>CM023490.1:37759913-37787250 GCA_013339685.2 Hyalomma asiaticum
AGATAAGGGAAAAGTTGGAGGTAAAATGCTGCCAACCTGTTCAGGTAATCAGAAAGCATCAAGCCTGACATTACGGAGTCGCAGTCCGATCGTTGCAGAGTCGGACTGCGATCGTTGCAGACCGTTACGGAGTCGCTGTCCGATCCACGAACATGGCCGGTGACATAAGAAAAACTATGAGATGATATGGACTATCATCCGTAGAGTAATCACGTACTCCTGTATTCCGTCCCACTGGAGAATACATCGGTAGGATCGAGTAAGGAGACGCATGGATTTTTGCTGTATGCGTGTAGCGTCCGTATTTCTTCGAAGGACAAGACAATACGTTTTTTTACGGTCGTAATGACCATTTTCTGCCGGAAAACCACGGATTTTTTTACAGTGCTGACGTCGCCTGTACGTGAACAGTGCGAATGTCCAATTAGTCCGCCCAGAGACAATGTTATTTCGTGAAACAATCAAACATTCCAACTGCAAAATCCAGAAATAGAGGCACTAAGAAACAGAACCACAGGCGTTGGCAAGGCTATCCTAAGAGCTCGTAAAGCATTTTCTAAGAAGGTTTTCCTCGCAACTGTAAATCGTCGCAAGCTCAAAAGAAAACGATCTACCGTCTCTGGCTCACTCCAGAATGCACATAGTGGTGAAGGAACCCGACCAGACCTGTTTCCATGGAAGTTTAGCCTCGGTAAATTTTTCGTGGACATCAGTTTCTTGTTCTCCCTCGTTCGTGAAAGCACAGCTGGCGGCTGGCAACATACAATGACCTGAAAGGCGCTGTCGCAGATCAGAGTCATGGCTGAGAGCACAAAAGCTCAGCCATGTAATGAGAGCCAGATGTGGATGCGATTACCTCTGATATCATAACTGCCGTTGCCGTGAATTCAAGGTGCATAGTGCACAACGATGTGGAGAGAGTCTGGGAGGGCTGTAGTGTCACCACCTCTATTGGGCTGGGTTGAAGTCCACACAGGCATCGAGCTTTTTTTTTCACTTAAGCTGATAGTTTTTGCGCACGTGGGCGGCGGACAGCATCGCCATTGATTTCAGTAACTGCAACGAGCCCATAGCAGCTCACGCTGTAAACTAGAGCGGCAAGGCTATTTCTTTGACTGTAGCTAGCCTTGGCAATAAATACCAAGAGCTATTGATGAAGGCTAATTGATAATATTAGAGAACCACCAAGGCTATTCGCATGTTCCGCCCTGGTACAGGCGTCCACCGAGTATTACAGAATATTTTGTAACAGTTACTTATTTTATTTTTCAAGACATGTACTTAACATTAATGTGATACCTCGGAACCTCACTGAAAATTAACTATCTTTCCCGCGTTAGAGGCTAGCAATCTTGCGCTTTTCCCTGCTTTTGAGCTGCTTTAAGTGTTATCCAATCTTTTCTTTTCTGCACTATAGATTCACAAATCAAGTACTTACTGGGAGACAATATTTTGATGCTTGTGAGGCGTTCTAACCAACGTTAATTTACGCATTTGTAGGTAAAGCAGTATAAATAGCGGGATAATGACGCAACTTTATTTTATACCTGGGTTCCAGTTTCTTGTGCGCAGTTACTTCCAAAACATCGTACTAAAGTGATGAATAGAAGAGAGTGATGAAATAAATACGCTTTCTCTATCACTAAGAAATTAATACCTGCATGGTTTTTTAACTCCTAAACAACCACATGATGCTAAGGCACGCCGTAGTTGAGGTATTTAGAAATTTCGACCACCTGAGAGTCCTGACATCACTCCGAGATGGCACAGTACACAGGCCTCTAACGTTCCGCCTCGATACGGGATTGTGATCGCCACGGCCAGATCGAGCCCCCATATTCCCCAAGTGAGGAGCCTAACATAGTGAACATTGTACCAACTACAACTTGAAAATTGTTTTATGAAACAAGTTATGTCTTACCTTCTTACAGCCCGTTTTAATGTCAGTAACATATTGAACGGAGTTTACCAAAAACCACCAGGTAAGTGAAAACCAATGTTTTTTCTTTCTACAACAGTAATAAATTTCTGGTAAATATGACTGTTGCTCAGAAGTTTCTGAATGACGCCAGAAGCCTCATACGTGTCTGCACATTCGAACTTTTTTTTTTCCATTAGGCGGCGGCATGTCTAAACTCCGCTGTAAATAATTGGCTGCGTTATTTTTCACTTCCTCCGCTTCGCTGTCCTCAAGGCACGAGCGCTTTCGGCAGGAAAGACTGCTGAGGCTCTTGATAACCACAGTGTATGTATGTAGTATTAGTTCTACTTCGCTCTACTAGAACGTTTAAAATATCTCCTATTTAGACGATTTTTCAGATTTATTGATTGATTTGATTTCTTGATTTGTGGGATTTAACGTCCCAAAACCATCTCTGATTATTAGACGCCGTAGTGGGGGTCTCCGGAAATTTCGACCACCTGGGGTTCTTTAACGTGCACTGAAATCGCACAGCACACGGGCCTCAACATTTCGCCTCCATCGAAATGCAGCCGCCGCGGCCGGGATTCGATCCCGCGACCTTCGGATCAGCAGCCGAGTACCATAGCCACTGGACCACCGTGACAGGGCTCATATTTAATGAATAATTCATCGAATACATATAAAGGTTGCCGCTCGGCATATTAGAAAAGAAGCCAGAACGCAAGCAAACCTAGTCAAGAATAACCATGCCACACAAAGTGCGTTGTTTGTTTTGAGATAAACCCCAATTCTATTCAATTTTTCACAAAGAATGCGTTAGAGAAGCATCGAGATAAACCCGATGTATCCCCAAATTCTGGTGCCGCGCAACAACCGATCTTTCGTTCAGCACACGGTGCTGTTCTCATGCGCTACCTAACATCCCTCGAGACGAAGAAATGAAAGCTTAAGTGAACGCCAGTGATGTATAGTTTAAGAAGGTGCTGCAGCACTAAAGACTCTACACGACTGTCTTTCGTAACGTTAAATTTCTAAATTTAAGCCCTCAATGCCCCAATTTCGGAACAGTTTAACAAAAAGCATGATTTCTCCCGCATTATGGCATTGTAAAATTCCACCCGAACTTAACCCACGAATTTCGGAAGACATATCTGAGAATAAAGCATCCCCCATTTATATTATCGCCCAATTTCCAGCCCAATGGAATATAAGCGACATTATGAATAATGTCTGTCTTAGAATTACTAATACAAATTTCCATTACCAAGGAGAGAAAGAGGCAACTGTCGGGTTCTTGCTTGGTCTGGTCGATTTGAAATAAACATTGTCAGGAGTTCAGGGCACCTGCACGCAGCTTATTTAACGTTATTAGAGGATGGACGGAATTCTTTCAAGGGAACTTCGGAACACTCTAGGCGAGAACTCAGTAAGAACCTTAGACATTCAAGGATATTTCTTTGAAGCCGTTCATTCAAATTTATTAACAGAGCTACTGTAATTCCGTCGCAACTATAAGCAGTGATTTCCAGTTCAGGATTTACAGTCTAGTGTCACTTTTTTGTAGATCTCTGTTTCTGTGAAATTAAAACGTGACCATGTGCTCTGTGACAGTGTTATAAACTGGTGTGTCTCGTTAACGAAGATGTCGGGAAGTGCCAAAAGCATGCTCTACACGTGTTTGCCTGACCGCACGCGGCTTCCCTCGATCTCTGCAGTCGCGTCGCGCTTTGTGGTGCCTGGACATGCACCAGACCTCGGGCTGGATGGCATATACGCGTACGTACTGGTCAGAATGACAACGGAGCCTTCCAAACCGTCGAGATGCTTCCTTTCTATTTCGCCTCGAACAATAAGGAAAACAGCTACCGAGTGCGTCAAAATGGAAAACCAGAGAAACTAAAAAGTAAACAGGAAGCCAACCTGAAATCTGAAGCTAACCAAAGGCAGCCCTGAGTACACGACTCAAGTATCAGTCCAAGTCGTGAATCGCCACGTGGCGCGATTCAGAGGCAACAGTACAAGCAAAAAGGTTACGGAAAAGCACTTCTATAGGCAACATCAGGCAGCTCCGACACATTGTGAGAATCAAAGTCATGGGAAGCAGCCAGCGAAGTAATTGCATATGCGCGATGAACAGAGAACTAAGTTTTACGAGCAGGATCAAAATCTTTGCCCGCACTAAGTGGTTGCGTGCACAACACGGGCTTGCCAAGCATGCCGACATTACGTTGGTGATTAAAGGGTAGCTGATGAGATGACGTAACTTCGGCAGTCAAATTAGAGGGCAGTTGGTGAGTAAAGGGTAGCTCATGTTATGGCGTAACATCGGCAGTCACATTAGTGCCCAGTCGTCAGTTAAGCCGCACATCAGCGTACTATCGTGTGCCGTTCTGCAAATCATAATCATAGTTTGTTGGAGTATTCCTACGGGGTCGAGCAAAGCCGGACAAAAGCATGCTCAGTGATCAGTGGTCAGCAGCTGAGTGATTATCGTGGTCAGTGTCTGATTTTAATTGTATTCATTCAAGGAAAGAAATAGTAGAGAGGGAAAGGCAGGGAGGTTAACCAGTGTAGACAACCGGTATGCTACCCTGCACGAGGGGAAGGGTACGGGGAGATTGAAAGGGGAAAGGAAAGAGGAAGAGAGAGAGAGAGGGTGCACATATAGCACAATGTCAGAGTCAGTGGCACCTGCATGGTATGCGACATCGCACATCGCTGTTGCAGTCGCTTGTGCAAGTCTGCCGTCTTTAAAAACTGCAGCAGCGCCTTTGTCACCTTCAGTTGTGATGTCTTGTGTGGTCGACTTTCCAGAATGGCATCAACCGACAACCGTCGCAGGTCAAGGTGAGCAAGAGCGGACGCCAGTGATTGCCTCTGTATGTCATAGCGAGGACAGTCGCATACGATGTGTTGCAGCGTCTCTTCACGACGACTGGTGTCACAAAGAGGGCTGTCGGCCATTCCGATCACAAAAGAATAAGAGTTCGTAAAAGCCACTCTTAACCACAAACGATAAATCAGGGTGGCCTCTGCTCGGCGGAGTTTTGGTGGAAATCGAAAACGCCGCAATGACGGCAGGTGGTGTTGTCGACTGTTCTGAATTGTTTGGCTGCTTGAGCGACTCCACAGAGAGAGTGTAATCTCCTATGCAATCGCTCGAAGTTGCCTGGCAGCGTCAGACCTTGAGAGAGGTATGGTATTAACTTTTGTGCCTTCAAGTGCAGACCTGGCGGCATTGTCAGCATATTCGCTTCCAACGACGCTGCACTGACTGGGCAGCCACTGAAACGTCACGTGGTGTCCATTCTCATGTGATGTACGGAGAAGAGATCTGATCTCTAACACCAGTTACTCGTATGGTCGGCTCCGCAGGGCTGCCAGCAAGGACTGTAAGGCCGCCTTTGAATCGCTGAAGATTGACCATTGTCGGGGTGGTTCCTCATTTACTACACAAAGGGCAGCACGCAGAGCAGCAAGTTCCGCAACTGTCGATGTCGTCGGGTGGTCCGTCTTAAAACTGATGGTGGAAGTTTTCGCTGGTACAACCACCGCTCCGGACGAACACTGGAGGTTCGAAGACCCATCCGTATAAATATGCACTTTCTCAGCGTACCTCTCGCGTAGAAGTAGGGATAGGTGTTTCAGCGCACCTGACGACAGCTCATCCTTTCTTTTTTTTTATTCCTGGCACACCAAGGCGCACTGTAGGTCGAATAGGGCACCAGGGGGAATCAACGGTTTGGCGGCGGCGGTGAAGCCTGCCGGAAGTTTGGCAGAATACCTGACCATTTTGCAGAATGACGCGCGCCGCTTCTGTGACGGCAATGTTGCGAGATGGTGACAGCAGGCACGGGTAAAATGCCTGATGTGGGTTCTCAATACTTCCACCGCAATGTGCGTTTTTATTGCTTGGTCCCGAGCAATCGCTATAGTTGCCTCTGATAACGTACTCCGCGGCAAACCAAGGCAAGTTCTCAGTGCCTAAGCTTGTGCGGCCTGAAGAGTTCGAAGATTTGTCTTACAAGTGTTGGAAAGTACGGGCAGGCTATATCTCAAGAAACCGAGGAAAAGTACTCGGTATAGTTCCACCATGGCGCTTACCGACATGCCCCAAGTATTTCCAGCCAAGAATTTGAAGATCTGGGCAATTGCGGTGAGGCGTTTTTTCATGTGCGTCACATGAGGGCTCCAGCAAAGATCTCTGTCAATGATGATGCCAAGAAACCGGTGGGTTCTGTGATAGCAAATAGTCCGCCCATTGATTGATATGGCGTAAGGCGTCATTAGTTTGCGAGTGAATGCCACAAGTGCGCATTTTTCTGGTGATATGTTGAGACCTCGTTTGCACAAGTAGCTCGATGTCAACGTTGCTACTCTTTGAAGCCGTGCACGTATTTGAGGACGCGTGACTGCCGAAGTACAGACACAGATGTCGTCTACGTATATCGAAATTTTGATAGTAGTTGGCAGGTATTCAGCAAGCCCAATAGGCGCGAGGTTGAATAGCGTCGGACTGAGAACTTGAGGAACGTCCCTGCAAGTAAAGCATCGCGTAGTCGGGCTATCGTCGGTTAACACAAAGAATGACCTTGCAGCCAGGTAAGTTTCAACCCACAGAAATAATCGACCACCTAGGCCAACCGTCTCAAGAGCATCGAGGATTTCCTCATGTAATACGATGTCGTATGCGCCTTTCACATCTAAGAACAATGCTGCGGACAATCGCTTACGGGACCTTTCGTGCTGAACGTACGAAACGAGATCCACTACATTATCGATGGAAGAGCGGTCACGTCGGAAACCAGCCATGGAGCTCGGCTAAATCTTGTAGTGTTCAAGGTACCACTCCAAGCGGGCCAAGAATCATCCGTTCCATTAGCTTTCCTACACAGCTGGCCAGCGCTATTGGGCGGTACGAGGCAAGATCAAGTGGAGATTTGCCCTGTTTCAGGAGGGGAATCAAACGGCTTGTCTTCCATTCGTCAGGAACATTACCCTCTTCCCAAGACGTGTTGTAGAGGCTCAATAATTGTCCCCTTGCGGCTTCTCCTAGATTACATAAGGCTCGGTAGGATACACCATCTGGCCCCGGAGAAGAAGACCGCCTGCAGAGAGCGAGAGCCGCTTCGAGCTCCTCCATTGTGAAAGGCAGGTCCATGCGACTGTCACGAGGGTGGGGGAAGTACATTCGTGTTGGGTAGCCTGGACGGACCACTTGGTCTGCGATCCTCGCACAGAAGTCCTCTCCGACTGCAATGTCCTGCCGCCCTTTAAGAGCGCCAGCGCCTTGAAAGGAAAACGCTGTTCAGGAAGGCAACGAAGACTGCACCGTCCTCCCGATGTGAGAAAGTGGCTTGCGGGGGTCTAGAGTCTGGCAAAACGTCGTCCAACATCTAGATGCTAATCTATCCATGCGACGCTGGGGCTTCCTTTGCATTCGTCTGGCTGTTCTAAGGTCGTGAAGGGACTTTGTACGCCGATATTGACATTCTGCACCCCGGCGAAGTGCTCTAAGTATTTCCAATTCTATATCAAAATCGTTTCGCCTGGACGAAGTAGTGGTCGTGCGCGTGGCGTTTTCCATTGTGGGCTGCATTGTTTTTTTCTAACCCAAAGCGTAAGCCCTCGGTGCAATCATCTTCCATAGCAGATTTGAAGGTGGTCCAGTCAGTCGCTCGAATAGTCTTTTGTGGATATGCTCCAGAGAACCCTTTGATGTTGATATAGGTTGGAATGTGATCGCTTCCACGTGTCTCGACATCTGGAAACCACTTAACGCGTCTGGCGAAAGAGCTCGAGACGAAAGCAAGGTCAAGCAACTTCAGTATGTCACACCTCGAAAAAAGATGGGTCTGCCGTCGTTCAAAAGAGTAAGGCCATGGTGGTAGGCGAAGCTCGCCAACTTTCGTCCTCTTGCGTTTGCCTTTGTACTTCCCCATGCTAGATGACGTGCATTGAAATCTCCTATGATTGCCCCACAAGTTCAAGATATCCGCTAATCTTTTCGAATCAAAATTACTCGAAGGCAAAACATATACGCCTATAAGAGTAAACATGAGCTTGTTCTTTTTGACCGTTAGGCACACATGTTGATTGTCATCGTGAGGCGCAACTGCATGCAGAAAGTAGGTGAGTTCACGACGAATAAAAACGATGACTTTGCTGCAGGCACCATTGGTTGAGGACATGACCGATTCATACCCCGAAAGTTTGGCTGGTTTCGTTAAATTAGGCTCACAAATGACGATGAGTGGAAACATGAGTGTATACAAACTGACGGAAGTCCGAAAGACGTGGGTTTAGACTTCCGGCGTTCCATTGGTTGATGGACGCTGCCTTGACTTCTTTTCGGAAGGATGGAGTAACGGTAGCCATGTGTCTACTTGAGGGATTCAAGCACAGGGATGAAGGCTTCCAGCACCTGAAGAGCGCTGCGAGCAGGCGATGTCCCCATGTCATCAAGATAACTCGAATGGCATCCATAAGGGAACGCAGTATCGACATTACCTGACGATCCGCTCTAGGTATGTCATCCACGGCGGGTGGAGGCTCCGGAGGGGCCGTGATCTTCTGAGGTTCCTTGGAAAGGGAACGGCTAGGAAGCTCAGGCCATTCCTCTGGAGAAGCCGTTGGTTTCTTTGAAGGGATGTTTCCTTGAAGCGCTTTTGCGTGTTGGCTGAGTGGTGCCGCAGTGGAGTGGGCGCTCTCACTTCGAGCAGGCTCCTTGTGTGAGGACATACGATGGCGCCGACGGCGATGGCGGCGCCTTACTGTTTCGGCGGCACCCCTGTGGGTTGAGTTGTCCCTGGCCATCTGCTTGAGAACCGCGTGCTCTTTCTTGATGCAGGGACAGTCTTTCGACGAGGCGGCGTGAGGGCCGCTGCAGTTGGCGCACTTCAGAGCAGTGGCACGGCAAGTCTCTTCAGCATGAGGTTCAGCGCAACGGGGACACAGTAATGAGTTGGGGCACACGCCCTTGACGTGTCCTAGCCTGAAACATTGATGACATTGAAGCGGCTTCTGGATGAAAGGTCGAACTGGATGTCTGAAATGTCCGACTTTAACGTGGGATGGTAGACAATCCCCTTTGAAAATGATTTTTACGCAGCGCGAATTCCGAAGGCGACGCACTTGCGTAATGACAATGCCCTCACTTGCCGGTTTGATAAGGGTAGGTGAGTCCCTGTTGGAAATGGCAACGTCTATGTCATAGATCACACCGGCCACGGATGTATCATCCATCGGGATAAAGGAGCGCAATTTGATGCCGCCTAGCTCCGTGATTTTCTTAAGTTTTCCTAGCGCACCCACGTTGTTCACGTCGATTGTCAAGGAGTTCACTTTCATGCGGGCTATACGAACTCACTCAGCCCTCTAGCTTCACACTGTGCGATCTACTCGAACGAACATCGAGAAAGAGAAATGAACATATCATTTCTACGCATCAAATTTATTTAAAACTGCAGAGAAAATATATTTCGCTCCACTTCAGTGAATATTGCATTGCTCATTTCCATGCATCATCTTCAATAGCATTGTTCCTTACTCACCTTTCGTCGCAAAGTAAGCGTTGTGGCTCACAATGTATCCTCGGCCGCTTTTCGCCAAAAGCTTCGGGAACACGCGAATTGACCTGGTTAGCCACAAAAACATGCGTGGGAGTGCAATCGGCAAAGTAAGTCGCCCGAAATCGACTGCAACTAAGATTTAAGGATCTGCTTGAGAGACCAACGGTATGGCTGTTTGATGATGCCACTATTGTAACGTATATATTGTCATCTGTAAGAGTGTCGCAAATGTATAACACCTCTCAGCTGGCATCGTTTGACGACGACTCTTTCAATTCCAGATGCTTCCAGATGCCTCTTGTGGGCTCCACATTCAACCCCACCAGATGTATGTTATGAAAAGTACGGTTTAGCATGTGGTCATTTTGGGAGAACAGAATATCATTATAACAAAACACTGTGCGAAAACATACCAAAAGGTCAAACCTCGTAGATAGCAGCGTAAACCGAAGTAACTATCAAGGCGTTTCGTTGCTCTTGCATTTTATTCTATAAAACACAATGAAACAAAATAAACAACGCTATTCAAGCTCAGGAATCGCTTCGATATGTTGCGCGTGCTCAAGATAGAGATGTCGAAGTTTTTATCTCGTTAAAAAGGCAGGTCACTGACCAATCTCAAAATAAAGTAAATTGCGTTTCGAGATCCCTACGGATCCCTTGTTCACAGAGGAATGATGGCGAAGCAGCAGGCTCTTAAGCAGCGTTGAGCACATCACGCAAAGTTCGAGAGTACACACGTGGTTTTGTGTGCCAGATGAGCTATTGGTGGTGTTACTTGTCTGAATTATTAGTGAATCGAGATTGAGCCTCGTTGTCAAATTCTTCTCTGTGGCCACGATGCATGCGTTGTCCCAGTTTATCTTGTGGCCCGTCTTCTCGGCATGCTCTGCGAGTGCGTTTGTCATTGTGTGGCCCTCGGCGACGGCATTCTGCTACTTCAAACGACTGCAGAAATTCCCGCTTTCGCCAATGTATACAGATATGCAGTCGGCGTAGACCTCACAGGGGAAACGTTGCCTAGGGAGAGAATCCTTCACATTTAGCAAGTCACCCTTTAGCTTGATTGCTGGCACATGCGCGATCCGAATACCACGTTTTCGGAATACATGAGCAAGGGCTTCGCTTACACCACGAATATATGGAACCGCCGCCCGCTTGGGTGTCGATGCTGTATTATCCGTGGATTGACTGTTTGGCTGATGGTTGCGCATGATAAACTTGGCAGTCTTGCGCAATGAGTGTATACGTCTATGAATGCAGTGAAGAGAGTCTCTAAAAGGTAAGATCCTTCCATGAGGTTTTGCCAAGTAAAGTGATGCTAATGGTCACACAAAAAAAAAAAACTCGCAGGCTTGCGCAGCGGACGCAGCACCGTGACTGCCTAGGCTAGATTTTGCTACGTGTACTCTAATATTTACTCGTTGTTATCCGCTTCCTCTTTCCCTTTGTTGTCGTCAGGTTCCTTTTCTTCATCATTACCGTGTTCTTATGAGCCGACGTCTTTGCCTTGGTCTTTAATTTCATCATCGTCTTCGTCTTTTTCCCCATCTTCCCTCATAAAACACTGCCAACGGCTGCCAATATATAATACCATAAAATACCACAATTATAGATCAGAGTCGTGGCTGAGAGCACAAAATTCTCAGCCATGCAGTGAGAGCCAGGGGTGGCTGCCACTGCCTGTTGTACCATATCAGAGTCGTGCCTCAGAATGCGAAATGTACGGCTTAGTGAGTCTGAGGGTTGTGGTGGCGCCACTCCTGTTGAGCTGCGTTCAAGTGCGCACACGCATGGAGTTTATTTAGGTGCGAAGCGCCGTAGGCGCTCGGGCTGTAAGCGTCTCCTGTCGTCGAGTCCTGACGGCGTCGTAACGGTAAGGCAAATTATGCTAAAAAATGCACACACGCACACATTTCGGAAGTAAAGCACCACCCGCTAGGATCCGAACCCACGACAGCCCAGGATGTGACGATATGAGCTGGAAGCTCTACCAGTGTGCCATCGCAACTTTTTTCTTCGTGATGTTTATTACAACGCGTATGAAACGGCCAGTTAGCGCTGCATTATTAATTATTAGAAGTTAGGGGGCACTCAGTCATAGCAAGGACTAGAATCCAGATACGTTTTCGAAAGGAACTAGTTAGCGCACACAAAGACAAACACAGGAGAAACACACCATACACTATACTACACAAACGACCTGCGTTCTCGAAGCTAGCGTTGACGAACATAACACACTATCAGTAAGGTAAAGATGGAATGCGCAAAACATATACAACGACACGGCGAGAGAGACGCGGACTGCGTTTTGTGTATGTTTTGTATGTTCTGTGTCGTTGTGTATTTTCACGCATTCCATCTTTACCCAACTAGTATGAGCCAACGCACCCATCAACAAGTTTTATTTAACCTACTATCGTCTCTCTTTTAACAGCCAAGCTGCTTAGGCGTCCTGTAACCGTCATAAATCCGCATGAAATTAACACGATTGTGAAATCTGTGCGTGTGCATTTCAATGCATTGTTCGCGCACGCCTTCGCGTGCTCATGTTCTCAGCCCACTATTTCACAACGGCAAATACCGTACGCAAGGGGGTGGTATGCCAAGGTCACAGAGAAGTGAACACGAAGGGGAGGGAAAGGAAGAGGGCAGAAGGGAAACCATGGCAAAGTATTGTGCAGTACAGTGCAGCACGGAGTGGGGAAGGGGAGTGAGGTTGAGGAGCAATGATTTGAGGGTAAGGAGGGAAAAGGGGAGGACGTACGGTAGACAGCATGGTCTTGTACGGTATAGCGTAGCCAAAAAGGGATAACGAAATTGAGCGTGAGGAGGGGAGTTGGTAAAGGGAGGAGAGAATGAGGAAGAATGATGCAAGAAGGGAAACGAGGAGGTTAAAGGGAATAGCATAGCATAGTCTTGTAGAGCATAGCGTAGCAAGGAGTGAATAAGGAAAGTAAAAATGAGCAGGCAACGGTGGAGGGAAGAAAAGTAGAGCCTAGCGCGGTCTTGTACACAGTATGATGATGATTTATGGGGTTTTTACGTCCCCAAACCACAATAATGATTATGAGAGACGCGTAGTGGAGGCTTCCGTTAATTGTTTAACGTGCACTGACATCGCACAGTACACGGGCCTCAACACTTTGCCTCCATCTAAATGCAACCCCCACGGCCCGGATTCGATGCGGCTACCTCCGGATCAGCAGCCGAGTGCCACACACCTTAGACCACCGTGGCGGGGCTCTTCTACAGTATAGAGTAGCAAGGAGTGTGAAAGGAAAATGGGAATGAGGAAGCGGGAAAAGAGGGGCTAGGAAAGGAAGGTGATGGCGAGGAACAACGATGTCAGGGTGAGCAAAAGGACAGAGGGTAGAGTATACCATAGTCTTATAGAGTAGGGTGTATCAAAGAGTGGGAAGGAAAAGCGGGAGTATAAAGGAGTGACGCGAGGGTGCGGTAGAGGGAGAGGCTAGACCACAGGATATTCTTGAACATTATAGTGAAGCAAGGCGCGAGAAAATGAAGGGAGGGGTAGGAGTAGGGAAGGAAGAGAAGGTAGAGTACAGCATGGTTCTGTACCATGTAGTGTAGCAACGAGCGGCAAAGGAAAATGGGGGTGCGGAGGAAAGGATTTTATAAAAGCGGAACACAATTCTGCGAAAGTACTTATCTTTAAAAAATGCACGTGTGCGTGTATATCGGGCAATACTATGATTCCATAGGAACATTCATAGCAGTGCAAAAACGCCAGTGTTATCTGTCAGTTTATTGCACGCTCCTTGTGCCCACATACTGTTTGACTGTACGTTGTCACCGGTATACCACTGCATAAAGATTTGAACACCTTCTGACATTAAGTATGCGCTTCTTCACGCTTTTTTTCTCGGCACCCAAGCCGAACAGCTCAAGGGGTCTGCAAGGAAAAGTAGATATCAATTACAGAGCCGCAGCATATTAGCAGATACACGACTTTCTAAAATTTTTAACGAATATTCTGAGCCGCGTTTCACCAATTAGCAGCTGCGTGAGTGTAAGCCGTATACAGTCGTATTCTTCAGGACCAAATTATCATTTCATAACGCCATACACCACCTCTATGGACAAGGTATCGCTAGTTCATGACAAGCTGCGCATCAACGGAGACCTTTACCGATGGGATGAGGACACAAATGATGTGGTCCTAACCCACTCAAATTCCAGCACTTCTAGCCAAAAAAACGAGCAACCAGGAACACTAGCAGCGCGTACTCGACGCAACGCGCCCCGCCGGAAATAACCTTTTGCAATATCAATGCGCGTAGCGTAGTAAAAAAGACTGACTTCCTCGAGGCATTGCTTCTCGGTATCAAACCAGATTTTGTTGCTTTAACCGAGACATGGCTAACTGCCGATATCAGGGACAGTGAAGTCACACCACCTAATTATGTAATCGCTCGAAAAGACCGACCAACACGTGGCGGAGGCGTTGCCTTACTGATTAAAAAGGAAATTCCATGTGTAGCATTGCCTGAAGTCACAGGAGTGGAAGGTATTTTCTGTAAGCTGTCATTTACTACATGTAATATTGTTGTCGGTTGTGTTTATCGTAGTCCCTCAAGTGATGTTGATGTGATGGAAAAACTCTGTCACTATGTCCAAGATAATGTCAAGCATTCTAGACTAATACTCCTAGGCGATTTTAATCTGCCTGACGTAAACTGGCAAACGTTTCAACATGACTCCCCTAGTACCGATGTACTTTTTGATCTCATGTTATCACTTAATCTTAGCCAAATTGTATCAGAACCAACACGTGTACAGGGAACTACCTCCAATGTATTAGATTTAATTTTCTTGAGCCACCATTTCTCGTTAGATCAGACTAAACTTGAATTGCTTGATGGCATATCGGATCACAAAATAACTCTATGTGCCGTGCCTGCCCAGAACACAACAGTTTTATCTCAACCACGCATAACTTACCGAGGCTTCAGTAGAGCAGACGATGCAGCTATAATAGACTACTTATCTTTCGAATTCGCGGGCTTTGAAGAATGTTCCATGAATCCCCTCACAGATATTGAGATGTTGTGGCACAAATTCAAAACGATTCTTTTTCACTGCATCACAAAATACGCACCATCTAAAGTTAAAAAAACAACAACGCACAACCCCTGGATCTCACGGGATATCATTCACGCCAAGCGCAAGGTCAAGCGTCTTAGAAGATCGGTGAAGGTTGCGCTTACGCCTACCACTCGTAGTAACCTTACTTCAGCTATTCTAGATATGAAGTCGAAAATAAAGGCAGCCAAGTCAAACTTTAACAAAAACACACTTACAGGTTTCCTAAGAAGCTCACCGAGAAAATTTTGGAGCCACCTCAAGCCAAAGTCACCATGTGATCCCTTAGATTCACCCGCATTTAACCGCGATCGCGCCAATTCTCTAAATGACTTTTTCTGTTCTGTATTCACAACGGATGACGGGAAAAGATCTGAAAATGACGCCACCGCAAGAGAAATCCTCAGCCCCCTAACCGTTACGGAGGTAGGAGTGTTGAACCTTCTCCTAAAGCTGGACACCAAAAAAGGATCGGGCCCGGACGAAATACCCAACATGGCTTTGAAACGGTATGCAGAATGGACGGCGAAGTACCTCTGTATAATACTTATCATTATCGTCATTATCGTCATTAAGTCATTATCGTCCTCTGTTCTACCGAAGGATTGGAAGGCTGCTAAAGTTATCCCAGTACATAAATCTGGCAGCAAAAACGACCCATCCTATTTTAGGCCTATTTCGCTTACGAGCACCATTTGCAAACTTCTTGAACACATCATACTCAAACATGTAACCACTTTCTAGAAAGCGAGGCTATATTGTCACCATATCAGCATGGCTTTCATAGAGGGCTTTCCACTGTCACTCAGCTACTAGAACTGACACACGACCTATCATTCAGCATCGATCAACAGAAACAAATAGACCTCATCCTTCTCGATTTTTCAAAAGCGTTCGATCGGGTATCGCACAAGAAACTCATCAACAAACTTGAAATTACGCTTGGCGCTGGCCCTATAGTTCAATGGATTCGCGACTACCTAACGAGCCGTACCCAGTTTGTGGAAGTGCATGGCCAGACCTCCCGTACAGCTCAGGTAACATCAGGGGTACCACAAGGAAGCGTTCTGGCTCCGATATTATTCTTAATTTTTATAAACGACCTACCATCAAACATTACTGGTAATATTCGACTATTTGCCGACGACTGCATTCTTTATCGAAATATCAACACTCATGATGACCACATAGCATTAAATAATGACTTAAAAGCAGTGTCAGACTGGTGTAACGTTTGGCAGATGACAATAAATGCTAAAAAATCTGCTGCCCTGTCAATAACTCGGAAAAAAAATTAAGTCAAGCTTTTCGTACACCGTCAACAGCATCCCGCTGGAGCGCGTTCAAGAACACAAATACCTTTGACTAACAATAACTCATGACTTGAGATGGAACTCGCATATCAACAACATAACATCTAGAGCATTGAAGCGGATTTTTTTTTCTTGGGAGGTACCTCCGACTAGTTCCACCCGATAAAAAATCCTGGCCTATAAAACCTTTGTTAGATCAGTCCTCGAGTATGCAAATGTGATTTGGTCCCCTTATACAAAGGAACTAATTAAGAAAGTAGAAGGTGTCCAAAGGAAAGCGCTGAGGTATATATACAACAAGCATAAGCCAACAGACTCCCCCTCCGAACTGCTCAAGAAAGCCGGAATTCTAACATTACAAAACCGATCAGTACTAGCCCGTTCTAAGCTCTTGTACCAGCTTCTGCACAAGCAATTTAACATTGATGTCTCCAAATACATTTCCAGAACAGAAGCACGGCCATCGTGACATAAACACACACAAACACTCAAGGAGTATCCATTTCGTACCGACTGTTTTAAGTACTCATTTTTCCCTTTAGCGATAAGAGAATGGAACGATATCAGCGAGGCCATCACTAGCAGCTGCTCGTTGGATGTTTTCACTTCTTCGATGGAAAATAGCCTACTAGCGTTACAGATTTAATTCTCCTGTACTGCATTGATGCTTCTTTTTTTTTTTACCGCGTCCTTTTGGTGTTCGTGACTTATTATTATCAACGTTGTTACCCTGAAACCTTGTATAACTGTACGCCTGCGTCGATGAACAAATCGCAAGGTACGATTTAAAACAGGGAATGTCGCGGGAGCCAACGTTTCGACAAGCGGACTTGTCTTCGTCAGGGCGGCAACTGCCTTCTCCAGCGTTCGTTTATGTACGCCTTTGTACACCCTCCCCCGTCCTCAGAAAGAGAGGAGGAGAAGAGCAACACGTGCGAACATACACACACACACACAAAAAAAGGGGGGGGGGGGGTTGGGTGCAAGGGTATTTGGGTGACAGGTGTTAGCGTGACTACTATAAATGGCAAGAGCGAAAGTTTCTAGAGAATCCGCTCTTTGTACATATCTTGCACATGCATTGTGTGCACAGGGCTAGAAAGCAGGGTGGAAAAAAGGAAACACACGCTCGGAACAGAAGTTACTCCTATGTCATGTGTCCCCCTCCTCCAACCCGTACCACCTGCCCCGCACCAACAATGCATTTCATGGAAAGCATGGGGCTAAAAAAAGGTGACTACACTGTTTAACGTCCTTGTTCTCCTGGAACCGGATGGGGGCCCAGCACCTGAAAGTAGACTTTCTGGGAGAAACATTGTTAGCTTGTGCATACCTCAACCTTTTGTCGTCTTTGTTAACACTCTTCCGTATCTAATGGACTCAAGAGTTCCCTTTGAAAGGTTTATGCCTGTAGGTTGGAGAGTATTGAACCTGTATATGAGATATGATTCCCTGTATTTTCTGTCCCTCGGCGAGCGGAAGTTTCCTTGGAGTATGTAGAGTTTCAGTTCATCGAAATTATGACCTGTCATATTAAAATGCTGCGCCACTGCCTTCGGCAGGTTATTCGCGGTGTCCGCGCGGTGCCCGTTTAATCTAACATTGATTGGTTGACCAGTTTCGCCGACGTACTGCCTGTGACAGAGTGAACATTCCAACATGTAAATAACGTTCGAACTAGTGCAAGTGAAACTTGATTTTACATGATGGACATAGTCACTTCCCGTGCTTTTAACTTTAAGATCATTTTGAATATGCTTGCAAGTCTTACATCTGGGACGGGAGCAAGTTATTACGCAGGCGGTGCGCTGAGGGTTTACTTTGGCATGTACTAGCAGGTCTTTAAAGTTTCTATTACGGCGGTAGGTGACTCTTGGTATTTCCGGAAACGCTTTTCTAAGGCGATCGTTGCTTGTTAGTATTGGATAGTATTTCCGAAGAATATTATTTATGTTTATGTTGTTTATGTTCACGCCTGCGTGAAATACTGTTTGGGCGCATCTGCCTACTTGATGATGCGATTGGGCAGCGATTTTGTGCCACGTTCTAAAAGAGTTATGTGTAACAAGTGTAACAAGTGATTCGTAACATATTTTGAATTTCATACGAGTACATACTTTGTAGTTATACTTACACTAACACTCCTGATATCATGTATACATACATATATATATATATATATATATATATATATATATATATATATATATATATATATATGTGTGTCTGTAATTTGTTTACTCACTACTTTATCATTCTTTCTTGCCCTTCCTGTTATAATCCCTCAAGGGATTGACAGTATTTGTAAATAAATAAATAACTAAATAAATAAATAAATATTTTACGAATAGCGAACAGTTCATGCAAATTAGCGAAACATTTTGAGCATTAATTGGTACATGGGGTAAGTTCTGCATATCTACTGAGTATAGGTTTGCATATCCACGTGCCTCTGCCGTCTACATCGTCGTGCAGGGGGTGTATCCTGTAACACAGCGCAGACGCCAATACTGCCTACATAAACCCGGAGCCTTCAACTCACCTAACCACTTGGCAGGAGCGAGGCGACCAGGAAGCACGGACACTTAGTTTGTCTCCACATTTTAAGCATGTTGTTTATTTCGGAAGCATTTCTTCAGCCTTGCTGCCGTAGATTTTTGTCTAGACTTGCTGTTGCCAAGAGGTGCGTTTTTAGTTTAAGAAGTGTCATTTAGTTTAGTTTAAGAAGTGTCATTTAGATCATACCACAGTGACATTTTGGTGTGATCTTGGGATGTCTTCTTGTGGCACCGGTATAACAGAAGGAGAAAATTGACGAATTCAAGTCGAAATTTGAACGGGATGTAAGGAAGCCATTGAGGGACTTTGAAAATGCTCGAGGATTCTAATGCGAGGTTTTAAATCGTAATGTAACAGAATGCTACTCTTGCTAAAGAAAATGAGGCACTAAAGGAGTCAAATGAAGCACTGACGGCTGACCGTAAACGCCAGAAACAAGACCTTGAGGAAAAGGAACTTAAGTTGACAGCTAATGAGCGGTACTCTAGTAAGTTCAATACTGAGATTGTGAGGACTGATGAGAAACAAAATGAAAGCACTAAAGAACTTGTACGCCAAATGGGAGCCCTTGTTAACGAGCTTTTAGCACCAGTTGACATCGAGATTGTGGGGAGAGTAAGGAAACGAAACGATGAGGCATACCCTAAGATTGCAGTTCGCTTTAGGAACCGTCGAAAACATGACTCGTTTGCGCTTAAAGCCAAGAAGACTCGTGTGTCAGCATCTGACCTGGTTAATGCTCCTCACACATATGTTTGTGAACGAGCACATATGCCCAGCATTGAAGCGTTTGCTGCATATCACAAATTAAAAAGAACGTTCTTCAGGGTGGAAATTTGTGTGCACTAATGATGGGAAAATACTTGCGCAGGAAGGTGATCAGTCGCGTGTCATACATGTGCGCACCTCTAATGAACAAGAAAAGATCCAATAAAGCGTTGTTTACACATACTTGAGAAACACTAATCATAAAATGGCGTTATATATGGACAATGTGAATCGCATATGGGCTTCTGAGAAATTAAAATGGCTGAAGTGTTTTCACCTAAATCTGCAGTCTGCGCGACACAAATGATAGTAGTTGCATGTTCTCTTGGAGTTTCGAAATATATTCAGTTTCGATATAATAATGGTAACAGACACACGGTTCATGTCTCAAAGTGACGTCGTCAAAGACACGTTATTCAACTTTTTTTTTTTTGTAAATCAAAATGGTCCACCAAGTGGTGGGCCATTGAAGCATGCGAAATAAAGGTATTCAGTGTGACAATCTTGACAAATTTTCTCTTGCTTCGTTTCATGTTGAAACTCTTGCTGCTCTCAGGTCTAAAAAGAATGTTTTTTCTATAGCGCATTGCCCACCAGACCGAAATATGGTTTGTTTCATTGAATATTTTGAAGCGTTATTTGACTATGTGAATCAAAATAATCTGACGCTTATTCTAGGCGTGGACTGTTACATTTATATATCAAATTCGTCAGTGTCGCGCTAATTTCATGTTGTAATACTCTCACAAGGTTTCATTAACATCATTAGTGTGCCATCGCGTATCATCCTCCACGCAAGCAGCATAAGAGATCTCTTTATAACTAACCTCGCACCTTTTGATAGTGTAAGCGGAGTGTTGCATGATCTTTCGCTTGAAAAAAAAAAAGCAGAGATTCATTGGTCTATACACAGATTTTTCGAAAGCGCTTGATCAACTAAACCATGCTGCACTAGTAGAGAAACTACCGTTATGGAATCAGAGGTGTGCGACTTTCACTATTGAATTCATAGCTGAACAACCGAAGACTCTGTGTGGATAAGTGGTGGCACATTATCTCTAAAACCTAGGAGCACAGGAGTGCCTCAGGGGAGTATTTTTGGGACACTCGTGCTTAATTTAAACGTGAATGATATTGTTGAAATTAGCACCAACCCAAATTACGTTATATATGCAGATGACGCGACTCGTATTTACTAACGCAGAGCTCCAAACTCTCCAATCAGATGTAAACAACTACAGGTTCAAGCACATGGAGTAAGCTTAATTCTGTACACATTAATGCCACTATAATATAACTAGTGCTTTTCTCAACAAAACAGTCTCGACGTGAAATGACACCTGATATCATTCTTGGTCAGTCTGCTATTGAGGTTGCAGAGAGCATAAAAACATTAGGTGCATACTTCCATAAGCATATGCCGTGGGAAACACATGTCAATCATATATTAAAGCAACTTTCGAGATGCGTTGGTGTCATGACAAAGCTGCGTACATTATTAATGTCAAACATTAAAATAAAATTTATAACGCATTATTTATTTGTAATTTCCACCACTGCTTTCTACTCTGGGCCACGACGATACCGTATAATGTAAATCACCTACACACACTTCAAAAAAGGCCATTCGACAAATAATTGGCGTACCATACAATACGCATACAAAGGATCTCGATGTCGCACCTTTACTCATACATCCTCTCCACGATATACAAACAGAGCTTAAGGAATAATGAACAAATATTGCTTCCCCTGACGGAATTAAAAACAAGAATGCCTCTGTATGGTACGCGTAACAGTGAGTGTTGGCAAGTACCTTTTTCAAGAAATAAATACGCTGAGCAGAGCTTTCGATATACGCTTCTTGTTTAGCTAAATATGTTCCTTCAACACAAGAATTGACATTACTGCCCCCACAAAAAGATATCTATACAATTGGTTAGTAATAAAACAATGATAATAATGCTAATTATCATCTGATGTAACGCAAATAGGTAATTCTGTTATGTCACATGCCATTATAAAATGTTTGTTTTAAGTTATATACGCTTTTATCTTTTTTTGTGTATGTATAGTGCTCATACTAGTATGAGCACTATACATACACAAACTACGACATACCGTACTTGTTTCGATATTGAATCCGCTATATTCACATGCGTGTACGATTTGTCTACTTGTATGCCTTGTAAAGAGGGCCGAATCTTTGTCAAATGGAAACTGCCACTTTTTGTTCAGCCCTTTTTCAATTCTTATGGAAAATTAAAATAAAATGAAACTCTGCGCCGTCTCGCGGCCTTGGTTTAGGCAACGACAACACGCACGATGTGACAAATGAGTAAACACACTACACTACAAGTAGATCTGTACACGTCACCGAAAAAAGAAAATCAAAGCAAGTACAATTAACTCACTCAAGTAATAAACCAATAACAAATTTAACTACAGCCGCCAATATAAAATCGAAAATTAGCTCTAATGTAATTGATTACATCCCTACGTTAGCTTTCATAGAAGATATTTTATGGTAGCACATGGATGGTGTCAACATTAGCCAGGCTTTAAATGTATCCTTCTGCGCCTTAACGAGAACACAACTGCCTTATACAGTCATCTTGATCATATCAGACAAGCCTCTAAACCTCGGTCAGGTAATTGGTGTTATGTATTCACTAACTTTAAAACCGCTTCTTTAAACGCTAAATGACCAACGCAGAAGTTGTTCAGCATGTTAATTAATGTCCGCATAACCTACTTTATTAATAAGAAATTGAGTGCTCTTACCTTTTGCGGGCCTCTAAAAAAGTGGGCAGCTTTCACTGGTGGCGCAGAGCTGGACTAACAGCGGAAATTGTGACCGATCTAGCTTCCTCTGGCTTCTACAAGCTCGACTTGGTCACGTGGTTTGTCCCGTGACCACCAGTTACACGGCTTTGGCGGGAACATACCCCTTTACTAGTTGTGTTTAAATGTTACGCGATTTGGGTCACCTGTCTAGCTTCAAATCGTCTTGGAGGCAATTATCCGGTTGTGACGTCTTCTTGCGTGGTTTTGGCGGGAATATGTCACATGCCTAGCAGTGGCGTCACCTTAGGTGATTTGGTTCACGTGACTACATGTGACATCGCCTTACATGGTTACGCTACATGCAACTAAGCCAGGCTATGCAAGCACGATTATGCTAGGTAGTTCCTAGGCGACGTGACTCATATTATCCGACCTAAATCACGTAACATAGCCGTGACTTCACCGCCATCTTACGCGTTCGCACTAGCTGTACCTAAGCTATGCTAAGCTAGTGCGGCTATCCCCGGTGGTTCCTACGTGACCCGAGCTGCGGAATTGTTTTCAATCACTGCCTCCAGGATCTGCTCACAGTATACCGCCGGCTAGAACCAGTATTAAAGAAAAGCTCAACAGCTACGCCATAACAAGCGGCACGTGGCTGAGCGCTTGCTCCGTGTGACAGCAGCGATCTCCAAGCGCACTACGACGATGCTGCACGCAGACCGCACGCGCAAACAGGCTGAGAGGCATAATTGATGAGGTTTTACGGGTCAAAAGCACTTATAATTATGAGCAACGCCCCGTAGTCAAGGTATACGGAGTTATATTGAACTGCCGTGGCTCTTTAACGTGCCTTAAAAACATCAATTGTTAACCTAACCATCGACATTTTTGGGCTCTCTGTGGATACCGCCTTCTCCGTGCTATCATTGAATACTATCAAGTCGCCTTTTTATACACTGTCTCTTAAATACTCACTTTCTTGCCAGTGAATGACAACCACACGTCTTGTATAATCTTTGCTGTCGGCAATAGGGAAGTGTTTCCAGCTTAAAACAAACCTGAGAGTTTTACAGCTGTTGTACTGCTCTCGCCTGTTTGCGTGATGCACTTTAACCAATGCCGCTCCTTTCTGGAGCTCTTCGCATCGCCGCCATGAATAACAGCGGTGCCAGTGGACATCACTGCCTGTGCTCCCTGCTTATATCAACTTTTTGTCGAGCCGCCACCAGCGCCTCTGGAGGCAGTGGCTCGATAAGATCGGTGTTTGTTTTCGCTGTAACACCGCATTGGACTTAACTGAAGTACTTTCTTCAGCGTTAAACTTGGTTGGTCTTGAATGTAAAATGCATGCAAAAAAGACTTTTTGAACGTGCAGCATATTGAGATAGGGTATCGCTATAAAAACCATTTCAATTCACGGTAAACCTTACTACTTGACCGAGTTCACCTTCTTTGAACAAGATAAAGCAGGTATCCTTAGCATAGGAAATTCTGTAAAATCCTTGCACGGCACCCCCAAGACGTGGAGCACCTTTGAATAGAAAGATGGGCATGGTATATACTTCAAATTGTGGAACATATGAACAGCACTTTGTTGTGCATCTATTGTGTTGTTCAATTTTAAAAGGGCTGCTTCTGTTCATACTGATGGGAGAGAGAAAGATAAAAATGAAGAGGAAAGGCAGTGAGGTGCTTGTTTGGCTACCCTACATATTGGTGAGACCTGATGTAAAATTTACCAATAATATTTTATGAACTAAAAATATATGTTCTTCACCTAATAATCCCTCCGAAGTACTGATGTGGCTTTCAAGTTTATGTGAACAAGCTCACTATGGATCTTGAGCATCGATAACACGTAAGAAGAGCCTAAAGAAAATGATTCATTGGCGGTATTTGCAGGGATGGTATTTTCTAAATTCAAACAACATATTGCCAAATTCAAGCAATATATTGCCTTCGAAGATGCGCTTGACTCCTATCCCATTGACAGAAAACAACATACTGTGATTTGACACCGTAGGTTGAGAGTGCCCTTCGAGTACGACGTTGTGCTTTTAAACAAGGTAAGGGCCGACCCCCTGCCACGGGGATCGATTTGGCCGAAAAGCGATGAAAATCTTGTGCTTTCAGATTGGGGTGAGCATTATAAATTGCAAGCTGCCACAAATTACTCCGAGGCTTGCCAAAGTAGGAGTGCATGACAGCCACTTAGCGTGAGTATAAGAGGTTAACGCGAACAAAGCAACAGCTTCTGAACATTTGGAGAGTTGTCCTGTTTCAGTAACGCCGTCTGGCGGTACGTTGTAGTGCGCAGCACCCTGATATGAGAATCCAAACTAGAAGAGTAGCTCAGGGGAAGATGCATGCTTGAATCTATGAACAGATCGCACAATAAGATTTAAAAAAGGGAATGTCGCAGGAGCCAACATTGCGACAAGCGCACTTGACTTCGTCAGGGCGGCCTGACGAAGACAAGTACGCGCCCTGACGAAGACAAGTCCGCTTGTCGAAACGTTGATATGAGAATGTGTTTTACCGCCCCAAGAAGCCACGCAGTTCTCCACCTGTGTGAATCGTCATTCAAATTAAACATGGCCTCTAGTTGGTATTAAATATAGCGTCATAGCAAATTCCAGTCCCGGATCTCTACTTCTTAATTTTTAGCCAAGTAAACATCGATTATTTGCGGTCTCCATCAATCCAACTCGTAGAAGGAGATCGACAAGTGCTGATGGTTTGGGGAAAATCAGGCGAGAACAAGTATATAGAGCGTACAAAGAACAGAACCACAACTCTTCCAATGTAACCTCGTTGCAGCCTAGTTGGTTCATGTCGTATGGATATGACATTGCGCGATCATTCCTTGCTTCCTTTCTATACTCGCGCGGTACAATGCGCGCACAACTCATCTTTGCGACTTCAGAGAATCAGAAAGACAAAAATTACGCCACAGAAAATACATGTGTCCGCGGGCAAAAGTTATACGCGTGAAATACATGTGCTTGTTGTCGAATGCGGTCACGGATCAAGCGTGGTGTAGTAAGGCTGATGAACGCACTACCTGTTCATATAAGACTCCGACCGTGGTAACACACTGAAACCAATATGCTCGATGTTTTCGTACCAGTACTGAGAGGCGGATAAGAAGCTTTTTGGGCGTGAATTGCACATCAGCAGCCGTGTTATATATATATATATCTGGACTTAAAGGTGGAGCTGGGTAGCCAAGCGTATACCTCCCTTAGTGCGACTGACAGGCGAGTGGCAGAACGTGTCTTTTCCCTATGTTCACACAACGAATGTGAATGGACCGAGTTCCCTTCGTGAAAGCAGAACAGCTTTGTATGCATGTAGAGCAACAGACGGCTAACTTGAACGAGGAACTTTCATTTTACAATTTCGCCGAATGTAAGCAATAATTATTTCCCATTCTAGAAGACCGTTATCAACTTCCGATCGAGCCATTCAAAGTTACAAAAGAAATCAGTCGCGATATTGCGATTGACTGTCGCCTTGGGCATATCATGAACACAACACATGGGTGAAGGACTTGTTAAGCACTTCGAAACTGAGAATTCCGCTGCTCGCGCTGCAAGGTGTCCTATTCAATCCGAAGACTTCTGTGCTCAACGAATGGCGGAGGTAGATGCTCGGCTCCAGCCCTAATCAGGGACGTTTAAATAATGGTTACATCTGTTCCTAGTTTAGCATTGACAATAGCCTCAAAATATTTATAATGCTATTTAGAATGCTTTACTCCCAAATTCCTGACCCCATGTGGTTCCATGATGCTCGACTCTCAGTTCCGTGTGCTTGCGAAAGCGTTTCCGAAATACTGTTTGATTACATTTCAAGAAACGTAGTGCAGTCAGTTGAAGCTACTGAAGCGCTGTGGTGCTGTTCATATTCCCCTTTGCAGGTTAATCTATTGTCTTTCTTGTGTTGTGTGTTGGAACGCAGTCACCTCTGGTAATATGACGGGAGACTCTATTTACCGCAATTTTAATAAAATCAGATGAGCGTCATTGCTGCCCTTCCCCGTACTGAGCGACACAAGACCGCTGTCGGCTTCAATTTTAAACGTTGTCCCGCCCTCGCGAACACGGAAGCCTTCAAGTTCAATACGGTTGGTTCGTTGGAAGAAGCCCTTATTGAAACAAAGAAGAGAAGAACAGGCCGTAAGCGAAGCCGCAGTGGGTGGAGTCGCTATTCCGGGACTGCATTGGAATGAGCCGCCATGTCAGCCCTCCGGACAAATATTTTGTGTGCGTGAAGGTTCTGGCGACCATGCAAGCCGCCTCCCAGTCCGCTCGTTTCGGATCCGTGTTCTAGGGATGATCTGAACTGATTTGGCAATACCAAACAAAGAGTGCTTGCCTTATCAGCCGCCTCCTTATCAGCCGCATTCAGTGGCGTTTGCCACTGAACGAATGCTCATAACTAGAGACCGGAACTTCAGGCAAAATGCCTATTTTTTCCTGGAGTCCGTTTCGAGCCTATTTAACATATAAGCACGAATTAAGGGAAGGGAAGCGTTTTAATCAAACATTTATTGTTCCTATAAGTGCCTATTTCGAGCTTCGTGACTATATCAGCTTTTCAGCGCCTAAAAATGCCTTTTCGCGTTCGTCGAGTACACGTTTTGCTTAAATGAGCTGTTCATACGGAGGAAAACAAGAAGCACTTAGTGTGGCGATATTAGCTTCAACAGTCGCATAGCGCGCTAGTTATGTTTTTTTTTTTTGTTCACGTTTTTTAGCTCCTGTTAAGGCTCGATTGCAGTGCGGCTTAGGGTAGACGCGCGCATGCATTCTCGCAGGTACCGTGTGAAAAAAAGTGTCATCTGGAGCAGCACGAGATAACAACGTTGCATCAAGCCAATTCTCTGCGCAACCAACCATCAACGTCGAGGCAGTCGTTCTTGTCTGAAGCTTTTGCTGAAAGAAAGAGAAGTGAATTCAGCGAAGACTTATGAGAAGCATTGGTCGCTGCTAACATCCCTTGGGCGAAGATCGAAAACAAGACATTCAAGAATTTTTTGCAATAGTACTGCAACCAGAATATACCATCAGAGTCCACTCTTCGCAAGCAGTACCTGCGGCCAATGTACGAGGACATGTTAGCAAAAATCAGACGAGAACTCGGTGAATCATACATATGGATTTCAGTGGACGAGACAACAGATGCGACCGGACGATTACTTGGACATTTTGTAGTTGGAAAGCTGGATGCAAAAGAGAAAACAACACTTTCTTGGTATGCTCGAAACAACTGGAAAAAAACGAGCGGTGATACCATCGCCT
>CM023490.1:37787350-37814505 GCA_013339685.2 Hyalomma asiaticum
CGTAGTATCTGCACTCAAGCCTTGAATAACGCTGCTGGAAGGCTGCGGCCCTCGCAACTCCTCAGAGGAGGTTTGACGGAAGGGCCGTCGCCACAGAGCTGACGTTTCAGAAGGCATTGTTAATTTAGGAGAAATTTATTCGTCATATTTGACTTCCCATCTCTCACTATAAAAATAAAAAGAGCCGCTTATTTTACAGCCGTTGATAATGGGTCTGTAGTAGCACTTTAAAATCTAATTACCATGCTCAGTGAAAATATAGAAACATTTTACAGCCAAGTAATGTAAAACGTACGAAACAGCTAACTCGCACCACGTTTCCAAAATGCAAATGCACATTGCGAAATCAGCGCTATCATATGTCATCTTTATTTACAGTCAATTGCTGTTACAAAAAATTGGCCACGTATCTGCGTGCTTCGCTGCAAATGTCGTCTTCTGCCGGCCGTATGCTGCGTGGGACATAGACGCCATCTGACAACGCCATCAGTAAACATGAGCTTGTGCAGAATCCCTGGGCAACTGCCAGGTGGCAGCCCCAAATCGTCGGCAGAGGCCTTTTTCGTGCATAGCGCCGCATTTTGAGCGCAGCCTAAGAAACACTAGTGTCTTTAAACACTAGGGTCTTTATAACTACGCATCTATGCATCTTCTAGTAAAGGAACACACCGTCCAATACTTACGTATTGCTGTTGCTTCTCAGATATGCGTAATATTTGCTTTTTGATCGACGATGTTCACAAATATGAACGCAGTTACCAGTTCAACATGGCTGGCGTTAGGCAAGTGCTTAAACTTTGGCCGCGTGGCTGAATCGTGTGACAGACAGACAAACAGAAAGACAGACCGAAATTTCTGCGTTCAAGTATCCCAAGAAAGATGATCGTCTTTAATAACAGCGGAGCTGCTCAACGTATAGAGGCTGTGGCGCGCACCGAATTATCTCGTCATGGGCACGCAGAAGTGGTGCTGGTCAAATGGACCGATCGCGAAGGCAGTGCATGGTGTGAGGCGCAAATCGCAGCTGTGGGAAATGAGTGTACAGCTGCGCTTGTTTGTGTGTATAGCTGCGAGTTGCGGGTTCCGCTCCTGCAGCCGTGGCTGCATTTCCATAGTGCGAAATGCAAAGAAAGGAACGAAAGAAAGAAATGCATGAGTGGCTACACGAGGCGCAACGTATTTAAACCACAACTCAAGGTTACTCAAACGTTTACCATTGGGGTAGTGTGCGAGGCAATATAACTAGGAAGTGAAAACTCAGTGACAGAAAGATAGAAGAACAGACGGCCTGTCTGGGACGAGCATCTTGGAGTAACTAAAACAGCTTCGTTGTTCGAGCATGTTCATAGACTGAAAGGGGCGGAGCTATTTTTTTATTTTTTACAAAAGCCCACTCTTACTAACAGCGAAAGAACCATACGGAGCTTTTCCGAAGTCTCCAGATGAATGAAGATGCAGCCAAAAAGTACAGAAACACTGCATAGCACCGAAAGTTGTGGACAGCTAACTAGACCCTATAAAGCACGTCCCAGCAGAGCACACTGCAAGCGATACGTGAATCAACGGTAGCTTGCATATGCAGTTCACGAACTACTTATTATGATGATGTTCACAGTGGGTTCGTGACACGTTCGCTTTCGCGGCACTTATAGTTTAAGAATCAATGAATTAATGTGAGCTTGATATTGAGAGAAAAGGACGGCTCTTGGCCGCTGTTGGAGAAGACGGGGGTTCAAGCAAAAACATCTTGATCTGGAAATCAATATAGCCTCCATATTCCCGTAAAAGGCTGGGCTACTCTCGTCATGGTAGGTCAGTTATTGATGCAAAAAAATAAAAATAAAAAAGAACCCCTCGCGATTCTGACGTTTCCTTTCTTTGACGCTTTCTCGTCGGTGCTATGTCTATACAGTAAAAGCTCGTTAATTCGGATTTCACGGGAACGGGAAAAAATTTTGCGAATTAACGGAGTGTCCGAATGATCGAGAGCATCAAGAATACAATAAACAAATGCGTGCTATGTTACTGCACTTTTATTTTACAAATGGATGGGCAAATCCTGTTCCCATTCAGCACAAGAGCTGCGTAAAAGACGCCGTTCTCGTCATCGCCCGGCTTCTGAGTCGCAGCGATCACAGCGGAAGACCCCGGCACTCATTTCCACGAAAAAGTGCAGATCAACACTCCCCCCCCTTACACCTTCCACCTTCTTTTTCTTTGCCGCCGCGACTAGCACTCAAACTTTTCGCCGGTCATCCCCCCATCCGAAACAAGTTTACCGGCACTTGGCGAGTTTACGATGGTAGCCCGCGAGTTTGATGCTAGCATGCCGACCGCGGCGCAGAATCGCTCTTAACCGTCAGCAGCCTCAGCCATGTCCGAATATTTGTTAAAGGCGTGCAGTACAGCCACATGCTTCGATGAGCGCCGAGAGCACAGCCGATTATACGCTGCTTAAGATGCTTATCGCTATAGCTCATGCTGGCCGCGAAAAGTCGTAAGTATACTAGCGTGGTCGTCGCTGCTGACATCACGCCTCCCTGCACAATCGATGCCTAGCCGGCCTAGCTTCATAGGCATCGCCAGCCTCGGTACCTTGCGTGTCAATCATCCTCGGCAAGGTGACTGGATCACCTAAATATTCTAAATTTCTGAACATTCGTATCGCGTCGAATATCCGAAAATTTAAAGTACCTCACCTTCAAACCGAATACTATTAATGGATAGCTAATATTCGAAACACAAGAATATTGGCAGATGGACGAGAACCATCCAAATATTAGTTCAAGGTCAATGTATATTCTGGTTGGTACAGCAATTTTTAGCAAGGTTCAGAGAGAAGAAATGCGTTTTTCAAACAGCTTGAACAACTATGCATTCTACCCTTATTTCTCATTGCAGGAAACGGGTACGCGCGTTCAATTTACCTCGAGTACAACTGATCTTGCGCTTCGCACATTTGCTTAATTATACAACGCAAGCCGTTTCGCGTTCTAAAACTCTTCAGCGTAAAGTTACACCTCAGTCAATCAGTCAAGGGGTACTTACAGCACTGCTTCCGTTCTTCAGCAAACATCCCTTCTTCGGGAATAGAAGTTCACTGTTCGACCCTTCGCTCGCCGCTGTTGCACAAAAAACAGCCGGAGCCGACGATGGTCCGGCGTTTTAACTCGCTTCATTTTTCGTCTAACGTCTCGCTTGCGATGTAATATATAATCCGGAAACCAGGGCGCGCCAGCAAGCGTAAAGACTCTGACCACATAAATTTAGATAACACACGGAGCAAAAGAAAAATGGAACACTATTGCGAGGGGCGTATACGTACTGGATTAACTTTCCAGGTTCGCCTTCGTACAGCTATATGTTCCCAAATAAATAAAAAGCAAACTTTCTTTTTCACACTAAAACGCAAAAGGCTTCTTTCTTTTTATCGCATGACATGTATTTCAAGCTACCTAGACAATATTGTAATAAACACAGTTTACACACAACTGAAATGCCCAAGAAACACAACTTTATCAAGGGCCACTGCTCCAGACTCCCCCATTCTACTTCAACTTCCTCGTCCTCAGCTAGCTTTGTCCTGAGTCCAAGCCTCACTGGCAGTCTCTTTGTCCCGTAACATCTCTCCACCAGTGGCGCAACGAGTGGGGGGGTTCCGGTTTTGTAACCCCCCCCCCCCCCCCTGAGGCCGACCTAACGCCCTCCCCCTCTGTAACTGCTCCTATGTCCTAGAAGAATGTGGCGCTAATGTCGCTGCAAAACGCCGAAAACAATAATAAAAATAATCATCATCATTCATGGTATTATTATTTGGCATTTTATTTGCTTTACGATTCCTTCAGCTGAAGCAAGGAAATGACATAGCGCAAGGTGCGCAAGTCGCATGCCCTTCGTGAAAATTTGAACCCCCCTGACAGAAATCCTGGGTGCGCTACTACTCTCCACCGTCAGGGGGAGAGGGGGTTACAGTAACGGAAGTTTTCTCTGTCACCATGTCCTTCCGAGGTTCACGCCTTCCTGGTTGTGCTGGAAGCAACAATCAATCGACTGTCAACAAGCTGGTGGGTGTCGCAGGCATCACAGAGCTGGTGGAATATCACTTTGCCATGTCTAGGTAGTGCCACACCAGAAGACACTTAGGGAAATTGGATAGCAGTGACGTGAGTTACAAAAGCCGACCAGTTTGTAGGCAAGCACCGTCCTCTCGCCTGTAAATTCCCCTTGTGCCCCTAACTAGAACTGGCATGATGAAGGCGGTGACTGGATGCGAGGCAACGTAGCTTTGCCTCATGGGTGTTCTCATCGTCTTGACTGCGTCCTTGTCGAGCATGGCCTTTCGAATGCGAGCAGTTGGGTAGAAACACGACCCGACCTCGTTGTCATTGCAGTTACCATAGCTGCAGATTTCCCGCCCAATGCAGACCCGTCGGTGATAGTCGGCACGTCTTCGAGGTTCTTGTTGCAGTCAGCAGCACTGACGGCAGTACTGTCATGCCCGATGTATCCTTGAACCTGTCTGTCTTCAAAGCCAAGGCAACCTTCAGCTGAACGTTCGCGGGTGCCTTCACATTTCGGCTCTCCTTGTCCTTCTACGTTCAAGCATGAAGCCGTAGGCACAGATTCGGCAATATCCTGCGTCTTTCCCATTCGCGTTCATTGTGTTCGTTTTTACCTGTTCATTGCGGGACGCCAGGAATTCTTCATGAATGGGTCGCTCTTTCTCCTCTTGGTCTGCGCTGGAAGCTGGAAGATGAGAGTAGGTGGTGTTCTGCACATCCTTGCCGTTCTGGCCGCCAGTTGCTTGCCCTATCGCGGCGTCCATTTCTCTGCGATAAAGGGTAATCTGCTCTGCAATGATCGCCTGCTCTGGGGACATTGCGTGTCATTCAACAAAATAGTCGTCCATGGTCTTTTTCCTTTTATTTTTTCTGCGCCTGCGCCTGCCAGAGGCGTCCACACGTTGCCGAAGCAACCCTTTCGACCCATCCTTTTTGCTCACGAGCTGGTCACAGGCGTCCTGTTTGCCTCCATGCTCCTCACACATGCCACATCTCCTTACAAGCTCATCCGCTACGTCCGCTTTGCTTCCCAACTACTGAACACATCATTTCTCCCTTCAAGCTCCTTACACACTTCTCTGCTTGCAAACGCTTTGCACCGGTCTTCATCTACAACGTCGTCGCATTCGACGATCTGCGTCTCACATATCTCCTCATTACATGCCTCTGCAACGTTACTCCTCGCAGTAACGGAAGGCCTTTGTTTGCTTGGCGCGGTAGCATTAATTCGCGCTATCATAGCCTCTCACTTGCGACCCTATGTTTCTAAAATCTCCGTAAGAGCGGCGCCCACCCGATCATCCTTCGGGCGTGCCATGTTGTCGAATCCCACCGCTGCCACCAAATGTAACGAGCACAATCTACACACAACTCAAATACTCAAGAAACACCGCTTTATCAAGCGAAGCACCATTGCTCCAGACTGTTGTTGTTGTTGTTGTTGTTGTTGTTGTTGTTGTTGTTGTTGTTGTTGTTGTTGTTGTTGTTGTTGTTGTTGTTGTTGTTGTTGTTGTTGTTGATGTTGTTGTTGTTGTTGTTGTTGTTTCCTCAAATGTGGCACATACCCACCCTGGGGGATTGGCCAAGATGTCAGAAGTTCAAATAGTACTTCAGGCTTAACTCCCCCATTCTACTTCCAACTTCCTCGCCCTCAGGTAGCTCTGTCCTGAGCCCGTGCCCCACTGGCAGTCTCTTTCTTTGTCCCGTAACAATATTATTTCGGGTAGATAAACTTTGCCGCGTTTAATATAAAAATTACATTTTGTCATGCACTGTTGAGCCTCCTCACCTCGTCAGTCTGGATGCAACTAAAATGCAGTACTATGTGAGCACGTGGGTTGCCATGGAGCCAGCGATGCTTCTTGCGGTAGTTGTGTCCGCGCCAGGAAGTAGCACATTTCTTTTTCGCGCTCATAACGTGATTTATTCTGTTTTATACTGATTATTATTCCAATTTCTCTTTTTATTGTGTGCTTTAAAAAGAAGGAGCTTTGTTGTGAGGCTCTAAATGCAGTGTTCTATGTCTCTTGGGGTGTCTCGTCGTCTTCGGCTCTAGAGGGCAGTCTGTTATGGGTTCGTACAATGGTCAAAATTGGTGGCGATGGTGTCCACCGCAGCTGCCACCGCCGCCATAGTACGTATACCATTATCAGTTTCAATGAGAAAGGAAAACGCCATGAATGTGCGGATTTGCAGCCAGCTCAATAGGAGCGGCGCCACTGCACCCCTGACTATCATCACTTGTTCGGCCATCTTGAATTCTGAGTCAAGATTCTCATTTCGTGGAAGGTATTGGCCTCGAGATCTTGGAGTGGCGCCCTCTCGCGTGTGACGTCAGAGCGGGGACTCCGATTTCAACCGCGCTGCAGCAGCCGCTGCTCCTGTACGCGTATCGTCTGCTTCACGTGAGAACTTTGTCGAACGAACAACCTCGCGACGGTCAACTAACGCCTGCAACGATTGTTTTCGAGTGTAATCTTGAACTTGTTTTAGTTGCGGCCCAATCGACAGGGCCAAGAAATCCCCCGGATGGCCGACGAGTGCGCCGATGCCACCGACCGCATTGCTCGTAAGAAAGTGAAACTATGTGTGAGTGTTCGCGCTCGTTATCTTGTTTCCGCCGTACGATACTAATTAGTTTGGGTGTTTCTTTCGATATTACAGTAAGCGTGCCGTTCTCGAGCATCTACAAGTATGTAGATAAAGCTTGCGAAACGTCGCGGTGTCTCATCGAGGGCGAGGCGGTGCACGACGCAGGCCACGTTGTTGAATGCGCGGTCGAGGCCGTCAACGGAGGTCGCATCACCGTCGCCGCTCTCGTCCTCCAAACAAGTGGACTCACGAACCCACCGCACAACGTCTCTGTCGTGATCGACAGCAGTGAAGTGGCCAGTGCTCGCTGCTCGTGCAAAGCAGAGTGAGGCAATGTCAACGTGTAACATAACATAGAATTTATGTTCACTGCTGGTCTGCAGTTGGTGTCGAGCTCATATCGCCTTTTGCATTGTGTTAATGTTTCTAAATTAAGAGGCAAGTTCACTATTGAGACTAGTTTGAATGTTTAATGTTGGCACCATGAAATATTTAATTGCGGCACCATTTCTATTAGTCCCGCCACGGTGGTCTAGTGGTTATTGCACTCGGCTGCAGATCCGAAGGTCGCGGGATCGAATCCCGGCCGCGGCGGCTGCATTTCGATGGAGGCGAAATGTTGAGGCCCGTGTGCTGTGCGATGTCAGTGCACGTTAAAGAACCCCAGGTGGTCGAAATTTCCGGAGACCTCCACTACGGCGTCTCTCATAATCAGAGCTGGTTTTAGGACGTTAAACCCCACAAATCAAATCAAATCATTTCTATTATTTCTATAAATGAAAAGAGACTTCGTAGGTGACTTCGTGGCTTCGTAGGTAAAATACGTATGTACACCATCCAGACGCAGCCGTAGTCTCATACATCCTGCGCCGCTCAGCTGAGCTCACGAGGCGCTTACCCGCGAGGCGATTCGGAGGCCGCGTCGTCGGCTCCTTGTCTAGGGGCCTTCGCGGCAGGTTGTGGGACGGCACCGCACCTGGTGTAAGTCGCCTATGCTTATAGCCTGCGTGCAATAAACGGCTTAAGTATTGGCGAGGCGCTTAAACACGGTCACAAACTTACCGAAGAGTGGCGCGTACGGTGGGTAGCAGAAGTCACTGTCCGCGAAGTGTTTGCTGCACACGGTCGATGAAGGCGTGGGGCGCTTTCCCATTCTGAGCTTGACCATCCACTTCTTCTTCAGCTTTGGGTCCTTAGGATAGTTGTGAAAGCTAACGCCTCTTTCACGAGCGGACGAAGTACACTGAGGCACAGAGCAGTACTTCACCATTGCGCAGCACTCGCCGCGGAGACAAGCGGCCGCAGTTCTAAAAAACAAAGAGCCGTAGTTCTAAATGAACGTTAAAAGCAGACCCACGGTTGTTCGAACAGCGTCAGTAGCCACCATACGCGAGATAACCAAATGAACTGCTTTTTTGTTGAGATTTACCGCAACGGTGGCTTCAACACGGCGCTGGGCCTACGTAGCAGACGAAAGCGCTCGAATCCCCGCTGTGACGTCTTACAGGCGCCGTTCGCAGCGCCGCCATCGGTCGCACACCAGGCGAATAGTGGCATCCTGGCTCTCACCGCATGGCTGAGGCTTTGCACTTTGTGTTCTCAGTCACACCGCTGATACGCTCCAGGATAATAGACACTACCAGCCAACGGCTGTGGATTTATCAACGAGGAGGGAGAAAAAGGCGACGACGATGAAGAAGAAACGGACGATTACGGCTCCTATTACTGCTCTAGATGGACCGATTCTACCCTACATACCTGTGTCCGCTTATGCCATGGCTGAGAGGTCTCGTAGGCGAGTCATTTGGGAAGCGTTCAAAGACGCACTGCTGACAAACTCAACAGATTACTGTCACCTCTTATACACCTGGCGGAGAACAGTATGTCAATGACCTCAAGTGGAAGTGTCCCTTACGAGGCTACGCTGCCGTGTACCAAGGCTAAATTTTCATGAATACAGGTCTGGTCGGGTTCTTTTTCCACTGTGGTCGGGTTCCTTTACCAGAGATGATCGATCATTTCCTTTTGAGTTACCGTTGCGAAGGAAACTTTCTCAGAAAACACTTACGAGATCTTAGAATGGAGTTTTCTACGCCTGTGGTTCTGTCTTTTGGTGCCTCTCTTTCTGGATTTTGAAACATGGTTGTTTGCTTGGTACAGCACAATTACGTTACTGAAACTGATCGTTTTTAAATAGGCCAGAAATATCGTTCGATTCAAATACCCAAATAACGTGCGACACAAATTTTGGTCATTTTCATTTATTTGATTCATCTGATTTATTTATTATGCAAACCATTACCGTCTTTCTCCATATATATTACATCACGATCCTCAATACCTCTTTACTTCGTCTTTACTCTGTGTTGATTACCGCATTTTTAATTTTTAATTCTTTAGCACCCAATTCTTGGCCGATCCCCCCACAGTGGGTGTGCCACAAATCGTCAGGCGAACAAGAAGTGTAGAAGTGTGGGCGCACCAGTACCATGCGTTACAGCGTCCGGTATGCAAAATCGGCATATGTAATGAACTCTGTGGGTGGATCCGGTGCTTAATGACGTCATGCTGATATGTCCCTTGCATTCTTCGGAAGGCTTCTTGCTTAATTTTGAATGTGGTAGTGGATAACTTCTTTCCAATGTGGAGGAAGCAACATTATTGAATATGGTAAGGAATGGCAAGGAAGGAGCCAGGCTGGGTTGTGGCCCAAGGTCCGCTGCTGTTGCCCTAATTCCAGCAGCCTCGACTACGCCTGTCGTTTGCACTCAGCGTTTTCTCGCTCTAATAAGGTGGAAGGGCTAGTCGTAGAAGCTCTTTTGGGGCCGGGCAGCGGTCGCCTTCCCATAGATACGATCCTGCCCAGGTTCAACTAAGCTCCAAAACATACACCAGGCGAGACGCTTTTAGGCCTCAGTCTAAGCCAGTCTAAGCACACAGCGTTTGTGCTGTGCACCAGGCGACGGCCTGGCATCTGCTTAGACCACTGATCTTCACTAGGTTACCCCCTATGATCCCAACTCAAGGCTGGTCCCCACTAGCGTCAAGAGCCAAGTCCTCACTCGCGTTTTGTGACAAGCGGTTACGCGGCAGCTAAGAACGACCTGACACCACAACGTGTCTTAATTGTTCCAGTGGGCAAGACAAGGCCACGCGAAAACGTAATCTCCAATCAGCAGATATCACCTTTCGTCCACCCCGACCATGTAGGTGACTAGCGCTACGACAGGTCACTCTATGAGGAAGCTGCTACTGCGAAGAGCGAAGATGCGTCTTGCTCGGCGTCTCGGTACAGACAGTCTGAAAGGCGCCCTGAAACCATATTTTCCTCGCCGAGTTTTGTATCGTAAAGGGTCCTTTCATTGTCCAGAGGTAAATGCAAAAAAGTCACAGTTTCACCAGAACGGCGAAGCAATGAATGCGATAGCAACGCATGTTATAATATACGAAGTTAGACTAGAAGCTTTAGGCGCAATCTGAATTGTAGCGAACGTTGGTTCATTAAGTAAACATGCAAGTGCGGTTAGGCGTTACCACACCTGCACGAAAGCAATAAATGACCACGACATGCCACTCGCAGAAGAGTGGTACTGATAAGAAACGGCGCCTGTGGGCAGGCCGTCAAAGGTTATTTGCGTTTCAATTGCCTGTGTACCACGCTGCGGAAATTGAGGAGGAGAGAGCGTTCACTTCACGACACGGGGGAAGATAGCTTACACGAGCAGCGGCCTCTGATCGCTGTGGACCTCGTATAGCCGCGATGCGAGCCAGCACAGATAACACTGTGCGCCACTGTGGACGCGCAGCCTGAGGCACATTTGCAAGCAGCTGGGGGTCGAATGGGCTTTGAATGACAGTGTTGCAATAATTAAGAAGTTAAGCGCACCATGCATCAGCGCGAGTAGCATTCTGCTGGAGTTCCTCGGCAAGCGTTCCGGTGAGACCTGCTGGCATGGTGGCGTAAGGTATGATGTCATGGTAGATTGGCAGAGACAACGGCCCCGCAGAGCTGCGGGTTCAGACAAGTTTTGATTTCTTCTGGCAGGCGCTTCACACCGCGCTAAGCAGGGTGAACTTTGCCCACTTTGCACCGTCGAGAAATTTCGCCGAGCAGTGACCGCGTTCTTTCCGGCACTCGCAGACGCATTCACGTGAGAGCGCGATGTGGCGAGGGCAATGCCAGCGTTGCGACGATATGCGAGGCGCTTGGAACGAAGCACGTGGTGAAGATTGTGGTACGTACGCTGTAGAAAGATACGGTAGAAACACCGTCGCCGACCCACGTGATGTAGTCGGCTAGTCGGAGAGAGCACCGCGCCCTGACCGGCAAAACTACGTGTAAGCGCGGGTCTCTTCTGTGGAAGGCAGCTCCAAGGCCAGCGTCTGTAACGAGATCCGCGTCTGCCGAGGCGACTCACGCGAACAACGCACTACTTGCAAACTCTGGCCTCCTCAGCCGAAGCCTGCTGGAGGACATGTAATAGGGATGGTAAATTCGATGAACTACTAATCGATTGAATGTACACAGTTAATCAATTAATCGTCATCGATTTCTACCATTCAATTAATCGAATTATTCAATTAAAGCTCTTCGATTAATCGATTATGGCAGCCCCCCCCCCCCCCTTAACGCCAACACCGCTCCTTGGCCGGAGCGCATGATTGCGAGGTGCGTGACGCCGTGACGCAGATGTCGAGCGCATATTTCTACCCAAGTAGGAGCCCGGAGCCGCAGGCGGCCATACGCCATAGAGATAGAAATGAACTTGACCCGAGCTCCGTCGCCTACACCGTTTTCTTTAACCCCCAGATTTTACTTGCTTCTCGTGTAAGTGCCACATTGTAATATGCGCTGCTTATTTCTTGACTGGTTCAGTTCTTATTGCCGTTGTATTTTACTCTTCAGCGAATTAAAAATTATTTGTCACCAAGAAAGAAAGAGAGATAATGTGTTGGAAGGCGGAGAGGGCGGCCTGATCTAGTTCGCCCCGGTCTTCTACTCTACTTTGGGGACAACGCAACAGGGGAAAAAGAGTGATGAAGCATGATGATGGGGATAAGAAGGAGTGATCCGTATATACATAAGACATGACTGCTTGTGCAAAGGGGATATAGACACTAGTAATCATTTTTCGTTATGATTGGTACCAACTAGCCCAACTGTCCGCCTTAACGCCTATATACCCTTTGATAACTGTAATGCTAGCTTCGCTGCAATGCAGTTAGCCCAACTTATGGCAGCTGTTCACTTCTGCAAAACAGCGTGCTATGACGCAGAAAATGTCAACTGAGCTCTCTTGACATAAACACTCATAATAGTCAAACCCCAGCACGTGTAACTGGGGCCTCGGCTCCACTTGAAACGTGACAGGGGCCGCCATTAGTTGGGCGAATGTGCTGTGCAGGAAACACACTCGAGGATTATGAAAAAGGTCTAATAGTCGCATAATGGAAAGAAGCCACTTTAGCTGCATTTAAGTCTAATAGCCGCTTTTCATAATCCTCAACTTTGCGCACTGGTATACCGAACGTCTAGCATCCAGTCCATTTCTATAGAAAAAATGAGCTTGTAGGTTGTGGTAATTCTGTATGGTCGCCTATTTCTGGTGAAAAACAGTTTTCATCTATTGCTTGTACTCCCATGTCAGCCAGCCTAGAGGCTGGGAGAAAAAAAAACTCGTGTCACTCTATCTCCCGCAGATGCCTGCAACGATGGCCTGCTTGAGACCAGTACGTTGCTGTACATTCTCGCATGAGTGACTTCAAGGAAGAGATCACGTCAGTTCGTGGTTAAAGTATTATTGACGGCTTCCGCAATGTCTAATGAACAAACAGAGAAATGTTGCCATCCCTACAAGAGCAAGCCTCTTTAACTTTCCTTTCCTCCTCGTCTCTTTTTTTAAGCTTTCTTGGGATTGCCTCACCCTCGGCCACACTGCGTGTTTCCGGTGCGACTTTCCAACTAGTGTGGTCCGCGAAAGCGCCTCCAATTTCGGTTCGTTCTAGTGGGCAGACTGACGAAATACGACCTGCTGCCCAATCGTCCGTGGATCATGGCCACTCACAAAATCTTGGACCCTTGACAACATCCAAAGACGACGGGCTCCCTGTGTTCAGTGGGCGAAAGTGCGAATTTTCATGCAGCCGCTAATGCGCACATGTGATCTCCAGCGTGTCGGATAACTTGTGTCGATATCAAACACAAGCAACGCCTCTCAAACAACAAGGCATCATTTTTTTCAAGCACTTATAAAAAATGTCGATTAATCGATGAAAACATCACAGCAAAAACAATTAATCGATGAAAGGCTAAATCGACGAACGATTAACGATTAATCGATTAAAAAATTTTATCGGCCATCCCTAACATGTAATGCGACATTGCGTTACGTGATTTTGGCGGAAACGTGTCACACGACATTGCGCTAAGTGATTTTGGCGGGAGCTTGTCATGCCATATTGCGTTACGTGATGTTACTGGAAATGTGTCTTCGCTTTTGCAATTTTTGTATCTACACTTTTTCTGCGAAATAAATTTCATTGCGTTGGCAAGTGTTGCAATATGGTAGGAACTAAAATAATGCAAATGCAACGTTTCTTTAAGCACAATTGTGGAAGAGGTCGTTGACTTAACTGGGGTGATGCTCAAAAAATTAGTGGCCTTCTTTAGTAAACTATTTTCAAATTTCGACATTTATGGCAAACCATTTATGTTTAAGTGTAACAATAGAATATAACGGCACTTCACGAGGCAACGAAATTTACTTCACAAGAAAGCGCAAATACAAAACGTAATATCCACGCTGTTTAATTGTCCTCACCCTCAGCTACTTTAGTACACAAAGTTAGCGACCTTTTTTTCCTCGAAATTTTTTCCGTGGCCAAGCGTAATAATATGCTCGCAGCAGATAATTTCACTTATCCTTCCTTTGAAATAAATGTTTAGTTCATAAGCGAACGGATTTCTCGCTAAGCACAGCTAGTCAATATTCATAAATCGCAATATTTGTGGGAAAATGCTCTTGGAGGCTGAAATTACTATATTATAGTTAATTTTTGAAGCAGAAAACCCGCTTAAGCCAGACAAAGTTTATCCTATCACGAAATATGACCATGCCTAGCAACCAAGCAACGCTACATCTACCAGCATGACCTTGCATGGCCTAGACATCATGCTGTACTTACGGCACGACGACACGTGACCGGAAGGTGACGATGATGACAGTGAACGTGGTGGTGTTGATATACGATGGTAATGAAGACGATGAGGACGATCATGTAGATGATCATGATGATGATGAAAATGACAATGATCGGCCACCTTCGCTGTGATCTGACCTTGCGTGACCTAGTGGAAGCTACATTCATTTTAGCTTTAACAAAACGCAGTTTGATTGTTCTGGGTCGAAAGTCCGTGTGCCAAATAAATTTCATCAAATTCGGAAATGGGTACCAGGACCATTTTTTTCAAGACTTGATTGACGCATGACTCTTGCAAGTCCATGTACTGCATCTTACGAGAAAATGTGAAAACACGCAAATGTGAAATGTATAGAGATGCCCGTGCCTGGAGATAGGAGTTGGAAAGTGGCAGAGCGACGTACAGGTCGCTGAAAAACAGCATAGTTTCCATACTTTGCACGTGCCTCTTAATTGCAATGCTAAATAATATGGATGACTGTATTGCCCCATGAGCTTATCTGCTACATTTATGCTCACGCATTTCCTTGATAAACAAGGATTTCCTCAAATGCTCACCAGAGATAAGAGGCGTGCACCGGCACCGAAGGAAGTGCGGCGTAAATTAGATCAGTTGTAAAGCTGTACGCCTGCGGCAGCAGCCATCCAGGTGTGTACTTCAGAGTACAAAACTTCGTTACTGTGTTCTTATTGACTATTGGGAGTACAGTAAGCTTTGCTGATGCTGGATGTAGCAGGAGACTGTAGCATTTTACTCACCCTAAAGCACCGTCAATGACCGCCTCTCAGTTTCCTCATTGCAGGCGATAGCAGATTGCATGCTCGCGTTTCACTTACGCCCGTGGACGGGGATAGGGGCCTTATGCACTGGCACTTTCTTCAAGGCGCCTGGAGACTTTCGCCAGAACGATAAAAGCAAGATCCACGTAGCGATCGTGCTGGCCTCCAAGATCGAGCGTAGGCAATACATTCTCCGCAAGCTGACAATTCAACAAATGCCCTACAGGGAACAAGGTGCATGTGGCCAGTGTAGCAGAGCACAAAGCATTATGTCCCCTGTTACCCTTGGTAAATTTAACTGCAACAAGGCCATGTAATGCACTTAAAGAAAAAACATATCTGCACAATTAGCACAATATCCATTACAATGTTTTCTCAGAAGAAGGGAGTGCCATGCTGCTTCGAATAAGCAAAAACCCTCGCAGTCCAGTATGTGTGCTTGTCAAGGCATGGCTGAAAATAATTTGTCCTAACATTTAATGCAATTTATGCAGCCTTAGTCAAAGAACTTAGCAAGTTCCAATTTTTCATGACCTTATACGCTCCAGCATCGCAGAGCAGGTTGCCATTCCTCATGCAATGACGGAAAGTGTACATGACACGACTTATTCAGATTCTAAGGCAGCTATCAAGCCTTTCAGATGGGCATGGTGGTTACCCAGTCCAACAAGGCAAAGATCCCGACATCACTCCTTGGCATGGTTCCTTGGGCGCCTTGGAACCATTGAGGGTGCCTTACTCAACCCTAACGAGGAGATGCACTCGGCTGCATAAGGTTTGACTGACTATGTGCCGGGTAATGTGTTCTCTCCATGGCGACCCGAGCCTTCCTGCTCATACAACGAGATCTGCAAACATCTTTCAAGAAAACCCCTGCCTCTGCCACACTCCTCACTGTGCAGGACCCAGGCTGTCACTGTCAGAGTTCTACAAATAAGCACTTACCCGTGCCCTGTGGCACCGCACACAACGTATCCCGAACGTTTCCGAACCCTGGACAGCCCCCTGTGTGGCGAATGTGCAGACTTCGAGCATGTCCTGTGGTGCTGTACCTCTATTGTTTCCCCTTTCCCCCAAGACTATATGATGAAGCTAATTAAGGCTCAAGACAGCACCTCTCAAATCCTGGCCACCCAGGGGGCCCGCGAGAGGGCCATCAGGTTTGACCTGATGTTCCCCAAGTGGACCTATAGAATGGTGATGCTGAGTTTGCTTCCGTCTATTGTGGACAAACTAATTTCACTCACTCACTCACCTTATGAGGTTGAGATGAGCGCTTAGCTGATTTCTCAATAAGTGGATCAGAATTCGGATTTATCCGTACAGAATCATTCTGCCATTCACTTGCAGTTTTGCATACGCATCATGGCCCTCAACACCATCTTCTGCCTTACCGCTACACTTCAAGAAATTTCGTTCTGTTGACACACCCTGATGTCATCAACATTATAGTGCCAAATGAAACAAACACGTTCCCCAACTTGAACATACCTGTCAAGTGTCCTTTTTTTTTAGAGCCTAACCTGCTTCCAACAGACAATCTCGATACAACATACCAAACAGTGGTGTTGTGCAGGTCTTCCTACTCTTCCACTGAATGAACTTCTTTTAGTATGGATTCCGATGCAACATGCATTTGGATGTAAAGGACTAAATTACAAGGCCAGCTAGCTTGCTGCACTACTTTACAGAAGATTTATGTGCAGTGGACATACCAAATTCAACACCTTCCAATTTCAAACATCACCTGACAGTGCCCGTAGGATCAGCACAGTAAGGTACTATTGCGGTAGACCAGGTCAACAGCCTTGTAATGATGGACACATGCAAAGTGTCCATACTTAAAACCGCACAGCACAGATAAAGCTCACAAGCTTCTGTCAGAAAAGTTAGGAATAAATCTATTTCTTCGGCCACGTCTGTGACTTGCGATTCCCTCCGGTTATAACAGACTCATTCAGTGTCAACATAAAAGTCTGCTTTAACAGTACTTCTTCACTATCAAGGTCTGTTGTAATGAGATTAAACCGTATATACAAAATGTAGAGAAGTTTCTACAGCTCCAAAAAGTGTCTGAAGCACACATCAGATCAAAATTCGCAAATTGTAAATAAGAAAAGAAGGCTATAGATTGATATGCTTTGTTTTGTTAAAATCCATTATTTTTCTTTGCTTACTAGCTACAGCATAATCACATCGCAAGCAAGTGCCAAAGATACATGCAATAATCGTCACCACCGGGGTCTCAGAGACCCAGAAATTCCCTTTCCACGGCCGCAGCCATCTCTTCGTCGACTGACCCGACCGAACCATTTGACCACTCGTCTGTGGACCTTTCTGTGTTTGACCGATCACTGTCCTCTGGCAGTTCACTCCTAGGAAACTTTGGTGGCTGCGACGCTTCCTCATCTTCAGTTAAACATTCGCGCCCTCTTTTCCTGCGCCGTCGTTTGCTCCATCCGCGTGGACATTCACCACCTGAGAGAGACTCGGCCGATGATTCGGATTCCGAGTTATTCTTTGTGGTACCACCGAGTGCGCAAGAGTCCTGACTCGACTCTTCGTCTTGCGTCTTTTCAGCGCTTTCTTTGCTCTGTTCTGCGTCGTCATCGTCGTCGTCATTGCTGCATTCGTCCTCAACTTCACGGTCCATTTCCAAAAGCTGTTCTGACGACATGCTCAGGTACGGGTTTGCCTTTTCGTCGAGTTGCGGATGGTCGCTCTTGCTTGACGATGCTGTGCTGCATGAAGGGAGCAAAAAGCATGTCTCAGTTAAGTTATCGCTGAAATACCTGCGCATTTTTTTCTGACTTTAATGCCTGTTGGTCTTGTGCCATTGTAAATAACAAAGTGCTTACCATATTTAGATGATTTTAAGCTAAGCTACTTTCTTCACATTTGAAATCGGAAGTGGGAAGGGTCGACTTGCAATCAAAAGCAAAGAGTGCGCCAAAAATGCCGAGCAATTTCGTGCACTTGAATGTCTGTTATAGAATTTGGGCATGTTTTCTTATTTTCTTTTTATTTTTGTTGTGTAGATTTCAGGAGATCGACTTACACTCGATCGGCTTAAAAGCATGTAAATGTGACAATTGTTTGGTTAGCTCATTTCTTACACTCACTCAGCTGGAGTCTCGATTTAGGAACAACACTCCGAGGGGGGGGGGTATTGATCATTTGCTTAATGAAGAAACAGAGATCTTTTCCAAGACCACTGTCAAATTACGTTGAAGACAATATTTCATAACACGGACAAGTGTCAACAAACACTTTAATAACATTCCACCCACTACCTGCAGCGTCTTAGCAAACATCATTAATGCAATACACAGCAGAACAAGGGTTAGTTAGAACGCTGAAAAACAAATTTACCCCAGTTTGTGCTATATGTTCATCGCTTATGAACTCCATCTGTGTCGTGGAAGTGGCCCTAGGCTATAAATCTGAGCTCAAGGAAAAACCCAGTGACTTCACTGTGCATCTTGGCACAGTGAAGACAAGCTAAATGTGTATCTCCTAATGAAAATCCTCATTTTCTTCATGCCTCAGCGATATTTTTAAAAGAAAATAACAGCTCTCAGAAACAATTGCTCAAAGAACTGCTCAAAGCACAGCCTGCACTGTGCAACACAAACTAATACGTTCACAGCATTTGCGACAGCTTGCCCTCAGAACAAGCATCATTACCATTTCTAACACAAGATGACAACAGTGGCTCTGGAATAAAATGCGAAAAGCCTGCAATTTTCAGTCCCATTGTAGAGGTTAGCTCAAAACTCAAACCTTTTTGCTGAAACAGTGGCATGTCTTCTACATTCCAGAAAACTGCATTGTATCACAGAGGTTATTCCACACAGAGGTTATTCCAGACCTAGGGCAACGTCCCATTCAGGAATGCTGCATAGCTGTTCAATAGATGCAGTACATAAAATATTTAACATCACGCACACATCATGAATCTATGGAAGTTTATTTGCGTACATATGATGAGATAACATATTGGCCAAGCCACTAAGACACAACCAGTTGCAAATGTGCACAGTGAACAAAATATGTTCCCAGCACACAGGACATGCCGAAGGAAAGCAAACAGAGAGAGCCAAAGCTCAAATTGGCCAGGAGTACGCAGTATGAAACATTCAAAGATCATCACAGCTTTCAAGGTCACATGCAGTGGCTTACAAATAACGACAAAGAAATCTCTAGTAGTGACAGTGGTACCGTAAAAACCTGTGTGTAATACAAACCTGCATATAATATGAAATGCAATTTCAGCATGGCAAAAATAGAGAAAAAGCGCTTATCCACATACAAGGCAAGAGTGGAAGGTTCACACAAAGTATTTATTCCATTCAGTTAACATTCAGTCATCAGTTATTTCATTGGCACTGTCTCCCGAAAGCCCCCTTGTTTGATACAACTTTCCACAGTAAGTCTTCAGCGCTGTAAAGTGTGTTCGAGATGCTGTATTTTTTAAATGAGTGACACATCATGTCCTCAAGGGACACTCCTGCAGTGCTGATGGCACGTCAAAAAAAAACTGCTGGTGTTTCATTAGCGTTGTTGATCTGGCCCAGCCGATGGTCAACAACCCTCCGTAGCTTTACACATGCTGCTGAAGACCACGAGCATCTCTTCATAGCTTTCAGATGGCGAATGGAATGCCTTTCTTATGCTTCCACTGGAGTGTTCGCACCTGGGTGAGCATCCTATTGGCATCGTGTGAAGGCAGTAAGCTCCTGTCCCTGGGAAGAACTCCATTCTTCGGTTCCCAGACACTTCTCAAGCCGCCTCATGTAAAAGTTGCCTCCTATTGCTCCCACAAGTGTTGCCATGCTGGCATGCTGCCCGCAATGCCATTCCCGATGGACATTGCGTCTCAAGTACCTTTCCCATTAATGGCAGCTGGACACTGCTTTTGTGGTATAATCATGCGAGATAAAATGAACATGGCACATGCTAACTCCTGGTGTGATCATTTTGTTGAAAGAAACAGTAACAATCTGCAGCAGCATACAGATGCCACCACTAGATGACGCATCATCTGCTACTAGTCTTGGTGACAGCACTGAGCAACAACGAGGCCACAAATGAAAATTTTGGGCGGAATACTCTGGGATCTGGATATACTAAATATAAGAAAGAATTTTCATATAGTAAAATTTAGGGACAAAGAGCTGGTATTATGTGCTCACTTTCAGAGCAATAACAGAAATGCAAATTGCTGTTTTGGTCAAGAGACACCATGCATTAATGGGACAGAATGTAGGAGGGAGAGGAAGGAAAGAGCAACTGGTGAACAAAAGGGTTCTTTGCTGGTCCTAGGACAGCTTCGACAGGATCCAATGTACGGGAACCCTGCCCTTACATCAGGGCTGTGGGAACGTTCGTGCGCGATATATGACAAAGCGCACAGCTATTTTTAAAATGTGCTGCAAAAAAGATGACAGGGACAATGATGACAAATACTGCTGCTCTGCTTGTAGAACGGACTCACCAAGGCCACTCTTCCGAGACTACAGGCGTTGGTGAGGTCCCGGCTGCTGCCCCCTGTGGTCCAGAACCAGCAGTGCGCTCCCTGCCCCGCCATATCCTCTTCCCAGTCACAGAGTCGTACACGGGGGATTCCACCTGCTGCTCGGCCTGCTTCTCAAGCAGCATATTTACGTCGACCACAGGCTCCTAAGCAATCGAAGAATGAAAAAAAAAGACAGTGGTGCTGTTTCACTGCAGAGCTATGTGCCAGCGTACGCATTGACGTAGAAATTCGCCAGTACAGTCAAACCCTTCAATATGACAAGGAAATAGCTTTGCTATATACAACAATTCATTATACGCATGTATTAGTAATATTGTATTAATGGCCATGCCATCTTTCATTTAATTTGTTACAGTTAAATTAAATTTGTTAATAATTTCTTGTGTCCAAACTTGTTATAGAAAAGTATGGCAGTATATTCAAGTTACACCTCAGAGTGACACCTCGGTAGGTCCTAGCTCTATATCCTTACGGTAATTTTTAGAGGTGTGCAAATATTCGAAATTTCGTATAATTTTCTAATAGTGCTTGCTATTTGATTCGATTTGCACTTAACCTTTACTATTCGAACAAATAGTCGGAATGGTAAACTGATAAAAAGTTGGAAAGTAAGGGGAAAAAATATGCTATGTCTCATGACAAGTGGCCCATTCGCGCAAGTAGTTGGCTTCGCCGCGTAACACCGCTGTATTGCGGCGAAACTAACACTTGTGTACGGCAGTGGAGCTAACACCCATGTACTGAGGCGAAGCTAACACCAGTGTCAAGGCCCAACCGCATGCACGCGATTTTCGAGCGACAGCGACAAGCGACAGCGACAAATGAGCTCCGTCGCGCTGTCGCGTCGCCGCGGCTGCAACCACATGTTGGCGACAAAGTGCCATTGTTGCTAGATTGAAAACTATCGCGTGCACGCACGTAAATTGCAAAAAAGAATTTAAAACTAGATAAATGACCAGATGATAAATTTATTATTGCTTTTTTTGTGAGAAAAAAGACATAAAAGTGTTCGGCGACTCCCTTTTTTTCGCAATATTTTGTTTAACCGCGACAGTAGTGCCTGCAGTGACCTCGAGGGGGCCCCCGGATGCTACGCCGCTACGCTACGACGCACTTTGGAAACTGCGCATCCCATCGCTGTTGCGATACGACGCCACGCTACTTCTTTGAGTAGCTGGGACTTGTAGTGTGGGCTCGACATGTCCCATATAGCGTTTTCTTTTTTAACTTCGTCGATGAGACGCTCGTTGAAGTCGTGCTTCTCGAGGTTCGACATGGCTGCCTCGGACACAGTAGGCCTACCTCGCACAACGACGCTGTTGACATTGCAGCAAGCTACCACCATTGCAGTAAGCTACCACCCAAGCACCAAAACAAGCCGTCGATAACAAGATTAACAACAAAATACGGCCGCTGCCTCACTCTCCGCGTGAGATGTGGCTCTAAAGAAGGTAGTCTATACCTTGCAGTCCTTAAATAACGCGCGGATAACAAGCATCAAGAGCAAATTGCAACCGAAGCGAGGATCAGGCGTGCCGCCATGTTGCCGGAAATCGTCACGCTCACTTCCGGGCGACAAGCGATCTTTTCTAGTTTTCCAGAAACGCGCGACGCGACGAGCGACAGCGACGGATGGGGCTTCGCGACAGCAAATCCTGTCGCTCGTCGCTGTCGCTTGTCGCTGTCGCTCGAAAATCGCGTGCATGCGGTTAGGCCCTAATTCGGCGAAGCTAAAACCTGCGTACTGCGGCGAAGTTAACTCACGTATCGCGGCGAAGCTAACACTGGCGTGTTGCGGAGAAGCTAACACCCGTGTGCTGCGGCAAACAATACTCGCGTACTGCAGCAAAGTTACCTCAGCTTTCTGTTGCACAGTACAGGGATGGACTGTTTTTCAGGACTGTGGAATGACACTGTGGACACATACACCATGCAATAAATTTTTTGCCCATATCTCACTGTACACTTCTTCATAACTATATACAGTATTATTAAAAAATATTCACAAATTATTCGAAAAATACTCGATTTGATTCACACTTGAACATAAATATTTGAATTCGCTTCGCACTAAAGATTTTGTTATTCGCACAGCTCTGTAATTTTTCTTATCCCTACATAGCGGCCTCCAAGGATCGCTCTTAAGGAATGACGGACTTGGAGGCTTTGAAGATTCCACACTCCGGTTAGGTGTGCAGCAAACCTGAGTCAGTCGCAGAGCCCCAAAAAAGTGTTCATTCTTGACCCAGGGCTTGCTATTCTATGGTGGCATTCGGGCATGCTATGAGCTGCAAATACCTGCGGGAGTGTCTATTCGTGTCCTTGCACATGTTATCCTATGGTGGCACTGAGATGTGCTATTAGCCGCACAGGACTTGCATGCATCATTCTATGGTGATGGATAGGTGTGCTATGAGCCACAGAGGCCTCTAGAAGTCTTTTCTTGTCCTCTTCAGGCGTGTTATTCCGCGGCGTTAGATAACTGGAACTAGGGAGTGTCCGGAACGAAGTTCGAAAACTGAAGCAAAAAAAAGGTTCAATCCACTTGTGGCACTGTGATCATTAGCCTGCACAATACGGTAGCGCAGTGGTAGAATGCCTGCTTCCCACTCAAAAGACCTGGGTTCGAGGCTCAGCGGGGGATATAGTTTTCATTTTTTATTGCAATATATTCTGTTAGAAATGTGTTTCTTTTTACTAGTGACGAATATTAGCTTCATTTGCTACATGTTGACACAAAAATGAAGGCGTAATTTGAAGAAATGATGTTAAAATACTTAAAGGAGTACTGCCACAAAAATTTTCAGTTGGCGTATTTTGCACGAAATGAAAGGTCAAGCGCAGAAAACGTACCGGTAAGCGTAAGCGCGCCGTGAAAATTTATTTACAGCATGCCTTTAAAAGCTACTTTCGGTTTATACTGTAGCCTGATGTCACGACACAGTATGTGCATAGTAATGAGCCCCTCGCGTCGTGCTCCTGCAAAAAATCGTGACGTTTTCACCCAGTGCTCTCTCGCGCACAGCACCTGTAGCAAGTGCGGGATCAACGATATACAAAATTTTGCATAACGACCCCGCGACGACAGCATATACTTCGGCACAGTGCAAGATGCAACGTACAGCACGCACGGTGGGTGTCGGTGTGGCTCCGGAGCCCGCGATAAGCTAAGGTGGCCTCCGAGACTGCGGCATTTCAGGGGCAAAATGCCGGCACCATAGCGACCTTACCTTCTGATTATACGTGGGCACACACGACTATAGAGGGTAATTCGACTTCGCTCGCTCGCTTCACAGGCACTCTTAACTACGGCGACTGGACGGTGAGAGCAGGCGACCGAGAGTGACGCACGAGCGGCCATTTTGCATGTTTTTGCACCTCAGACGTCATCACAACTTGCCATACTGCTGCGTGAAGTCACCGAAATTTGTACCGTAGTCTGACGTCACACTAGTGTCGATGTCAGTAGGCACGCCATGTGAAAATTGACTTTGATGTCAAATTAAGATATCTTAACAGCATTTCCTGAGCTTAACATTTGCTCAGAGCTGTCTACGCATATAGGAGAGTTGCATGGTGGAGTAAACTTAGCTTCGAAAATTGGTGTCAGTACTCCTTTAAGTTTTTGTTTGACAGGATCATATCAAGACATAATAAATGCCAAATAGTAACCTCAATATATGTGATGTGATTTGAGTCAGCTCAGTAGCGCATGAGATTGCCACACACCTTGGGATTCTGGCTGGCGGTGGCTTGCTGTGGGCGCGTGTCAGAGGCACCTTCTCGACTGGGCGGCCGCAGGGGAAAGAGGGCCTCGGCGACGTGTTCCCAGCGCTCGGCACAGCACCAAAGCCACGATGGGTGTACAACATGAACGCCAGGCATTCGGCGAGCCTTGTTCACCTGGGCAATATTGACCACAGGAGTGTCACCAGGCACAAAACATTGTATAGATGCCCATAAACTGAAACCTTAGTGCTTTCAATAAAGGCAGACTGAAATTTCACTGTCTCTAATTTCTTTAAAAGGTGTGTAGCATATCACCACAGAAGCAATCGTGAAATAGCCACTGGGCTAGTAAAATGTAGTTTGGTAGCCAACCTTCAAATGACACCTCAAAAGACCACATGGGCAGGCAGTGGTCATCTTAACCATTTTGGGCCCATGTACAGGGTCGTCCACTCTTAGGGTGAACACGGCGCAGCGTGGCTGCCTTCTTTAGAACGCCAGCGCTCGCGATGGGACTGCGCATCGACGCTAATCTAGTGGAGGCATAGAGGGGCTTGGATCACTCTGTGCGCCTGCACATTATTAGCTTCGATGTGTGCCCACGTCGCAAGCACTCGAGTTCCAAAAAGCGAAGCCACGTTGCGTCGTGTTCACCCTAAGAGTGGACGACCCTGTACATCCCTCCGAGACGTTTCAGTGCCTCCTTAACTTGGAGGACACAACAAGAAGCCATATCTTCCGTGTCATGACCTTCTTGTGCGTCACTTCCAGCAAGCATTAATGATACAAAGAGGAAATATAAAGGGGGGACGCTGGTCTTAGAAGGGCGAAAATTGCAAAAAAAATTGACTTTTTGAAGCTGACATTTTCGGATTCTCTATCTATTTTTTCACAAATGTGCAGTCTCTAGCTTCTATTCTCATTATTTTTGCCATAAAATTAATTTGTAACACCAATATGAGGTGTGTCTGAGTGCAAATTGTTGCTAAATTGATTTTGGCCGCTTCACTTGTTTGCTTCTTCTGTAAAAGTCGACCTAGGAAAGCTAGAGCTACAATTCCTTTTGCACAACGTAGCTAAATATGCCTAGAAAGCAACGCTGCAAGCAGGTTTTCAATCTACAGTTCAAATTTTTTTTAAATTTTAATTTTACAGTTATGTTTTTGGCTAGGTGTAAACCATGAACTCATTATTGCTGTAAATTGAGAAGTAGTTGTTCAATTTCCAATCAGCTTGCAGCGTTGCTCTCCTTAGGCTTTCTAGTATCTATATATGGGTTTATAATAATGTTATGTAGCATAGATAATTTTTCATTGTTTTGGCAAACTATAGAATGAGATTACTAATTATCTCTGGAAATAATTGATCTGTGTAAAATATAACTGGACAGTTAAATAAAGCTAAAAAAACTGAACAAAGCTGTGCAGTTTCATCTAATTTGGCTCAGAAATAACCTATGTTATCTCTAAGAACCATGTCCCCCCTTAAGTCAACGTCCTTTGTTGAAATTCCACCCAAGAAACACTGTAATGCTTGTTTTGTACCGAAGAAATGGCAAGTTTGAATGAAAGTTGGTCAGCGTACCATTAGAACTACAGTAGAACCTCGTTTAACGAAACCGGATATAACGAACTATTGGATATAACGAAGCAATCATAATTCCCCTTGAAATTCCTATAGATGAAATTGATATTGGCTATAACGAACTAATGGTTATAACAAAGTAATTACCACTCCCCCATTAACTTCATTTTAACGAGGCTTTATTGTATTCAAACCCCCTGTATAAGCTTATCTACTGATGTATAATTGTCATTTTCTCTCTTTTCTGGCTGACAACCCAGTCAGCTTCCCGACAGGCAGGGGCAGTCAGGAGAAAGGAGGATTTGGCTATTGTTCAGGTGCCTGGATGGTTTTCCTCACTGGACGAGGCACTTTCTTATAGCTAATGTGAGCAGGCCTCTTCGTCAGCAGTTGTGCAGAAGCCTGTTTCTACTTCCCTCATGGTGGAACAGCGCGCACACACAAGGACCGAAGCGAAGAAGAGGCGACACGAGCGCTGACTAACTGAAATTTTATTGAAACGATAGCACATATATAAGCAGGAAACACACATGAACATACTGGTCATGACATAAACAGCGGCTAAACATCGTCTCTTCTTCGCTTCGGTCCTTGTGTGCGCGCGCTGTTCCACCATGACATTATACCAACTAGCCCAACTTGCTGCCTTACTTCTACTTCCCTGCTGCGTGCTGCCACCTCGGCCATGTCACTGCACCGAGTTCACAGAACGTCCTACAGGTGGTGCAAGCTTTGTCGTGCATAAATTTCTCAGTAAGCATAGTAGCGTAGCTAATATAATCACATTTCAGATGCTCTTAAGCAGGCACCTATCATCCATATCCTTTAATAAGGTCATCATTAATGCCCTTTTATTGACACCATTTTCCAGCATAGGTATCATAAGCAGCTATGTTGAATAACAAGTATGGCTGTAAAGAATGACTAGTACAAATTAAAGGAGAATAGTATTGCTATTAAAACAGTAAAACCTTGTTATAACGAAGTTGAAGGGGGAGCCATAATTACTTCGTTATAACCATTATTTCGTTATAGCCAAATATCCATTTCATCTACGAGAATTTCAAGGGGAATTCTGACTGCTTCGTTATATTCAATATTTCGTTATATTTGGGTTCATTATAACGAGGTTCTACTGTAAATTATTAGTGTACATGACAAAGTTATTTTCACACCAGTCTTGTTTACAAGTTCCTTCTCACTTTCGATAATGCTTAAGGTGGAGGTGTGCGAACATTCGAAATTTTAAAAATGTGCGTTCATTAGGCCAGTAAATATGTTAACTACAATTTAAGGTGAACCAAACATTGCAAATCACATTATTCGATGAAATATTCAGAACCATCACATCCACACAAAGAATAGTCATCTACCTTTGCAGTGCCAAGCCTTGCTGCAACGAGATGTGTCACGCCAGGACAGAGATCGCGTGACACGGTGGCCCCTAAAGATTTGGCAACTTGCCAAGCACGGCTCTTTTCGGCAGGCTGCGTATAAGAGAAACAAAGAAGATATGCTCCCTCAACCAGAATTAGTACAATTCATGCAGCATAATCCAACTCTCCGTGGCTAAACTGGCAAAAGTCGACGTACCAAAGGTAGGAAGAGGGAGAGAACAAAAGGGAACAAAAAAAAAAATTAAAGCATATCCATGGAGTGAATGATGATGA
>CM023490.1:37814605-37942286 GCA_013339685.2 Hyalomma asiaticum
CGTCTTGCCGACCGGAGCAGTGCCTGCGTGCGTAACATGGAATACTCTATAGAGGAGATACGGGACGCCACAATTTTTGGTGACGGGACCATAGTGTACTTTGAGGTCAACTCCTTCTTTCCAAGCGTGCCGATCGGACTTAACCTACATATCTGAAAGCCTTGAAATCGGATACATTGCTGCCTCAAGCGTCCCCACTTGATGCAGGCTAACAGATTGAGAAAACTGTTCGAATAATGCCTGTCAAACGTGTGTTTCGTTTTTTACTAAAGGCCGCAAAAAAGAAGTGCACGGCACCGCCAAGCGCGCTTCTATTTTGGTCACTTGTGTGGACTTTTTCGTTACATCACCGTATCGTTTTAGGCGGAAGCACCTTGCACGCGCTCAAAGACAATGAAACAGGAGGATAAACGGAAGAACAACCTAAACGGTGAAAAAAAGCATGCACATTAATAGCGCACTCTTCTCCACGGCTCCTAAAGACGTTGGTAGGTTCACTTCATACGGCATAAACGAAGTCGTTTCTATTTCAGATCAGCAAAACATTTAAAGTCGACACAAAAGAACGAAGACATTGACACGTGCGTCCGTCTAGTTTCAGAAATCGCAAACGTGCTGAGCTATTTTCAGATACATCAAAAGGACTGTTTCTTTTACACGCGCTTTTTGTTCCTTATCATAGTCATTTTATAAGCGTGGTTCTCAGAAGCGGCAAGTTAATAAGAGGCGGTACACAAATGTCATAACGGCACGGGTATCCACTTATTATGACGAATACGACTACACATACCAACACAAGTATAGGCGGATAGGTTCATTGTGTTAGAGAGGTTTGTTCTTGACGATTATTCTCGTCGTCAGTCATATTCGTAAAAAAATCTCATTACGGCTCCACTTGTGAACTGTCAGTTTAGCTACAAAGTGTGTGTTTTGCCAGCTGTCGATATCTACTGTTCGTTTTCTCGCGATTAATTAGCCTCGATCAGATGACAGTTAAGCCTGAACCATGACTTGGACAACGATGTAATTATGTAAAATATATAGTCAGAAATTCAAAATGAGGTCTTCATCTTAGGTGACAATTTCGAATTGAGCAGCAAAACCTGAACAATTTCCATTTTAACTTTTTTACGTTTTGGTAAAGGCCAATGTCTTAGAAAGTACAGATATTTGCCTGACGGTAAAAAGTCATACTGAATTCACTGCGTATAGTGAGTTTGTTTTAACTAAGAAGTATACTAAACTCACGGGTCATGTACTAGGCTAGTCAGACCCTACCTCACGAATGTCATTCTTCTAGAACGTATGTATCTTATTGCCTATAAATAAAAAATTGTTTTATTTTTGCAGCTAGCTTCGATAAAGAGAATATAAACCGTGGCATCTACCAGAAGCCGCCAGGTAATGTAAAATACAAATCTGCTCTATTGGTAGCCTCAAATCTACAGCTCCGCAACTTTATATCTTTACCGCAAAGCTAACAGTTTCTTCGTTTGAACACACTCCTTATGTCATTAAGCCCTACGTGGCTCCATTATTATGTTTTGGTAGCGATATTAGAGTAATGGAAACAGGGTCAGTTGTAATGTTACTTTGTGCTGATCTCGTGTTAGCCAAGGTGAAGGTGAAGTGCTCAGCCCGAAAAAAGCATAAACAATATTAGTCTTTAAAAAAAGTAGCATTATGATTGCCAACGTTGACATTTACTGTACGTGCGCTGCTTTCGAAAAGCTGAAGACAAGGCCAAGGTAAAGCACATACGTAAGAAATAAACGAAGCTCGTTCAAAGCATGAAGGAAATGTAAAGAAAAGCATCAAACAAAGTTAGTAGATTAAGCTCTAAAGCAAATGTTTTAGACATCAAATCAGACAAACAAAACCAAACCAACATATCGCACAGAGATCGCACAGCAATCGATTTCACCAAATATTTAGAGCACATTATATATTGTTAAGTAGTGACACCCTACTTGTATCCCGACCTGTTATACCCCAGCGAGCTCCGCATACAACGCTTTACTTCACACACAGGAAGAGGTGTCATACCTCGAAGAACTGTACACTCCTAGGCTTAAACTACAAAAATTTCACCAAGGTATTGCAGGATAAGGGAAACACTCAAATTTTTCAACCAATAAAACCACCTTGCCTGAGAATGCGGTACTGCGCACGGTTTACAGTAGTGAGACCGCACCAGGAACCGAGAAACCCCCTTCAGTAGAAAAAAATATGTTGGACAGACTATGAGAACGCACTAAACACCGTTGAGTTAGAAGCATTTTGGAAGAAACTGTTTCACCAAGAAGCACTTGAGACATGTTTAAGCCCGACGTTAGAACGTTTCCTCCGCTATCTTGCATTTAATCAATGGAGCGAAAAAATTACCGCTGATTTCGACGCTTCGCAATGGGAAATGTGAGAGATATACTGCAGCGATATACTGAGCAACAAATTCGAGAGAAACATGTATATTCTCGCTCCTCCACCTTTGCCTTGGTGAGCCTCGCCGACGAAGCACTTCCACGGATGCCTCGCTTATTGTTGAGAAATGAGAGATGAGGTTCCTCGTTTGCGTCGCGATCTTCTGTGCATTGCCGACTTGTGCAAAGCTGTTAGAACCGACTCATATCTCCATTGTAATAAAGCCGCCACTGCAAAAAAAAAATTACAGTATATCCACGGAGTGAATGATGATGAGTGGGCGAAGCTCGGGAGGTTCATCGTAGATCGTGCCGAGTTCCGGAATAATTTAGTTAACGCGCACGCTACGAATCCTTATGGTTCAACTATGCACAAGTGAAATCTCCCACCGGCACTTCATTGCAAGTTAAGATCCAGTGCCTATATATATATATATATATATATATATATATATATATATAATATATATATATATATATATATATATATATATGGGTGGCCGGTGAACGGTTCTCCAACGCGAGCAGTCGGTATTTCTCAATCAAGAAACTCGCTAGGAGACGCTGCCTGCGCCAACGTTGTCTCTCGCGGGTGAGGGGCGCGTTCTCCTTCTTTGCGAGCTGGTAGAGCGTTCATCTAAGAAAGAGCGTTTCCATAGACAACGCGCGCCCTTCGCTCTCCCTCTCTCTCTGTGTGTGTCTCTCTCTCTCTCACAAGACAGCACGCGCCGAGGGCGAGCGCGTGCCGCCCTCGGCGCGCGGGTTACGCCTGACATGGGACAAGGTTAGACTAAGAGGAGCTTCGCCCCTAAAAAAAAATCCAAAGCATATCCACGGGGTGAATGATGATGAGTGGGCGAAGCTCCGGAGTTCATCGTAGATCGTGCCGAGTTCCGGAATAATTTAGTTAACGCGCACGCTACGAATCCTTATGGTTCAACTACGCACAAGTGAAATCTCCCACCGGCACTTCATTGCAAGTCAAGATACAGTGCATATATATATATATATATATATATATATATATATATATATATATATATATATATGGTTGGCCGGTGAACGGTTCTCCAACGCGAGCAGTCGGTATTTTTCAATCAAGAAACTCGCTGAAAGACGCTGCCTGCGCCAAAGATGTCTCTCGCGGGTGAGGGCGCGTTCTCCTCCTTTGCGAGCTGGTGGAGCGTTCATCGAAGAAAGAGTGTTTCCATAGTCAACGCGCGCCTTTCGCTCTCTCTCCCTCTCTGTCTCTCTCTCTCTCACACACACACAATACAGCAGATGGAAGATTGAGAGAGCTCGAGCGCCGGGAGGCACGCGCCGACGAAGAGCGCGAGCCTTCCGGCGGCGCGAGGTGGCTACATACATACTACTACTACTACTACTACTACTACAGAGGAGGGAACGACTCACACCCTAAGGAGCTTGGCCCCTAAAAAAAAGTGTCGTGCGACTAGAGGCCTGGACATCCTTCATAATCGTCGTTTTCTGGGCTAAGGCGAGGGCCGACAGACGATGGTCAACGTGGAAACGGGCGCGTTAAAGCTGTTCTCCGGAACATTACCCATTACCGTCAAAAGAATGGTGAAGCACTACCATGCAGTCTTGTAAACTGTCTCGACAAGATTAGATGGAAAAGTCAAGCAATTATATTCGTAAAAGAAACTGTTTGCACGCGATACTGCGCTATTTAGCAGAGATTGAGGCAAACAACGAGCAATGAATTACAATTGTAACCGCGAAAGAATTAAATTAGGAAAAAAATATGGGCATGTTTGGGACAAAGATACTAATCGGTAACCGGACGAAGCAACGCAAGTTTAAAGTGAACAGAGAGCATCATATGTGTCCAAGACAATGCATGGCTAGGTCAGTTATTAACAGAGGCCTACTCCGAAAATTCTTCGGAGTAGGCCTCTTCCGAAATTCTCCGAAAATTCGGCAAATTTTTCGGACAATACGGATGTGCTGCTGCACATGCGGTAGACAAACTGAAACCGTGATACTCAATTCCCCGTTTGCCTTAGAGCCGATAAAAGTTCAATGAATGTATAATCACAGTATTAACATATTCAGCTCAATCTTGGATGATAACATACAAAGGAAGTATCACGTAATGGGAGAGAGAACAAAATTATCGGGCTAATATTACTCACTTTAAACACAGCAGAATGAAGTAGAGAGCAAGGCGTGGCAGCCAGCATTATTACTTACGTTAAGTGGAAAATGAGCGTTGACGGGAAACGGTATGCGTAGGAACTATAACGGATGATTAATTCGTGCTAGAGCAATCGGTTCCAAACGCCGGCAAAAGCGACGGTGAGTTAAATTGACCATAAGACTCAGAACTTGACATTCAGACGTCAAATCATTTGTCACAAAATAGGATCAGTCGATGATGACTGAGTGGCAGGAGTCACGCAGCAGATGCAGCATTAGCTGAAAATCACGAGCCGATTAAAGTATTTAGAAAATTACACCGCTTTTCGTTCATGCTGCTAAGCTGTCTCATCCGAAGTAAACATGACCGTCCTGAAGCAGGCGCTGGTCGTCCTGAACAGCGCGCTCTGAAGTTCCAGGTTCTTCGCTTCAGATCGAGATCATGACGCTGTAGAAGGCCAAGAATTCTCGCTTTCTCTTTTACAATATTGAAGGCATTGCCACCAACTTTACCATCCCTTGGTATCACAATGCGTTATCGAAAGCGTTATCGATTTAGGTCCTAACTCGACGGTTGTCCTGTTTTAACTTATGTAAGCCATATGTATGATGATATGCCTCTAGTAGTAATGCTGTACGACGGCAATGATCGCCTAACGCCTAATAGGCCAGGCGTCAATAGTAAATCGCAGTGGGGTTCAACTGGCGCCATTCCCCTCTCCTGATATCTGGTAACTCAGAGGCAGTTCTTAAATTCAACAACGCATGGAGCGCGCCATTGACAACGGATTAGTAGGTTCCAGTGTCAAGCAGAGTGTGGCGGTATGGGGACCGACAATCATTTTGCGGCCGGTAGTTTGGCGTCTGGCGTTGCGCTTAGGTCGTGGCGTTCAATCACCACTGTGGCATGTTACGCTGCTGCCAGGTGGTGTAGCCAGTGTCGTGATCCCACCGCTGCCACCAGTTGTTGGGATCTCACCGCTGCCACCGCTTGTCGTGGTTCATCGCTGCCACCATTTTTCGTGGACTCGTGTCGCCTTCAGGTCAGGAGTCCACGGGGCAGGGGGGAAGAGTACGAGGAGTTGCTTTTGAGAAGAGAATATTTACATTTATTTACATGTTGGTAGCTGATGGCCGAATCTCTGCCGAATCTCAATCAATCCTCGATCCCGGGGTGCTCCCGTGGATTAAGTAGGTCGCGTCGTCCTGTGACGCCTTCTAAGGAGGATCCAGTTGATGCTTCTCCTCCAATCAGAGGTTGAGGGTCCAAAGTGGAAGAAGGCAGTGGACCGCCCCTTTAACTTCGAAGGTGCCGAGGCAATCCTTATCTCAGTCGGATCATACGACGGCAGCAGGACCCCGCCACCCCCTGCTGCGGTAACGTGGAAGTCATTACCGGAGCCCGGCTCGTTACCGGCTTTCGAGACGTCCGTCGTCTCGTCTCCGGTTTTCTGTAGCGGCAAACGAGCTTCTGGTGGCGCCGCTCCGTCTCCGATGTCTCGGACGTAACACCAGTTATTCGGTTGGTGCCTTTAAGTGATGTCTTCAAGGCTCCGAGGGTTAGCGTGCTGAATCCACGTTAGGATAAATCGCCGATAATTCTCGGCGATGGCAGAGGATCGTCGGAATTTCAAAATAGATCAAAGGCAAATCCATCGGTTGCTGCTTTCTAAAACACTATAGTCTTTATTAAGTTAACTAAACACGAAAAATGGTCTGTCTGTCTGTCTGTCTGTCTGTCTGTCTGTCTGTCTGTCTGTCTGTCTGTCTGTCTGTCACTGGATTTTACTGCCCGGCCAAAACTGATTCTACTGGGCGGTCAAAACCAAACGAGCTAGTAGCATTGTCAGCGCTGGGTCATACACGGCAACATGTAAAACACGAAGAAACCTCAGGACTAGCTGAGGCAAGATATATGTACATAAGCGAGATACGCTTCGTTCATTTAATTAGGAGTACACATTAACAGGCTTTTAAGTTAGTAAATGAAAAATCAACGCGTGAGAAATGACGCCGATGAGACGCTACACGTTAACCCAAAGTAATAAAATGTCCCAACATCGAGCGCGACAGCAGGGTGAACGCGGGAAACTTGAATTCAGGAAAACTACCACTGAATCAATCGTAGGAGGAGTGAGAGGGGAGGGGAACAGCATGAGGTGTTGGCAGGAGGAGAATACCGCGCATTACGTTTCAGGGGCGGCAGGACACGTCTTTCGAAGTCATTTGTAGCGAAGCTGAAGCAAGTAGATATGAGGCCATTTTTTGCATAGGAGATGCGAAATCTGCTCCGACTTCAGCCGGCGTACTTCCAGCGATGCGGTGTGACGTAGAGGCCTGGCGAAAGCGAACGCGAACGTGGCCATGGTTGTCACAGTCTCCGGCGACACAATCAGCACTGCGGTATGGTTGTTCGCTTGGCATTCGACAGGGCGCGCTCACGGCGCAACTAGAAAGTCCCATTTCGCGGTATTAGCAGTGGCCGGCTTCTGCGCAGTGGTAGCATATAGTAAGCGGTGGCCACTGGCGGCGCAAACATTCGTATTTATATAGACTAGCGCTGACATGCACACGGGTGAGATTGCGTCAGTGGTTGCGACGGTGCTAGCGACGGACCTGTGGTGGCATCAACGGAATGAGCGGCACTGTATTCACGTTGCATGCTCGTTGATGCACAAGAGCAATAGTGACTACTATAGAATAATCCATATCCGCTGTTTTTGCAGCGAACGCGTGAGATCCACAGATAAATTTGACTCGTGCCGCGGTAACTGTAATGTGGGTGTACTTCAATGCGCATGTTCGACGAATGAAGCATCAGAATTTCATTGACGAACGCACGTGATGTATTGTTTGTCGTCGCCATTTGCGAGAACGTGGACAGGGAACTCCAGCGATAGGGACACGCAAGCAGTCAATTCGGGCTCTGTGACATGGGCATGGGCTCGAAACCATCGGGCAGTAAGTGTGAGTAATGTCAGCAGTGTCATATATATTACAGGACCTATATAAGTAGCGAATTGACGTGGCTGCACAGCTGCCTGTGTCTCAGTTGTGTGTGACCGCTTTTGTAATTTCAGATTCATCGAGATGTCTTTTGTGGGCTCCAGAATCAAGCAACGCTCTGCGAGCCTGTCGAGAAAAGTACAGTAGGATCTGTTCCAATGTCGGGATATCTGCTTATCACTACAACGAAACAGAGTGCCGAATTATGGCTCCGCTTTGAGCAGCTATCATGTCAGCGCAAAATTGCAGCAAATGTTCTAGCAACCTTCTTTCATTTTCTCTACAGATATACTTTTTTGCGAATGCTTCCACAGAAAATAAAATGTTGAATGTAAGCTACGGAGCCACTTCGATATGCTTTGCTTATATGTGATGAGCCAGCCCCCCTTACAAATTCACTTTGCAGCAAATATTTATTTTTGTTGATTTATGCGCAGGAATGTTGCCAGGTAAAGGCACGCAACCGCTACATCTTTCACCACGAAAGCCTATTTGGCATGTTTGAAACTCCAAGCAACTGTTAGCCACATCCCCGGTTTTCCTTCTACTTGCTCTGTAAATCTACACTTGGCAGCCTCGCCAAGATGGGAGCTCAATTAGCCACGCCTTCATGATATTAAAGCCTGGCGAGGTAACACGCTAGATAAGGCGCCTTTTCCCCCCACGCCCTACAGAGCCCTATTCTGCCGAGTTGAGAGAGAATGAGCAAGGGAGTTTTTGCGGTCGCAGTTTGTTCCCTTTCAGCAAATATTGAAACATTATTACCCTGTTTATTCCCAAGAGACGTTCAATACACACCAAGCCGTTTTTAAAACCAAGTGCGACGGATGGATCAGGTCCCCTTCAGTGCTTTCAACAGCGCAGCTGTTGTAGCTATTCCTAATTCGAGCATCGTAGCTTGCATCGCAGGACAATTCTTATACGGCACAGAAAGCCGGTGTGCCATGAAGCTTGTGTTATGCCATAGCTATGTACAGTGCCGCACAGAAGGAAGGTCGGAAAAGAAAAGAAAATGAGGTTGAGGAAGAGAGAAAGGAGGATGGCATATGGCAAACAAACGGGTGTGCGCCACAGAAAGCAGGCATGTGCCAAGCAGCTCTCATCAAGACATACAGTGTAGCATAGCAAGAAGGTGGGAAGAGAAGTTACTTGATTAATTTTTGGGGTTTTGCGGTCCCAAAACCAGCTGTGATTGAGACGCCCTAGTGGAGGGTTCCGGAAATTTTGACCACCTGTGGTTCTTTAACGTGCACTGACATCGCACAGCACACGGGCCTCAGCATTTCGCCTCCATAGAAATGCAGCCGCAGGGACCGGGATTCAGATCCCGCGACCTTCGGATCATCAGCCGAGTACCATAGCCACTAGACCACCGCGGCGGGGCGAAGAGAAGTGAGGGCGAGGAGGAGGAAAATATTTATGAGAGAGGGTACAGCGATGGGAGTGCGCCACAGAAAGTGCGTGTGTGCCAAGCATCTCGTATGAGAGCATAGTCAGGCATAGTCTGCGGACTGGAACCATCTTCCTTCTTCAGTAGCGAAAATCATACAACCATCATTGTTTCAGTCATCAGTGCCCGATGTTTTCCTGTGAACCCTAGTGTTTAAGCACTTGCCTTCAATGTATTGATGCTTCCGCCGCATATGGTACCTGGTCAATATTCTCTTTCCCTTTGTTTTTTGTTGACCACTTGTCGTGTATTTTATTTTTGTGCTGTATTACTGGAGCAAATCCCACTCCCCTCTGTAAGGTTTTACCTTGAGGGTATCAATAAACTAAAATAAAATGAAAATAAGATGCAGTATAGTATGGCAAGGAGGTGGGAAAGGGAGTCAGAGTGAATGAAAAGAGGATGGGAGAAAGAAAACATCAGTCTTAGTTCACCAGGTAGTGGCGTTCGCTTGCCAAGCCAACTTTCGAAAATAGCCTAGCCAAAGCCATTCGCAATAGCCTCGCAACAGCGAATCGATAGCCGCTCCATAGACAATGAAATATGGAAAATGCTCGGTTGTCCTTGGGCCGGTCTCAGATAGAGTGGCAATGCATCGAGTTAGCAAGTCGATAGCAAACTGAACCTTACTGGGAGCCGCCCAGCTCCGCTGTGACCTGGCTTGCCCCGCTTAACACAAAGGGCTCCATTTCTTTCACCTTGTATACATATTTCAAGAAGAAATTGTGCCGAACGATTTGCTAGGTTGTCTTCTTAAGACATTTCAGGCCTCATCTTTAGAAGAGTGTAACGCCACCTTTATGGGTATTTTTTTTCTTTAAAATGAGATTCTACAGTATGTGTACTATTCTTGATAAACTGAGCTGCTGCATCATATATTTTGCGAAGAACTCGGTAAAATATGACTCCCGACTTGAGAGAAGTGTACTGGGTGCACGCGTTTCAATGTCGGAAATTGTGTCCTGTTTTACATCGTGCTACGCAATGCTCGACATCTCGCGAGCTACCATTGTCATACCGCAAGCCTGTTTCTCTTGTTTTTTTTTCCCGGCATTGGGGCAAAACTGCAGCTGCTACAGCATAATAACAAGATATGTACTGAAACTCACAATGTACTCGCAGTCTGCCACAACATGCTTTACCTGTGGCTCGAGGGCTTACGAACTGGATATTTACAAGCAATAACTGAGTTTGGGTTCTTGCACAATGTCTTTGGAACAATAGCACAAGTACAACGTCGGCTTTGCCATCTTCAGGCGCCGTGATGTCTGTGTCCATCTTCTGAGGTTTAAATATCCTTCCAAGTGCAAAAAAATATCTAAGGGCATCTACTGCTGTTGTAGCAGCCGACATACCAAGTGCGTCGCATGTCAGCCACGCGTACACCACCTCTTCAGTAGTAAGATATGCATTACTAAGGTAGTGCTATAGCCTGGAAAAATGGAGATGTGTTGGTGTACACGAAAAACATATACAAATGATGGCTGTACGAAATGTATAGTTGTTTCGAAAGCCTAAGCTTTCCATTTTTGCTGGATAATTTCCTTTGACGAAAAGCTAATTTCTGTAGATTATATATGACAAACATATGTCGCTAGCGCATAGATCTGTGAAGTAGCGTACGCAATTAGAGCTGTAACGGCAATGTTACTTAGATTCCGATTGGTCATATATCGCATACGAAGCATCGGATTAGACTACTTGCACACAATGCAGAAACGCGATGTAAGGCGCGTGGGGCGAGCCTTCGAAAAATGAAACCCCAACACCACACCGATGCGGGAGCAAAAAACGAGTAAGGATACGTTCCATTCGTGAAAACATTGCTTGTGTTTCCCCATCCTGGATGCACAATAACTTCGCTAGTATTTCTAACGACAGAGAGCTCTTGAGATATTTTCGCGTTGTTGTTCCGAAGAATTACTGACTATAGGTACTGTTGAGTATCGAACACTTTAGTTCGTGAACGTCTGCCCAGAAAAGCAAGCAAATCAAACTGTAAAGAAAAAAAGAAAAGTGTAGAGCGCAATCGTTGGTCGTTGAAAAACCTGATCAACTATGAACGGGTCGCGGTTTACACATCCACTATTGCATGTCTCACCGGTATCAGTGATGCTAGAGGAACATGTGGAACTTACTCAGACGTACGCGTCAAGCATATATAGTTAGAAAAAATGCCAACATTCGTTGTCATCGCAAACCATTTTGACCACGGTTTGCGTACAGCGATAACGCGCGTGGCAGCAAACTAATCGTCCCCATGAAAGAAAAGTAAAAGATGTGCGCTTTTCAATATCTAGAACGTAACGTCAAAAAAATAAGCGCACATTCCAACACACAAACGCATTCGCGCGAGCGTTCACTCGTCTCTTTGCCGCTGCTGTTCAGAAACGTTATCTGTCCTATGTTGTTACATCCATATTGCATGGCCACTGAAAGAGCCTAAATTTGCGCATGCGCAACGACATTGAAAGTTACAAGGAGTAGATGAAATTCGTTGTTGTGCCTTACACGGACGTCCCACCACGTCTTCATAATGCAACAAGAAACTAATACGACCAGAAGTGCGTAACAGATGTGTTATATACTGCCCTAGGTAGGCGACTCATACCTGTCATGCAGGGCTACACGACGACTATATCTTTTGCGAGATAAGCCTTCCCCATCCTGTTTTGATTTATTGAAAGTGTGATGGTCGGGATTCCACCGTAACACTCATGTTTAAAAATACTTCACAGCGGACGCCTGCGCGTTCGCTAACGAATGAAGGAACCTCCTCTTCAGTATACTATACTAATGTCACTATGGCCGCAAGAACTTTCTTGAATGACATCTTATGTGGAGGCAGCGCCACCTGCTTCCACGGCCGCACATTGCCGAAGGATCAGGCGAGTCTTCCTCGCAGCCCTCCACACTTCCCAATTTAGGAAGCTTTCTAGGAAGCTTTCATTTCAGAGAAATCCGTATGGGTTTCCTTGTGGTCTTGTGCTACAAAACGGGTGGATGCTAATTTCCCCTTTCATAAGCGTTACTGCACCCTGCAGGTTTCCGCAGAACTCATTTGCCCTAAGAAAGTGAGGTTCGTGATATGCGGGCTGTCTGCATCCGCATATATGCCAGGCACACGCTGTTATGACCTACACGAGAATTTCAGTCCACTTGAAGTTTTTTTTTTTTTTGCTCGTTCAGTGGCTCGTTCTCGCCCTTTTAATTGCGATATAGCAGAACGGATGCTTCGTCCGCTTTTTAAGGCTTCACGAAGATACTGAGAAGGTCAAGTAATACCATTTGCGGTTTAGTAGATTCGTGCAACTGTCGAATAAAAACAGTTTTATGCATATATCTAAATCTGCTGATGCTCTTACGACAAAAATATGTACAACTTGCAGTATAAAATAATGTAATTTGTATCGTGCGTATATCGAAATCTCTTGCTCATATTCCACAAACATGTGCAACTTCTCAGCGCTCGTGTGTGCAGCACTAGAGGGCGGCTACCCTAAAGGTTCTTCTGGTAATTGATCGCGTGGCACCAATATTATGAAACCTCAATTACCAATGCATTTGACGAAAGCTATGAAAAACTCAATACGTCATCCACTCTTTTTCGAAAGAGACCTCAACTACACCACTTGATGGATCCCAGTACCGCCTGATCTGCGTCGAAGCCGCCGCATTGCTGGATTGCCTCCGTCGCCCCCGGCGTCCGAGATGTCCCACACCGAAGCCAACAGACGGAGCGAGCCAACAGCACCTTCACCCTCAACGGCGGCTGGTTCTTGGCCACGCCAGCACTTGGTTGAGCCCCGCATGTTCGGAGGAAAGCCCGGTGAGGACGTGGACGAGTGGCTGAACCACTACGAACGGGTGAGCAAGCACTATTGTTGGGACAGCGCAGCGCGGCTCGCAAACGTTGTATTCTTCTTGACCGAGACGGCGCTCATGTGGTTTGACAATCACGAAGAGACCTTGACAACATGGGACCGTTTCATGTCCGATATTAAGGAGCGCTTCGGTGATTCGGTCGCAAGGAAGAAGCATGCCGAGCAGACGCTTCTTCAAAGAGCTCAGTTGCCAGGCGAGACGTGCACGACTTATATAGAAACCATACTGAAGCTATGCAGAATGGCCAATCCTCGAATGCCGGAAGAAGACAAAGTCGGACATTTGTTGAAGGGAATCGCGGAGGACGTATATAATTTCCTCATCGGCAAGGAGAGCCTTAGCTCAGTGGCCGACGTAATACGTCATTGCCGCACCTTCGAGGCCCTCAAACTGCGCCGCATAACACCGAAGTTTGGCAGGCTGGCAAATGTAACGACTGTTGCTAGCATCGAGGATGACACGTCGCCGGCCGATCTCGCGAACACCATAAGACAGATTGTTAGAGAGGAGTTAAGTCGCTGCACGGAATTGAACAACGACTTCCGTGATGCCCAACAGTCGCACTTTCCGTCACCAGCTCCTCGAGATCTGTCTGTTGCTGCGGCAACTGTCGGAGAGCGGCACCCGAGAAGGCCTGTATGGACGCAACACAACTACCACCGAGAGGAGGATAACGATCGTGCTGCAGGGTATCCCCGTCGAACAGCCTACTTGGAGCCACGGACATACCCGGTCTACGCAAACGTAAGCTGCGAGCCTCCGGTGTGTTACACCTGCGGTATCACGGGGCATATCTCTAGATTCTGTCCCCACCGTCGCCGGTCGCCGCGGTGGTACGAACGCCAACCACAACCAACGTCCTATGGAACCGAACGTCGCAACTATGACCACTCCTGGCCTCCCTGCTCGTTTGCTCCACCGGTGAGTTTCGGCAACAACACTTCACGACAGCATCCCCGCAGTGATTCCCCCGTCTCCGACCGCAGTCTGACTCCGCCGCCTTCACGCCAACGTCGGTCTCCTTCGCCGAGGCGGCGTTCATTCTCACCACCAGCTTCGGGAAACTAGGCTGCGCGACCGATGGGGGTGAGGTCGCCAGACACGATTCGACACAGATACCTCTGCCCGTTACTATGATGCGGAACAAAGTGAAAGTGGTTATTGACGGTGTATGTGCTATGGCCTTGGTGGACACCGGGGCAATGATATCGGTTATGAGCCTGACGTTCAAGAACCGTCTTAGACGTAAAGTGATGTTCTCCCTCGACAAGCCTACTAGATTCCGTGGAGTAGGTGGCGAAATACTGCGCCCCCTTGGTGTTTGTGTTGTGAACGTTCTGTTGGCGGATAAGTGTTATTTGACCGAATTGGTTATTTTGGAACGGTGCACACATGACGTTATCCTGGGCATAGACTTTCTACAAACTTGCGGGGCCTCTGTTAATTGCGGTGCCGGTGAGTTTTCGGTAAACAGCGGGAGTCCAGGAATCGTTGCATGCCCAGAACAGCTACTGCCAGGATTTGTGGACGAACCACATGAAGAACAGAAGACATTTGCTGTAGCTGATGACGTGAGGCTACCTCCATGGTCATTCGCATCGGTATCGGTAGTCGCTTCTTCCTATACTGATGTTTCATTTGACGCCTTTGTGCAACCACTTAGTGATTCTTGTCGGAAGAAAGACCTACTGGTGCCTAGCAGCATTGTATCGGTGATTAATGGCTTCACATCGTTGTGGGCACTAAACTGCTCTGCTGTGCCTGTGCATGTTCCTAAACACATGAAGATTGCTGTATTTGATGACGTCACGAGCAGTTCAACTATGGCCACAGGGGACGAGAAGACTTCCATTAAAGTGCGAGCCACCGGCGCCTTCGAAGAGGAAATTATAGGCATGGTCAGCAAGTCGTTGTCATCTCGTGAACGTAACACGTTAGTACAAGTGCTGTCCAAGCATACTTCTGTGTTTGACTTCTCCCAAGACCAGCGCCGCACGACTATTCCATCCTCGCGTGCCCGTCATCGAATTGACACCGGATCGGCTCATCCCATCCGGCAGAAGCCTTACCGAGTGTCGTCCTCGGAGCGCAGGGTTATCGCGGAGCAAGTACAAGAAATGCTTATGAAAAACGTAATACAAGAGTCGTCAAGTCCGTGGGCCGCACCAGTTATTCTGGTGAAGAAAAAAGATGGCTCATGGAGATTTTGCGTCGACTACAGACGCCTAAATGCGGTAACAAAGAAGGACGTGTACCCGCTCCCGCGAATTGACGATGTGATAGACTGTCTGCACTCTGCCTCCTACTTTTCGTCCCTCGATCTACGTTCCGGATATTGGCAGATACCTATGGACCCCGCTGATAAAGAGAAGACTGCTTTCGTTACACCGGATGGTTTATTCGAATTTAACGTTATGCCATTCGGTCTTTGTAATGCCCCTGCTACGTTCGAGAGATTCATGGACACAATTCTTCGCGGACTCAAGTGGGAGATATGCCTTTGTTATCTTGACGACGTCGTTATTTTCGGCCGCACTTTTGAAGAGCATAACGAGCGTCTCAGCCTGGTTCTGGAATGCATGGAGAAAGCTGGTTTGATTCTCAACTCCAGAAAGTGTAAGTTCGGGGAACGACAGACATTAGTTCTAGGTCATCTGGTCGACAAAGACGGAGTCAGACCTGACCCCCGCAAGATTGAAGCGGTCAGCGCATTCAAGCCTCCACAGTCATCTCGAGAGCTCCGTAGTTTCCTGGGCCTTTGCTCTTACTTCAGGCGTTTTGTGCCAAGATTCGCCGATATTGTGGAACCGTTGACGCGTCTGTTGCAGAAGGATGCACAGTTCCAGTGGACACCAGAATGTGAGTCATCGTTCCGTCAACTCAAGTTTCTACTTACGTCAGACCCCATCCTGCGTCACTTCGATCCTTGTTCCCCTACCGAGATCCATACAGACGCAAGCGGGGTAGGCATCGGAGCAGTGCTCGTACAAAAGCGAGATGGCGCCGAACATGTCGTTGCTTACGCGAGTCGCTGCTTGAGTAATTCTGAGCGAAATTACACTGTCACTGAACAGGAGTGTCTCGCAGCTGTTTTCGCTGTTCAGAAATTTCGCTGTTACATCTACGGCCGCCCATTCAAGATAGTCACCGATCATCATTCATTATGCTGGCTTGTCAGTCTCCGAGATCCTTCTGGTCGTCTCGCACGGTGGGCCTTACGACTTCAGGAGTATGACTTCGTGGTGACATATAGGAGCGGCCGCCGCCATGCTGACGCTGATTGTCTTTCCCGCTTACCACTTCCAACGACCCATTCTGAGGAGGACGCTTTCGACGACTGCCTGGGAGCTATTACACCCGAGTTTCCCGATGTGACCGTATTCCGACAGGAGCAGCGTAACGACGTCAGTTTGGAGCCTCTCTTCGTCGCGGCGCGCAATCCGAAAGCCAGTGGTGGTTTTTCCATACGTGACGGCTTGTTGTACAAAGCTAACCGCTCTGCAAGTGGCGCTCGCTTTCTTCTTCTTGTCCCGGAGAGCCTCCATACTGCTGTGTTACGTGCGATGCATGACGACCCAACATCCGGTCATCTTGGGTTCGCCCGCACCCTGCAGCGGGTTCAGGAGCGCTTTTACTGGCCTCGCATGCGTCAGACAACAAAGCAATATGTGGCCAGTTGCGACCAATGCCAACGTCGCAAAAGGCCTTCAACCGCTTCCCCAGGCCTTCTGCAACCGCTCATTCCGCCTCATGCACCTTTCGAACAAGTCGGCGTGGACCTGCTGGGCCCATTCCCACGGTCATCAAATAACAACCGATGGATCATCGTTTGTGTGGACCACCTTACACGCTACACAGAGACCGCGGCAGTACCGTCATCTACCGCTGCTTGCGTCGCATCTTTCTTGTTGCGTTATGTCGTCTTACGCCATGGCCCACCTCGCGTGATCATAAGCGACCGTGGTCGTCAGTTCGTGGCAGACACTGTTGAGCAGTTGCTTCGGCTATGTGGAACGCAATTTCGACACTCCACGCCGTATCATCCGCAGAGCAACGGCCTTGTTGAACGTACGAACCGAACCTTGACGAACATGATAGCCATGTACGTGTCATCGGATCACAAGAACTGGGATGATGTGCTACCATTTATAACATACGCCTACAACACTGCGAAGCATGAGACAACAGACTACAGCCCTTTTTATTTGCTCTACGCCAGGTCACCGCGGAGCTTCCTTGACACTATTCTGCCGTTTTCATTAGACACAGAAGATTCAGTAGCCAAGACACTTTGCCTTGCCGAGGAAGCCCGTCGAATAGCACGCATCCGAACGTTGGCATCTCAAAGTCGCTCAAAGCAACGATATGACAGCACACATGAAGAGGTTTCGTTTGAAAAGGGTGATCTAGTGCTGCTATGGACCCCACAGCGCAGGCGTGGCTTGTGCAGCAAGCTTCTATCACATTATGTCGGCCCGTTCGTAGTGCTTGATCGCCTGAGTGATCTCACGTATGTACTTGCGCGGCTTTTGTCTAAAGACAGGCGCTCCAGGAAAACGCAACTCGCTCACGTTGCACGTCTCAAACGTTACTATCCCACCACAGCACAATGACTCACCCGGTGGGCTTCGTCTGCGAAACGGGGATTGTAACGGAAAGAATAGGAGATGGGAGATGAAGAAGAGGACGACGAAGTGGAGTGCGCCATTGTACCATCTCCGTGGCTATCTACCTTGGCGATCCCTCATCCCCGCTGACCGTCACTTGTAAATAAACATCCTTCATCCGTAACAATATATTGGGGACACGAATAAATGTGTACTGTACTGAATAAAGAGTGAATATTTGTGGCTTACTTCAGTAATGTTTTAGAGCCCTTCTCAAGTTTAAAAAAAACCAGCACTTCATGAATTGATAAGTGCCTTAGAAGGCACATATATGCATATATTCCCTGCAAAATATTAATTTTCACTCTATCCTCAAAGCCAAGAAAATGGCATTACTGTTAGTTATTCAGAGTTGCTTTACGTACGCGCTATGTGCCTTTATATCGGGCATAATTAGTCGTGGTTCTGTATTCTGCTGTGCGTACTCGTTCACGCCAATTATTCGAATTGTATGTGCAGCGGGTACTGCTACTTATTTTACGTGAACTCCCCCGTGGAACTCTCCCACTGGCGCACTGTCCCACCATGTAATGTTGACTCTTCCAGTGGTTCTTCTATATTGTAAATTTCTTACTTTTGTTAAGATCCCTAAGCGAGAAGGAGTAGCCGGTGACGTCCTATAGGCGTCAAAATCCCCTATCCATTGTTTCAATGGAAACGATGTTCACGTACCTGTACTCGCGTCTTTAGCAATGACACCACGGATACAGCATGTGGCGCCATGCAGCGGACCGTTGACATCCACAAAGACATTGAGAAAGCTAGGAGGATAGTTCTTGACCAGGTATTTTCGCCATGGCCGAGTTAAGTAGCCGCATGCGGTACAACCGAATCCACGTACAATTATGCGATATATTAAAGGGCATGGAACTTGTCATACATTCACACCAAAATCCAAACTAGAAGAGAAGCTCAGGGGAAGATGGATGCTTGAATCGATGAACAAATCGCAAGGTACGATTTAAAACAGGGAATGTCGCGGGAGCCAACGTTTCGACAAGCGGACTTCCAAAATTCACACCAAAAATTCACACCAAAATTCACACCAAAAGTGAGTCTATTTGTTGCGGTTAGCATTTCGAAACGTTCAGAAAATTTGTGCCCACGAATGGCGGGCAGAGAGGTCGAAGATGGAATTGGATGGGACACTAATTAAATAGGAGAACAGTATAAATGATTGCACGTCCCTGCAAATATAGCATGGTTTTTCATATTATCGTTTACTTGAATATTCGTCGAAATGGCTCCGTATATGTGTAAACTACACAATCTCAGGAGAATTTCCGAAATTTAGTGCTTTTAGCATACATATTGATCCAAAGGTAAACGTTTAGCAACCACAGGAAACATAAAACAAATGAGCATGCTTAGAGTGTCGCAAGGATTTCACAGTGCGTAATGGCGAGTGCTGCGTTAATTACAGCTTAAAAAAACTGTCACTTTCTATGGAAGCTTTGATTTTAAGTGCAGTCTAGGTTATCGAGGTACACAGAGAATATCTCCGCACGATAATTCTTGTTCGCTACAAAACAGCCACATCTGTATTGGCCATGTCCACACCAGCTAAAATTGCTTTTCAATGTAAAAATAATTTCTTAGTGCGCCGTGTACTTGCGCCGTGGCCTTTGTGCGAGTGTTGCTTAGCGATTATATTGTGCACTGTGTAAACAGAGCTGATGTATTGCTTCAACGAAGGCTGCGTTCTTCCAAGCCTGCAGAGAAATTGAAGGGTTGTTTATATGTTTCCACACCTTCCTACAATAACGCTGTAGCATTCATTTGTACAACCGATAATTCTTTACAACACTGAGACGTTACAGGTTGTGTTCACATTGTGGGCAACTATATATTTCCCTTTACTACCTTATATGAACACACGGAGCTGCACCAACAACACGGCGTGCTCTGGCACTCCAGTCTCTCCGTCAATACCGGTATGTATGTATGTATGTATGTATGTATGTATGTATGTATGTATGTATGTATGTATGTATGTATGTATGTATGTATGTATGTATGTATGTATGTATGTATGTATTTTTGTATGTATGTATTGTTGTGCCAGAACTACGGCCATTTCATCGACCCCTTCGTCACAGCGGGAGGGTCAAGTTTTCAACATTTCAGCGGACCTTGCAACCCCATCAGCGGAGGCCGGCAGCGTGTCGAACCGAAGACGCCACGCGGGGATGGGCTATCGCTCCGCGACTTTCGGAGAATACTGTCATCCCCCACCTCGGCCAGTGCTTTTCCAGCGACCTGCAACTGGGCGTGCAACACTGGACAGAAACGCTATTTAAGGCCGTGCAGCCCTTTCGTTGGGAGGCAGCCGCCCCAGCCGACTGGGTCGTGCTGGCTGGCCCTGTACTCAACCACTTTAACCATTTGCTATAATGTTCTGTTTTCCAAACGCTCGTGGCCTACCTTCCCTACAGCGAAGTGTTGCTATTCTGCACACTGAATGATCGATGGAGATCCTGTCTGCCCGCTAGCCATGCCCCGCTAGCTTGATTCAGAATGTTGGAGGCAGCGGTTAGATACCAACGGACCTCGTATCTTCCGCTAGGCCCCCCCTTCATAACAGTGGTGGCAGCGGTGGGATACCAACGCAACCCCGTATCTCCTGCTGGTCACCCCCCCCCTTCATAACAGTATGTATGTATGTATGTATGTATGTATGTATGTATGTATGTATGTATGTATGTATGTATGTATGTATGTATGTGGATTTACTGTTACAACATCCCGATATACGTCTCGCATGTCTGGTGCTGTAGCACAGTTGTCTGCCAAACGAGTACCTATGCGATACACAGAGGTGTTCAAAAAAACAGAAATTCCAACGAAAATTTAGTTATCGCAACTCCAGCCGCTGTGCCATGAAGCAAAAGCCAATCCCGCAGCACCCTGGGTACCAGCACTCACTTTAAGGGTCCTCTTGCAGCGCAAAGCGATATAATAGGTGGGAAAGATACATATTCGTATTCTGCATGTTAGTGCCCGGGTTGAGCTCTCGGCTTTGAAATGTTTCTTCTATGTATTGATGGTTCTTTTTTTTCTCAGCTTCACTATGAGAATTCTATTGGAGGGCCTGGTGTGATTTTACAAGAGCATACAATATATTTGCAAAAATTACATAATAGTCTGTGTCGACATATGGACATTTTTATTGGCTATAGAACAGAACAGATTTTAAGTTTCGTAGCTGGCAGTGGCAAAGATATTCTAGAATTCCTTCAGTAGTTAAGCGCAATGAAACGGTAAAGTTATGTTTGAGACAATGAACGCTTATGTTCTCACACGCAACTTTTTTTACCATAGATTTTGCATCGCTATCTGTGAACATACCGCCCGCGGACGGCATCAGACCAGTTCGGCATGCATTTCCATAGTTGCTACTTAAACATCGTGACTTTCACGCGCTTGCAAGGCTATATTTATTCGTGAACGGTATCGAGCATGCTGAATAATAGCGTTTTGTTCGTGTCAACGGCCATGAATATATCTCACGCACCAACTAACTGGCGGCCGCTACATACTGAAACGCATCCGAATCATCTAGCGTATAACAAAACTTGTCCCACCATCTACCATAACAACACATGCAATATATGGGGTTTAGAAGCTGCTACACTGAAGCACATGCTCAGGGAATGGGAAGCAAAAATGGAAGGAATTACAGTCGGTGTTCTCGCGGCGAGGTCGACCGACCAAATCTGGGCCGTCCAGCAAGCCCTCCTAGAGGCGACACGGCAAGGTCTGGACGTCCTCACGTCCGAGACCTGATTCCGGGTCATCGGTCTGCAGATCACTAAAGAGATGTTTTGCAACCAAGGAACCTACATACTGCAGCGAAGCTGTATGTGGCTAACATCTGTGGTTTTGTGACATCCGGGCTCGAAGAGAATTTTTGCCGTCTACGACGTAACGCGCAGGTAAAGAAATTATATCTTCCTAATTTACCTGCCTAAAAGCGCCACGTCGGCTGGCAAGGGCTGCCGTCATTTTACATGCTAATCAGTTATGTAAAAAGCCAGTAGTCACAAACAGAACGGTAAAAACGGTGCAGAGAATGCCGCTGTAGCCAATATTTCAACAAGCGGACTTGTGTCCGTCTGGAGAACAACTGCCCTGTCAAGCTTTTTGTTTCTGTACCCTTTTTGAGTGAATCAATCTTTAATGAAATAGCAGACTGGGTTAAGGCTACAGTGTACTCAAAATTGAGGCAGTGAATTTTTACGCACCCATTAATTACCACATGTGCGTTATCATATCCATGTCGTAATCTCTGCAGTTTACGACAGCCGATTGCCCTACGCAAAGGTCGAAGGGAACAAACTCTTTAAAGAGACGCTAAAGCGAACAGGTGGAGGGCTTTAGAGTGACAACTTATGCTTCCAAAAGTCGAATGCCGTTAACTTTAGCACTTTATGGTAAATATTACAACAGAGAATAAACCTCAAAGCTGTAGTTTCGGAAATTGCGCCGGAACTTCCGAACCTAATGACGCCGAAAGGCGGATTCCTCTTTTAGGTAGTCTTGCAAAATTTGCTCCATTTAATGTTCTTTGACTGGTGAGAGAGTTTGTGGGCTCAACAAGACTAAGGCTCACTTCACGCTGAACCATCTCACCGCCCGGCACAGTGCGATGGCTGCTCCATCCGTGAATGGGAGAGGGAGAAAGTTGCCTATTTTTCACTTCACTCTCCTTCTTAGTAGTGAGCGCTGAGGCTGCCATGTCGTATATGGTGCAGCGGGGCTACTTGACCGCGGAGTGGCCGAACTCCCACACGTACGAACTTTATTCCTTTAGTCTTTCGTCAATTTTAAGCGATGTTCACGATGCCTATGTTTTATAATAATATAACAATGAGATAGATATTGTCGCTGGCACGTGACATTTCCGATGACTGGCTTTGTCACAAAATACTGTCTACATCGTGGAAGAACCCTGAGTCGAGTTAGAGACGGAGCGCCAAAAAACAACAAAGAAAGAAAAACGGTGCGCGTAACAAGATTCAACACACCAAACGTCACGCAGCAGCTGGCCAAGTCGAGACGGCGAGATTCTGGAATGTACTCGGAAATCGTGGAACGCATCAGTGAGTCACCGAAATGCAGCTGGTGAGTGCGCGACACCGACGGAGAGATAGAGAGGAAGCGGAGAGTGCGTACCGACGCTCTTCGCGACATGTGTGGAAGAGGCGCCGCCCAAGCGGCGAAGGTTCCAGGTAAATCAAGAATGTTCCCTCAGCTTTGCGCTTGCTTAGATGAGATGTCCCTCGCCGAATCTTCGAAAATGACTGCTGAACATAATATTTCGACGTCATAAGGAGTCGACGCAGGTTGTGAGCAGCAGTCTTAGTCGTATGTGAGTAACTGAGAAGAAAGAAGTAAACGACGCTGCTCCGCGAGCCAGCCGATAAGCCCGGCCTGCAAGCTTCATGTTGTGAAGGCACTTCGAGTGACTGTGGTGAACAGGACTCTTCTGTGTTCAGCCTGTACGTTTGTTGCTGGTGACGTGTAATGTAACTTATCTGTGTTTGCATTTCGAAGAGCCGTGCTTATGCATGTTTTTGTGCAACTGCCTGTTGATGAGAATATATTTGTTTTTCTTGATCACCTTTGGCTCTGACTCGATCTTTGTACTACTTCGGCGTTTTGCTAGTGCGCTGAAGGTACCTAAACTTTGGTACCTAAACTTATATTCCCAAGCTTTCATGGGTTCATTTTTGGGGAACTGATACGTCGGTTCTTGGAACTTTTCAGACGATTGCGTCTCGTGTCTCACAATTGAGAATCGGTGGCAGGCTTCATTCCGTTTATAAGGCCAAATGAAAAAGACATTTAAAATCAAGCTCTTGTTCCTCGTCAGAAATTATCACATTTCGGTAAAAGTGATGCTATCAGGGACGCAAAAATACAAAATAATCTTTTGATTATAACATTCTTACTGCTCAAATCTCGACAAGCGCACAAAAATCAACGCAGTGTTCCAGCTTTTATGTGCCATTTTACACTTGAAACTTTGTTGCCTATTTCCATTTTGTGGTACATATTCACAGGAAAAGAAAATATGGGAATTTTGTGGCCTTATCTTCTGCTGCTCACCGTCTTCTTGTATTGCCGAGGCCAAGGTACGTTCTCCATTACCCACGTTTCTACATTACCTACTTCATTAGGAGCAACATGCTATATAGAGTTTGAAGTCGTACAAGTGTTTACTTTCTGGGTTGTTCAGCCATCAGTAGGACAATGCGAACCGACAGTGCTTATGCAATATTTTTCGCAGCTGTATACGAATTTCACGCAATCACGTAAAACTAGTACGCATTTTCACTCATTCCTTAAACCTGCAGCGTACGTAATCGATGTGTGCCATACAGTGATGTGTTTGGGAGAACATTTTTTGTAACGATATGCCTTGTAAACGAAAGTAACTAGAACATACATGATCTCAACTGCGGCAGTATTGAATACAATATCGCAATGCGCTTCAGTTTAGGGTGGTAAGCCAATGTAGGACACAAAGAACGACAAATTTCCTGACAGCTTGCCGAAACTCTTTTTGCAAAGTAACATAAGATAGGTGAGACTAGTTGAAAGGACTAACGTTCCGCAGTCATGCAGTAAGATAATGCTTCGCGCTCATATTTGTGTTGGCAATGGAGATCGGAAGAAACATTTCAGATAAAGTGCTCGATATTTCGGGCAGACTCGGGCCATTTTCGGGCCATTTTCAGCCTAAGATAGCCGTAATACATTGAGTCATGTGCACTTTTACTGTAAGAGGAGCGATTATACAAAACCCGACGTCCAAAATTTGAAGTCTGGCACTGAATCACAAGAGGCATGCAGCGGACGGGATTAGTTGTAGGGTGTCCCGCGCTGTCCGCACCTTACATAGCTAAGTGGAAATTGAAGCACTGAGAGCAGCAGATTAGTTTTCATTGTCGAAGCCAGACTTGTCGAATAACGTTCCACAGAGACAGTATTATCCATTGATGGCTTAGAAAGAAACGTTTAGACGTATGTCGTGAGGGTGTGCAGTCAAAGAAAGATAGTTCCCAATTCACAAGACCGCGACCTTAAGTCGACAACTCGTCGTTTTGAATTTTCCGAGTGTTTGCTCACGTAGATTCTAACAGTTCAACCAAAGGCGGGTCGGACGTCATGAAATTATGGTGATTATGATGGTCGTTGCAGACGCAGTGACGCGAAGGATTGATCGGCACTCGCCATAGCGTTGACAAAGAGGGCCTTGATGGCACCAGCTCGGGCCTGTCCCTCTGTATTAAGAGTAGTAGTAGAAGAGTTGGTCGTCGCTCAAAAGGTAGCACAGCAAGCGCTTATAAATAACACGACGCAAAACTGTGATATAGCCCTGCCACACGGTAGGGTGACTGTCATTTGTATCTAATGGCATTCAATTTCTCAAATGACATTGGGTGGCGGTCGCTGTCAGACGGAACAAGAAAATGTCGGTTGCAGATGGCAGCAATGGCGATGAAGCGGAGAAAGGCATAAAGAAAAAACTCACAGCTTATGTAATAATATTTTGTTGTGTATACCAGGACCTGATAAATATTGCTTTTTGCAGGTTATGATTTATATTCAAGTGTTATTGCGCCGAGTGAGTCGACTGAGTGCACAGTCAGGCACATAACCGGCAACGCTCTTGAAAAAGCTGCAGAGAACGAGGATACTAAAACTCTTGAGAACAAATAAGTTGAGCCCTTCTGCAAAAATTAGAACACTACACTTCAAACTAACAACAAATTCATTGGCATATTAATTTTTTCTTGATTACATAATTTGTTGGTGGTCCCCTTCGGGGAGAGTATTCAGCCGCGATATGAACGCATTCGAATGAGTTCACCAAACTCATTCGTTTTTAGAAGTTGTTCTCGTTGAATGACATTTTATTTTCCCGTGTGGAAGCCTCCTAACCATATTATGGCATTACATGCGAGTGAGTTAAAGCTTCTCGTGTGACAGGGGTATTACGCAGGTCTGAACGAAAGTACGCGCGTACAGTCGCATGGTAGCTTAGATTTCAGAAGTGTCGAGGTCCTTCCGCGCTTTGCGGCGAAAAGAAGCCATTGAACGGCGGGGTTGACTGCAAATGGCGTCGAAATTATGATGATGATGATGATGATGATGATGATTATTGTGTTTCGGTTAGGAAAGGACGCTAATTTCTCCAGCCCATGTAGGGAGCACGGCTAAGCGTCCGCAGGGGTAGGCGAAAGGGAGTGAAAGAGATAGAGAGGACAGAAAAGCCGTAATGGAGGGCTCGGGAAATTTAGACAGCCTGGGGTTCTTTAACGTGCACTGACATCGCAGAGCACACGGGCCTCTGGCATTTTCGCCTCCATCGAACATGCGACAGCCGCGGCCGGGATCGAACCCGCGTTTTGAGGGTTCGATAGTCTTCTGCCGCACCGGATACTTAACACCATCTCTTCTCTCTCCTCCCCCTCCTCACGCTTTTCCCCTCCCCTCTCACTCCTCCGATGACAGATGGAATGGAGGTTTTGCTCAATTCAATTCCAAGTTGCCTTGTCCGCCCTGTTCTCGCGCCATGTATTGGGATATCTTATTACTTTTGCGTCTCTTCGACACCAATTCTAACGCGCTGACCTTTTGTTTACTACTGTAAGAACCAGTCCAACGTATATTCTTAACTAAATGAATACCGCGGATCACGGTTCCTTACCTATACCTTGCAAATAGGCCAGATGTTTCGTTTACGCTGCTGTATAACATTGACCTGTATGACCCCGCTCGTCCAGTGCTAATAGTATGGTTGGTTTTGACCACTAGGATGAAACAGTTTTGACCGGGCATTTTAATCGAGTTACGGGCAGACAGACAGACAGTGTTTCGCGTTTAGGTAGCCATAGAAAGGCTGTTTCTTAAAAAAAATACACCATGATAGCAGGGTCACCATGCCTTCCGCAACCATGGCGATTTTTTCGTGCGGTCTCTCCTTCGCCAAAAAGCTACATTTTCTGCTCTTTTTGTCTTGTCGTCCTAGAGATGTTGCAGGAGTGGTATAGCCACCCTGTGTGGTATACGCCTAAGGACGAATAGAAGGCTAGACAACACATGAATGCCTAGAAGTAGCTCACAAATGAACAGACCGCTAAAGACGATTTAGAACAGGAGCCAACGTTTCGAAGACATCGGTGATATAGGAGCCAACGTTTCGACAACTGGGCTTGTCTTCGTCAGGACGGCGACTGCCTTCTCCAGCGTTCATTTATGTACGCCATTGCATACTCTCCCCCGTCCACAGAAGGAGAGGAGAAGAGTGGCACGTGCGAACAATAACAAAAAAAAGCACTGGGGATCGTTCGGTGTTACCGTAAATCACCCGTGACATTGCCCACTAATGCTCGTAAATAAGTGACAACGCGTGTGTATATTTACACACGCGTTGTCATTTATGCTCCTGGTCTTTATGAGGTAAAATCGTTTTTCCGCTCCACTCTTTATGAGGCTCCTGCGCTCCCACGTCGTAGATGGTGCCGAGTTACGGATTAGTTTTAGGTAACGCACACGCTGCGAATCCTTATGTTTCAACTACGCACAAGAGAAATGTCTCACCGGCACTACATTGCAGGTCAAGATCCAGTGCCTATATATATGAGGTGGTCGGTGAACTGTTTTGCAGCACGAGCAGTCGGTTTTTTTTTTTTTTTTCAATCAAGAAACTCGCTAGCAGGCGCTGCCTGCATCAGCGTTGTCTCTCGCAGGCGAGGGCGCGTTCTCGTACCTCGCGAGCTGGTGCAGCGTTCATCGCAGAAGGAGCGTTTCCATAGCCAACGCGCGCCGTTCGCTCTCGGGCAACTGTGCACAGGAGCGCCTCTAGCGGACTCCTCTCGAATCAGCGACGGCAACTACGGACATGGAAATGAGCAAGGCTCGGCCCTAAGGTGCTTCGCCCCTAAAAAAAAAGGGGGGGGGGGGGTGCAGGGGAAGTTGGGTGACAGATGTTAGTGTGACTAATATAAATGGAAAGAACGAAAGGTTCCAAAGAATCCTCTCGTGGTACAGATCTTAAAAATGCAATCATTGTGTGCGCAGCGCTAGAAGGCAGGATGAAGAAACACGTACGCTAGGTACAGGCATTGCTCCCATCGCATGTGTCCCCCCTCCCACCCCGCGCCACCCGCGCCGCGCCCGCAGTACATTGTACCAAAAGCTTGTTGCTAAAATTGTGGCTACACTGTTTAACGCCGTTGTCCTCGTCGAACTGGATAGGGGAGCCGCACCTGGCAGTAGACCTTCGGAAAGAAACTAACATTGTACATAAGGCAGTCGCCATCCTGACGAAGACAAGTCCAGTTATCGAAACATTGGCTCCTGCGACATTCCCTGTTTAGCGATCTGTTCATCCATTCAAACCTCCATCTTCCCCTGAGCTTTTCTTCTAGAGTAGTAATGACCGTATGTAAGGTTAGTTGCTACGACCGGTCGCTAGTGGGAGTGCCATTTCATCTATCTTGCTGGAGAGCAACTGTTCTAGACCATATCATCGTGTAAGACGTTTTAAACTATCGTCTGTGCGGAGCGAACTGCTCGAACACAAAACGAGACGTCGCCATTTTTTTTTTCCATGCGAAAAACGCCCAAACGTGTGTGGCAGTATACCATGGCGATCAGAACGTGCAACAAGCTGCTTGTGGCAGTGCAGTTCCCGTGGCTTCCTCAAAGCGGAAAACGCTGTATTACTCATTCCTGCGTTTCTCTTGCTTTCTCCCCTCAGGTACTGATAATGAGAAGCCAAAGGACACAGCTGTAAGAGCCATATATGCAAAAAAGGTAGGTACATTTCTACTAGGTTTGCGCGTTCCGTGTGTTCCGGTGAAAACAACTTCTTTAGCCTTGTCCACAAGGAAGTCATGGTCGCTTGATCTAGACTATGAAGGACGCAGAATCCCGACTATTAAGGATAAAGCTCTTTCATTGGGCAAAGACCTGCCCCGCAAAGAAAGCAACTGCAACTATAACTTTATAACGATATCGGCAAACGTATCCGTCGGTCATCGGTACCAGCTGATCAGCGCCGTAGTGCACCGGCATATATAGGTGCATCACAGTGCATTCTAGTACCATCGGTAGTACTCGCGTACAAACTGGAAAGTACTAAGGCATGCGCGTTGGGCAATAGAACAGCCGTCATCCCTCTGGAAGGTGCAAGTTCTCGCGTGGCCCGAGCCGAGCAATAACGCGCATCAAAATAAAGTGAGAAATGCGCTCACTGTGAAAATTAAAAAAAAAAATGAGTACGCGCTGTTAACACTTTCTAGCTGACGTGATATTTCTTTTGAATTCAGGATGTTTACTCTACCGATCCTCAAAAATCACTCACATTTTTTTACCAGTCCGATATGAAACTTCCCGATGCAACCATTCTCCTGAAAATCCCGTTAGAGAAATACGACGTTTCCTATCGACGTAAACCATACCGATTTCTAAGAGTTCCTCTAGTAACGAAGTTACGCAAGGCGTTCAGCCAGCATCTTTGTCGCCGTTGCAAGCTGGTTGTGGAGGCATTGTTGTAGGGCTTGCATTGTTTTCTAGAGGCGATGCATTTCTATAGCGACAAAAATGCAAATATCGCCGTCAGGTTTGAATAATCGGCAAGAAAAAACGCACTACTTGCTTCAGCGTTGAGCCAGTAAGTCTTTGACACCCGTGAAGACATGCAGAAAATTGTTGGTGTAGCTTAGCGCCCGAAAGATAAGATGCGCGCATTTTTCTTTCTATATTTTTCATCGAAGACATCTTTTTAATGCGTCACTGAACTATGTAGCAATAGTTAGCGCTAGCATTTGTAGGAATTCGTCAGATCTTCCTCGCGGCGTATTGCAATATTTCCTGTTAAACATTACTTTTCGTTTAGGACTCCTCATCAAACTGTCGAAACAGCTTGAGAAGTGACTCATATTGACTCAGGATTCTCTACTGCAGCGACACACTGCCACTGTGATGTGTTTCTTGTATTAACATCACATATCCAAAAACCTGACTACACAACCATAAAATGTCGGCGCTGAAGTGATATATGCGCATTTTAATTTCCCGGATTTCTTCGCGTGCTCAAATAGTCATATATTTATGGTCAGTTAAACTGCTCAACTTCTTGTCCTACGGAAGAATATTTTCACGATAAATTAAGTTAGATAAGTGCGACCACCATAAAATAGCCCCCTTTTCTTACATGATGCAGCTACTGAATCAGACTGTAGCCCTTATTGGAGATTTGGCGAATGAGGGGCGAATAAATCATCCCATCTGCTGGTGGTCTCAAAAGACAGAGGATCTCCCAACTGGATTTCGCCACAATTTGACATATTTCAGGAAGGATAATCAGGTATGTGTTCGTTACCACTTCCGTTGTGTAGCGGTGCCGAGAAGCGGGAATGAAAAAAATCCGGCAGATCCTCCGTGTTTTGGGAATAGGCGTCGTGCGAAGCCTTCAGCGAGAAAATTGACGACGGACAGTGCTGCCCATGTGCACATCGGCAGCACAGTCCAGGTGACTGACTGGTAGACAGTACTACGTGTCGTCGCTGTTGATTTATTCCTATGGATTTACTTCGAAAAACAACAATGTGAATATGAGAAAAACCATGGCTCATCAAATTTAGGCCATCTGGGGTTCGTTAACGTGCGTTGATATACGCCTCGAAGGGAAATCCATTCCACGGTGCCGTAACGTGCATAATGCAAGTATGTCCTAGGAATATTCCGAGAGTGTCGACAAGAGCTGCACTGCATGCTGATTGAGAGTAGCAAAGATCTGTCATAATGACGATAATCTTTCTTGGGCTACTTAAACGCGAAATACTGTCTGTCTCTCTGTCTGTCTGGTACTCGATTCAACCATCCCGCCTAAACCAATGCAACCGGGTAGCCAAAAAAAAATTGACGGCAGATCCACGAGGTGAGTGATGATGAGATAGGGCGAAGCTCCTGGAAGTAATCATCGGTTAAACCGTGAAATTTCTTCCGTTAATTCGCCCGATAAAAATGACGTGAAACGATTGATTAAATGTTTTATCAAACTTTTATTGCTGGTTTCCGTTGTCCTTTCATTATGACCGCTTTGTGGTCGGTGAAATGTAAGCTAAGTGGTTCTTGCACTGGTTGCAGATGAAAACCATTGCTTTACCTGGCGTCTTTCGTTAAGCAGCTGGCGTCTTTTCGTTTTGCTTTAGAAACATCTGGCGTCTTTTCGTTTTGCTTATGGAAAACATCTGGCGTCTTTCGTTGGTTTATTTCATCAATCAACGGCGTTTGGAACAAAATTTTTATTGTTTAATCACGCACAGGAGAAATCTCACCAGGCACTACCTTGGAGGTAAACAATGGCTGCTACTGGGAATGAGAGACAGCAGAAGTCGGCTTTTAACACTTCTACTTCTACTAACGTTTCCTACTCGAACATGCCAATGGCTGCTAATGGGGAATGAGAGACAGAAGAATTCGGCTTTTAGTTAACGCGCACGCTGCGAATTTTTTTTATTGTTCAACAACGCACAGGAGAAATCTCCCACCGGCACCACCTTGGAGGTCAAAGCGTAAGACTGGTTACGCACTACGACTACGACGAGGGACGAACGGGTGCCGCTTTAAGGAGCTTCGCCCCTAATAACCGGGCTACTAGCACTGGTGGCACTGAAACATACACGTCAACACTATACAGCGCAAAGGCAACCTCAGGCCTAGTTGAGGCAAAATATATCTACATAGCTGTGATGCGCAGCGTTCACTTTAAGAATACACATTGAAGTGGTTTTTACGCTAGTACAAAAAAATCAAGGCGTTAAACATGGCGTCGAAGGGAGGCTACACGTTCAGCCACCAGTAATAAAAGGCCTCGAAAGATGGCGCGAGAGCATGGCGAAAGCGGCAAGTTTGAATTTAATTCAGAAAAACATTAATTGCATTAGGCTGTAGAACATGATCGCTTGAGTGTACGCACACAAGGATTGTTACATGGACACTACCAGATTCTCTTGGAAACATACTTCTTACCACATGGAGAACAAGACTTGCAAAACTCTACGTTAATATAAAGCATACTCGATTTCGCAAACCATCCGACGCTTCACAGCGTTCGTTCTGTGCAAGATGTTCTGAACATGGCTTATATAACAGCTTCAGTGAAATCACGCACTGTTATATAGGAGGAAACATCCAATGGACACAAGCGTGCATTTTAGAGCGCATAGACGTGATCCATACTTAACAGATGGCCTTGTAAATGCGAACCATTTCAGGATCTCAATTTTCTGTGCGCCTGTATCACAAAAGTTTCGTCGCCGTTCCTCTGGTCCATCGCGATATCCGTGGCCGCATGGGGAAGCCGTGTTGGGGAAGCCGTGCAGAAGCCGGGGGAGGAACTCTACGGGAGGAACATCTCCCTATTGGAAACGGAGGAACCTTTCTCCATTTCAAAACTAACGTACGAGACATCGCCATTTCTTCCTTAATGGAGCAAGTCTAACCTCCCCCCCCCCCTCCCCCGCCTCTTTTTTTTTACAGTGCCATTACAAATGCAGCAGCACGTATGGGTGAGAGCTTAAAGCGACACTGAAGTGAAAAACGATAATTTTTTCTCCTCTTAATAAATTAGCTATTCACAGTGCCGAAAACACCAATCTTGCGAGAAGACACTTGGTAGGCCAGGAAACACGCAAACAAGTAAAAAATTACACCATCTCCCGCAAAAGGGAACCATGTATGGGTGCGAAGCAGTGGGGATGATTAGCTTGAGTGGGAGATGGTGTAATTTTTCGCGGCAGCAGCCCGAGCGCTTATTGCAGCGCTGCACAGGAGAGAAAATGAGGCGCACGCTCCGTCATTTTCATACCGCGGAACTACCGTGGCGCCCCCAGCGCAGTATGCAGCTGTCGCACCACCTGTCGTGCGCGCCGCTCCGTAGAGTAGAGGAATCCAGACGAGGGAAAGAGGGGAGCGTAGTTGAGGAGAGAGAGGGGGGAGGGGACGCGCATGCGCTGTGGGGGTGTGGGACGCTGGACGCGGGTGCCGCTCTCTAGAGTAGAGGATTGCTAGAGGAGAGAAAGGGGGGAGCTTGCAGACGCTGCCTGCGTCAGCCTTGTCTCTCGCGGGCGAGGGCGCGTTCTCGTTCCTTGCCAGCTTCGGCCAGCTGTTGCGCATGCGCAGTGGGGGTGCGGACGACGCAGGGATGGAACAGGCTCAACCATAAGCTGCTTCGCATCTAATATGGCCGGTGACGCCGCTTCGAAGATCCAGCACCAATAAGTACCGCGTCAAACATCCTTGACGGTGTCTGCTGAAGCCTACATAGCCGTTTCTGAGTAAGAAAGGCATACATTGTGTTATAACGAAGCCAGACACCCAAGACAGAGAGTTAAATGCACCTTATGTAGCGAATTCAGCGAGAATACGAAAAATAATGGGCCTTCTGACGTCATGAGACCGAAGTGCTGGTGCGAATTTCTAAACTTAAAATTTGGCATTCATTTTCTTTTCGTATTGAACATAAAATGCCGAAATTAACGACAATAGAGTTCACGAAATATAAGTGATCATTCTAAGCCGCTTCACATTTTCACTTTAGCATCGCTTTCATCAAGATGATAATATGATCACCATTTGTAAATAAAATTTCTAAGACAAACGAAAGCAGCTTGTGCGCGCAGAACGTAGATAATACTTAGAACCTGGTAGGTATAGAGGCAATCAATATTCTAGCACCGCTGAAAACGCGCTCCAGTTAACGCAATCATTATAGGGGAGCCTATGTGATTAATGCAGCGAATTATCTCCTTAACCAGAGACCTGCAGACTCGTGTCTCAAGTTCATTTGCAATTCTAAAATTCCCTACCTGATCTGCTTGTGCAGATCAGGTAGGGAATCACTCACTTTTTGCACAGAAATTTATCCATCTTAACCATCTTTGTTGATGTCTTTCTTTGAATACTAAACTATAAGATAAACAATGACATGAAGATTTCAGTTTTGCTGCTGAAAGCACGTAACTTTGAGTATGTTTTAAATTATTGGTGCTCATCTCGTGAATAATATTACCCGGCGTTTTCTAAGTGTTCAATTCTCTTTTTCTTTTGTTTCGCTAGCTCTATGTATTTTTCCTTCTCCCTAGTCGCCACCACAAATATATCTATTTAAGATGTTGCTGTTTTGCGGCCTGTGTTCAATGGGGATGTGGGAGCAGCGAAGCTGCAATCATGCAGCTTTTTCTTAACATGTTCGCGGCCTGTGATATGTACACGCACGTGGAAGTCGCTAAATTTCATAAATTTCATGCCTTCTTTTCAGCAACTTAAGCGTTTCAAAAGGAGGCTGCACATAATGATATGTAGGAGTGAATTAATTATGAAAAAGGTTGGAAAATTTCGATCGAGATGTATTTAGCAAGTTGCGAAGCGATATGAAAGTGTCTTCAAACGTTCAAAGTAGAAATAGCCTGTTGCTTGTGCTGAGAATGTTACTGTGAATTGCAATTATTCTAAATGAAGGTATTTCACAGAAGACATGAGCAGAATGGATTTGCCAAGTTGTTAATATAACCATGTTTCAGGGTCGAGTAAAGCGTGGGTCGTGGCAAGTCCGGTATGTATCAAGCAGTTTTTATTATACTCATATTAACATTCTCTAATAATCTCCGTCGGGTCTTCAAAACCTGTTTGTGAATGCCAGGCACATAAAACGCCATGATTGATTGCAAATTCATCAGCCGCAGTGACAGCACGACTGCATGAAACAAAGTCTAGAGCGGGTCTACACGAAGACGTTAATCAAGCAGTGATGTCGTACGCGCACTCGATGTCCGTATATCTGGCAGCGTACCCACATAATGTGGAAACGTCGTATAGCGTTGTGTGTGTGCCCTGCCTGCAGTGTAGAAATTCTGCCTCTCGAATACACACTGCCGCTTCTGATAACTGTCAGACAGTGCAAGAATGAGCGGACACAACAGAGCTGAGGACATGTCGGCAAAGGTCATCAACGGTCGAACATTGTCTTCCATGGTATGAAGAATAGCGGCACGCAGGGCGGCAAGTTCTGCTGCCTTGGATATCGTCCTGCTGGATATTCTGAACTGGATTATGACTTGGCCGAAAAGGGCGTTGGCTTGTCAACAGCACTGGGGAAGCTGGCGGCAGATACCTATACATCGTTGTAAACGCGCGTTCATCTGCCATGTTCTCCAATAAGTAACAACAATGTCGCCAGTTGCAGGGCCATCCCGGAATGGTTGCTTTGTGGCTTTTGTAAGCCCCACCGAGACGATAGTTGTCTCGCCGCTAGTGCAAGGCCCGACGGAGGGCAGTCTCGACGACCACTAACAATCTTGGTATACGTTTCTTGCGGTCTCCCAAGATACAGGGCAGCAGTGTGATGACCCTATGGCAGAGGTGTCTAAAACGTATCCATACGTGCTCGACCATGATGTATACCGGAAATAGATGGTACTCGGTGATCACAATTGTCCTTTAAGTCGAATCGCACCGTTATTCTTCCAAACATCTGCTTAGCGTCTGGCCTCGCAAATATTTGAGGGTGCGAATATTCGTCTTGCATGTACTCGTAAGATGAGGGAAACTTTAACCAATAAGCTCAGAAACAATGCTTCGTATATGTGCAGCATAGAACTTATCGATCCACCCCAAGTTTTTCCGCATAGGAATGTCATTATGCACACGACAGATATCAATCCTGTCGGCAAGCAGAAGCCGCGGCATTTCCGCGAATGGTCCCTGTCAGTACCGACACCTAAGGAGCAATGGGTCATCTCGTATAAGAGCTTGTGGCCATTTATAAAAACAGGATATCGCATCATGACCTTGCGTTCAAAGGAAACTAGTGCACTCTTCTACAGTCCTTGCTTACGTGGATATGAAGAGGATGGTGTGGTTTCCCGATAGATCCTTGCCGGCTTTTGCAGACGGATCAACACAAGCGCTGAATCGCGACCCGAAGGCCACCGTGGGCCGAAAAAAAAAAATAGGCATTCAATTTATTTGCGCAGGATCAGGTACCGTAGCTCTTACCGTCAGTTAGCTACCTGAGGGGGCCTGCACGTTACATACTTGCTAACCCTCAACTTCAATGTCCACTTTAATGAAAGGCTGACCGACACGCGTGCTTCCACTATCGGCTAATCTGAAACTCGTTATGCACAAGTTACCGCGATCTCTGAACAAGAAAGTGCTCACCGTTATGCAAACGCTGCAGCTCTCCCTTCACAAGAACAGTTTAGTGTTTGACAACGGTATCCGATTTATACCCACGTCATTTTGAGGTTCTTTTTTTTCGCTTCGTTGCATTCAGAGGCTGAAATGCAGGCTCACAGAAACTGAGTCCGACGCCTCCAAGCGGGAGGCTCTTGGAGAGAAAGGGACAGCTTATACACTGTAACTATTTACACCATCAGCAAAGCAAAGAAACACTTCTTTACAGGGAAGAATATTTCAAACTTGAAGATTCTGCCCTGACCGCGCCCAACCTCCCAATACTGGAATGCTGCATCGCAGCTTTTTCCGGGGAAAGAACTCCCCTTCCAGCTCGCCGCTCCATTTCCAAGAGGAGACATCCTACCGACTCATGTGAAAACAATGACGCGCTGGCGCCTGCCGGTCTGTGTTCTGTTGGACTAGCTGTCCACGCGGAACTCTATCAGAGAACAGCATCAGGCGCTCTGGCGTTGTGGTATGTTGCTGACTGGAGTTAGTGCACGTTAAAGAACCCCAGGTGGTCAAAATTGCCGGAGCTCTCCACTGCGGTTTTTCTCTCCATTCTATCTCTTTCATTCCCTTTCCCCTACCCCCACGGACGCTTAGTAGTGCTCCCTATTTGAGCTGTAGAAATTATCGTCCTTTCCTTGACCGAACCACAATCATTATCATCTATGACAGTTACGGACGGCGCGACATGTTCAGCGCGCGTCCCGCCGGGGGCAGCCTCAATAGCTGCCGGCACTGCGTGACGACAGCACTGACATCGCCCTTCCCCGCCGATGCCTTACAACACACATATAGTGGAACTGGAACTCAAAATAGCTAAGTAATATACAGCTCAGCGTATACAAGCTTATTTTATTGTTTTGTGTTGTCAACGCAAAATCGACGATCCCGTTGGAATGGGAAAAATTTGAGGAACTGTTAACACGATCATACCTATATTCGTCAACCTGTGTCCGCTGTTCGTCCAGGTTCAAGTGTAAACAGTAATACTGAAAAATTGCTCATTTCCTTGCGCAGCCTTCGCACTTTCTGAACGGTAGGATTCATTTACCCACTGTTCTTATTAAAAATTCCAGAAATGCGACCTACAAAGTGAGTCGGAAGAGAGGTTACCCTACAGTCCGTCTCGACGCATTGATGGGTAAGCAATAAGACTGCTCGATCTCTACGCTTAGGGATCTTCTTTTCTAAAATCAAATAGAGCGTTGCATCCGGAATGAGGAAAAAGCGGACATTGTTCATCTTTTTACTTACTTTCATTACAATGCAGCACATTACTGATACTTGCGTTTCGTACCGTGGAAAAGTAGCAATTAGCAAACAATTTCCTTTGATGTGACATGGTGGTAAACACCTACGATAAACGGCGTAACAGATTAGCAAGTAGGTAGCATCTTGACTCGTGCGCTTACTTGCTTTGGCTTGTCCACGGGTACTGCCTATACTAGGAGCTTCCTTTATAGGATAAGGAGAAATGACAGCCCCACCTGCTCATGTGAAGAGGCTGAAGAAGACATAGAACATCTTCTTCTTCATTGTAAAAATTATCATGCCCCACGCAAAAAACTTCTACAGACATTAAATAATCTGGACAGACGCCCACTGTCATTAGCGAAAATTCTGGGCCCTTGGCCTACACAGAAATTACTGTACGTCGCGGCACGAGCACTCGTGAACTTCTTAGAGGACTCAAGGATACCGGAAAAATATTAACCTGCATCATGTTGGGGCCTGCATCGCAATTATTATGAAGCACTAGGGGTACATATTTCCTGTCTCTTCTACATGTTCCTATATTTGTCACTAGCAATTAAGAGACAGTCTACATGCGCTATGTGATCATGTTGAACTTGACAGTGTGGACGGTACTGATGTGTGGACACTGGAAACTTATGAATGTCTTCTTTAATGGACAGTTGTACTGGAAGAGTGACCCTACATGTGTGATGTGATGTGATGTGATGTGATGTGATATGTGTACTGGAAAAGCGACTCTATATGTGTGATGTGATGTGATACATGTGTCCGTGCCCGAGTACTTGTACTGATGAACTTTGATGAAGTGTACGTAACTTTGTGATGTAAGCCACCCTGTAAGAGAAGAGGAGTAGCCGGCGCCGCACATGGGCACCAACCTCTCCTTAAATTACATTTATTAAAAAAGCGCAGCTTGCCTTCCATGTTGCTTCAGTAAATCGTGTCGACCATTCTACAAACATTACATGCCCGACACGCGCATTTGATCGCCTTCGACAACATTTGTGATCATAAGAGAACGCGCTGTAACGAATGCATAAAAGCCGACGTATTCCACCGCTGGTCAGTCTTTGTTAGTGTCGACCGACGGCTGTTCCTGCCCCTTGCAGTGCGAATTATCTTGCTTTGCTGACCACAGCTTCGCCCATTAAGCAGTTTGACTACCAACACCTTGAAGTATACCGCGTGTTACGTCGTCGCGACTATGCCAAATCTGATGTAGGGGCTTTCCGGTCCATGTACCGTACGCCCCGTAAAGCCGTAAGCCAAGCCCACGCCATCAAGAGGAATACTTCAACCTGGCCCATCGAAGTAGCCGCAGGCAGCACGGACTACCGCCAAAAGGCAGCCTTCTTCCCAAAAGGAACAAAAAAACCAGGGTTACGACAAGGACGACATCCACGATGACGTCAGCAGTGTCACCGGCACCAGCAGTAATCAAGGAGCCTAAAACCATCATACCGGGGATCGTACTACGAACACCTAGAAAGCTTGCTGGAAAATTTCGACCATGTCGCCATCTTAAATAAATGCGACTCCGACGACAAGCTATGATATGTGCATTTTATTTCTATCTGGAAGACGCCGCAAGCACCTGGTTCGAGAACTGAGATTCGATGCTTGAAACCCGGCAGTTCTTTCCATCAGCATTTTTAGTAACCTACGCGAGGGTCTTTCGTAATTAAGGGCACTATCAATGCTAGAGACAAGGGTGCAGCTACCAAATGAAAACGTCGCTATATTTGCGGAGATGACTCGAGTCTTCCGCCACGCCGATGCCTATATATCCGAAAGAAAGAAATTTTTGCATGCTTATGCGAGGAGCAAAACAAGAGCTCTTCACCGGACTCATATAAAACCCACCGAAAGCGGTTCTAGAGTTCCCCTCCCAGACGACGACGATTGAGAAGACACTCGAAATGCGAACACGACAATGCCATCCCATCACCGTTATAAGCCCGGCTATGCCGCTATCCAGGAGCTCTTTTACGACGTCCTGAATGGAACCACATGAGCCGTTGTGCGCGAAGAACGCCACCGCATTTTCCCTAGGCCAACCTCAAGTGGATCCCATTCCCATGTATCGTACGGGATGGAATTAAGCAGGCGCTGGCACTTCCTGAGCCGTCACAGCCTCAGCCAGGAGCAATGGTCTCCGCCGCTGCCGGACGTGGAGCCATCCCGGCGCCGTCCGCGCGACCTGACACCGTACCCGCGCTACACCGCCGCCCCAGACGCCCCCAGACGCCGTACCGGCCGCCTGTCGAACAGCGCTACCGACCTAGAAAAACAGACACTTGGTGCACTCCCTATCATCGCCCGTTCTGTTATCACGGCGAGCCGGCCGGACACACCCACCACTACTGCCGCTATGCGAACCGGGACTGCGAGGATACGCCGTGAACACACCACGACCAGGTGAGCGACTATGTGGAATCGCCGACTACCTCGACGGAACAAAATCGCAACCCGAACGTCATCGCCCAGTCGCTGCGTCTCATTGCATCGACGGCACACCGGCCCAACTCTAGGCCGATCGCCCAGCCCTAATCCGGGAAACTAAAGGCAGCCCCCGGTGGAGGTGCGGTTCTTGTGTGACGAAATGCCGGATATCCTCCACTCCCGCCGAAGACGACGACACGTGAATCACCCCGACGAAATTCGACAGCACCGCTTGGCCAGAGAATACACCAAAGGCAACCTACCGATGCGACGCACCAGCAACAGTGGAGCGAACCGACGCAGGCGCTAGCCGATGCTCCGACCTAACCGCGACGTCTGGCAACAAGTCCACGAAATGCTGCGTGACATCATCCAGCCGTCCACGAGTCCGTGGGCGTCACCCGTGGTGTTAGTGAGGAAGAGTAATTGAAGTCGATGTTTTGCGCAGATTATCGTCGGCTGAACAAAACCATGACGAGCGACTTGTATTCTCTCTGCCGTATAGACGACGCATGGACCGACACTACAAAGCAAACTATTTTTCAAACGCAATAAACGGAGCGCTACAAAGCGACAGACAAAGAAGCAAGGTGAACACAGAACTGGCGCTCATCTGAAGGACGGCTAGTGGCAACTTGAAATCGATGAGACAAATCGGAGAAGACTGCCTTCCTAACACCAGACGACGACGCTTTTCGAGTTTACTTGAACGACGTCGCAGTATTTGCTTCCAGTTTCGACGAATACCACCGGCGCCTTGACTTTGTTCCTCAGGCAACCAAGACTTCTGGAGTCATCATGTAATAGGAAAAGTGCAGCATCGCCAACACGGAATTTTCTGGACTACGTTACGAGCAAGTCTGGAGTACGCCCTGATCCGCTGAAAACAGCTGCGATCACCGACTTTCTTCCTCGCAACAACAAAAAAAAAAAATTCACAGCATATCCACGGAGTGAATGATGATGAGTGGGCGAAGCTCCGGACGTTCATCGTAGATCGTGCCGAGTTCCGGATTAATATAGTTAACGCGCACACTACGAATCCTTATGGTTCAATCTCCCACCGGCACTTCATTGCAAGTCAAGATCCCGTGAATATATATATATATATATATATATATATATATATATATATATTGTTACGGTTGAAAGATCGAGCGAAGGTTTATTTACAGGCGAGCGCGGAGCGCTAGGTAGCTGGTACAGCCGAGGTAAGATGGCGTCCAAACGCTAGACAAGAGATCGTCCTCGTCATCTTCCACCCTTGCCTGGCTCATACCTTAAATGCCCGCCTGATGCCGTAGCACTGCCCGGCTGACAGACGAAGCCCGCTGGGCAAGTCCAAATCACCGAAAAACAGCAGGATGAAACCGCTTGAGACGCGCGATGTGTGTAACCTGCGTTCGGCTGGAACGACGACCAGCTGACGTTAAGCGGGCCACCACGTACGTTAAGTCGCTCAACCGATCCACAATCACGAAAGGTCCAGCATACTGGGGCAAAAACTTTTGGCATAATCCACGTTTACGCTGTGGAGTCCACACCCATACCAAGTCCCCTTTGCTGTACAAGACAGACTGGTGTCGGCTGTCATAGCGCTCCTTAGAACGGTGCTGTGAGGCCACGGTACGAAGTCGAGCGAGCCGGCGTGCTTCTTCTGCAAGGCACAGCGTCTTGGCAACCGAGTACTCACTGTGGGAGCCAAACGGCAGTATTGTATCAATACTCCTTAGCGGTAGACGTGCGTACAGCAGATAAAAAGGACTGTAATCCGTCGTCTCATGCCTTGCGGTATTATACGCATATGTGATGAATGGGAGCACGTCATCCCAGTCTTTGTGGTCGGACGAGACATACATTGCCAGCATGTTGGTAAGAGTCCTGTTTGTACGCTCTACAAGGCCGTTGGTTTGAGGATGGTAAGGTGTTGAATGCCGGAACTTCGAGCTGCAGAGACGAAGTAATTCTTCAACGGCGTCCGCAACAAACTGCCGACCACGATCACTAATTATCACACGGGGGGAGCCGTGCCTGAGGATAACAAACCGCAGCAAGAATGTGGCAACGCATGTAGCTGTTGAAGATGGTATGGCCGCAGTTTCTGCATAACGGGTCAGGTGGTCTACACATACGATAACCCACCGATTGTCGTTATAAGATCGTGGAAATGGCCCCAAGAGATCAACGCCTACTTGTTCAAACGGCAGACAAGGTGGTGGCAGAGGCTGGAGAAGACCCGGCGGAGTAGTCGTAGGACGCTTATGGCGTTGGCATTTATCGCAACCGCTGACGTACTGCTTGATAGTGTCTCGCATTTTGAGCCAGTAAAAACGCTCCTGTGTTCGGTTGAGTGTTCTTATGAAGCCTAGATGGCCAGAGGTTGCGTCATCGTGCATGGCACTCAGTACGTCAGGTCGCAGACTCTGCGGAACCACCAGAGGTACGGGGATCGATACGGTACGGGGCGAGAGGTACGGGGATCGATACCCCGCACCTCCACCACAAAACTGTTACGGTTGAAAGATCGAGCGAAGGTTTATTTACAGGCGAGCGCGGAGCGCTAGGTAGCTGGTACAGCCGAGGTAAGATGGCGTCCAAACGCTAGACAAGAGATCGTCCTCGTCATCTTCCACCCTTGCCTGGCTCATACCTTAAATGCCCGCCTGATGCCGTAGCAATATATATATATATATATATATATATATATATATATATATATATATATATATATATATATATATATATATATCAGTAATCAAGGAGCCTAAAACTATCATACCGGGGATCGTACTACGAACACCCAGAAAGCTTGCTGGAAAATTTCGACCATGTCGCCGTCTTCAATAAATGCGACTCCGACGACAAGCTATGACATGGTCATTTTATTTCTATCTGGAAGACGCCGCAAGCACCTGGTTCGAGAACGCAAACGCGGAATTTTCTGGACTACGTTACGAGCAAGTCTGGAGACCCATATATATATATATATAGAGAGAGAGAGAGAGAGAGAGAGAGCAGAATAGAACAGCCGGCCTGCAGCTAAGGCGCTGTGTCTACGTCTCTCTTTATTACAATGGCGCAGTCGACGAAAGACAGACGCTAGGGCCGTCCTCGAGGGTCATCGGCGCAGCAAGTGCTCCAGTCAAGGAATGCCGCCCACGCTTCCGCGACCATGGACCCCGCAATCATTCTGCCGCCGGAATCGCCTATGGGACAACACTGGGACGGCGTCGAGGCCTCCTCGGCGTGCCAAGGTGAGGCTTACATCGGCGTCCCGCCATCGCATCGACCTACGCCCACGCAGGGGCTCCTGTTCCCACGGAATGCCGCCCGTTCTTCCTGTGGTAACACTCCCTCGCCAAGGACTACATCGGCACATGAGCCGCGCAGGGACGCTGTCCAAGCGTCCTCGGACATGGATCCCGCCGCCGTGAGGAGCAATGCCGCCGTATTCTCCGCGGCCGCCGACCCTGGCTCCACGAGCGCATTTTTTTCACTTGGTTCACCTGGCTCCACGAGCGCCTCGGTCAGCCACCTCAACGACGTCATGCGGGCCATGTCGTTGCTGCCAGAGGAACTACGCTTTTTCACCACGGTAACATCCGGACTGTTAGGCGCGGCGTCACCATCGCCTAATCCATGCGAAATTCCGGATTTTCGTGCATTCAAGGCTATCCACTGGGTCAATGAAATTAACTGTCTGGGAACTTTTTATGCGTGGTCGGACCACCAAAAATGGCAGATGGCCCTAAGCCGCATGGGAGAAGTTGCCCTAGCCTGGCATCGATACCAAGGCATATGGCAAGAGTCCTGGCAGGAATGGAGTGCTAAGTTTATTGCTGCCTTTGGCCCCCTTCCCCATCAGTGTCACCATGCCAGGGATCTCTCCATCATGGACGTCCAGGCAACACAGAACGACTCTGCTGGTGCATCCGACAGCCCCTCGTCAGCAACTATCGTGGACTGCCATGTTACAGACCGAAACAGCCAGTCTTGTACTCCTGTGCACGTCTCGAATTCTGCGGCAGCGGCTGTACCTGGAAAAACATTGCCCCTTGCTGATAGCATTTTTGAGATACATCAGACGGAGACAGGTTCCTCATGCTTGTCATCAGCTGGACATGTCGAGTCGCCATACCCTGTCATAGTGGGCTCGTCACTGCTCCAGGAACCACCACGGTCCATGGACGCCGATAACAAAAAGGACGCTCTCAAACTCCACGAGCAAGGCATGCCCGAGGATACTGGCTTCGAGAGGCCTCCAGGGCAGTCGGATTCAGACCCGCCGACTTCGCGTAATTCTTTTGTCTTTGCGGACGTTCGCCTCTTGCACAGGAACTCCTCACTGAAAGAAGCGAAGCCCATCGAAATTATTGTCCTCGAACAAACAGTCGCGCAGTCCAAGTCTACCACTGCTGCCATAGCTTCTGACCGGCAAAGCTCCACTGCACGCAGAACTTGCCCAACTTCCTCTGTCTTGAACTACAGAGGGAGCCCGCCAGCGACCATGACTTCAAAGCGCAAGTTGAATCGTCCACAAGCACCCAAGCGCGTTCATGCGTCCTGGATGGCCAGGGGACGGACACGACGCACCAAAGCTCGAAGTATGCCGGAAAACCAGAGACTGAGCCGATTCAGGCAATGCTGTTTGCCAGCAACAATTCTGGCAGCTCATCAGGACGAGCCGCGACATGGCCCAGACCGTCGACCACCATGTCAGTGCCAACGCTACCCACGGGAGAAGGTTTCGCAAATCAAGTCGCGCCATGACGAAATCCTAGGACGACCATCGCGACACAGCCAGAGCAGGCCGCCAGAGCATCTGCTCGCAGTTGTCCAAGCTATACTGTGGCGAAGCCGGGACCGCCCAGCGCGGTACAGTCAGTGCCGGCCGCCGGAGAAACTTTTTACGCAGCGTGGCCGAGTGTAATGGGAGATCTCCGCCGTGGCTTGCACGCTCGCGCTAGGAGCGCAGGAGGAAGAGAAGGAAGACGAGGAGCAGAATAGAACAGCCGGCCTGCAGCTAAGGCGCTGTGTCTACGTCTCTCTTTATTACAATATATATATATATATATATATATATATATATATATATATATATATGGGTGGCCGGTGAACGGTTCTCCAGCGCGAGCAGTCGGTATTTTTCAATCAAGAAACTCGCTAGAAGACGCTGCCTGCGCCAACGTTGTCTCTCGCGGGTGAGGGCGCCTTCTCCTTCTTTGCGAGCTGGTAGAGCGTTCATCGAAGAAAGAGCGTTTCCATAGTCAGCGCGCCTTTCGCTCTCTGTCTCTTTCTCTCTCTGTCTCTCTCTCTCTCACAAGACAGCAGATGGAAGAGTGCGAGAGCTCGCGCGCCGGGAGGCACGCGCCGAGGGCGAGCGCGAGCCTCCCGGCGCTGCATGGCGTTGCATGGTATTGTGAGTGGTGTAGGTTACACGATGCGACGATACGTGACAACCGACCCACATCTTAAGGAGCTTCGCCCCTAAAAGCATTCCGCAGATTTGCTTGACCGTTCGCCCAATACAAGCCCTTCGTCAAGGACATCTCAAGCATCACCGAACCTATGACACATGTCACGAAAGCAGACGTGGAATTCAAGTCGCAACTGGAGCTATCCTTGCAAATGCCGCCAATACTTGTGCACAGGGACGAGCACGCCGATACCGAACTCCAAACTGACGCAAGAATCATAGGACTCAACGCCATCTTTCTGTAAGACCGGCGTACTTGACAGGGTTATCCGTTGCGCTAGCCCGTCACTCTCGAAGACGGAAGCCAATTTTTCCACCACACAAAAGGAATGAGTTGACCTCATTCGTACCGCAAAAAAGTACCGCCCCTCACTGTACGGCAGTTCGTTCAAAGTCCTTACTAACCATAAGTCCCTAGGTATATCGCTTTTCTTAATAAACTGAAAAAAACATCGAGGGACTTTACTCAACACTACAGCCATCTTCTTCGCGAAACGCGGATTCCCGACCATACAAATTAAGTTTTACAATGCTCCGGGACACCTTGTATGACCGAATGGAATCTTAGCGCAATTTCTACTATTTCTACTGCACTTACCCAGTAGCCCCACTGTATGTAAAATGGTTTCAGCGAGGAAAAAGACAGCAATTTCAAAAATGAAATTTTGTAATTTACTGGGCGCACTTGCGCTTCCCAGAGTGAGCGAGCAGTTGCGATCTAGCAGTAAAACCCACAACCAGTGTAAGCGACAAGCCCGGCCGTCGGTCGTCGAGAGGTTGATATGCAGGGTTAAGCTGGTCTCCATTTAAACAGGGGCCATCGTATACAACGATGGTTGTTGCAGTTGTTCACCCAAGCTCGGTACCATGGGCGGGATACCTGACCTAGCACACCATCGACTTATGAGGGTGGATCGCATTCAGTAGCATCTTTTGCTGAGCGCTAAAGCCTTTAACAGATTTACTAATAGTTGAAATGCAAAGCGTAGAAGCGAAGAGCACGTGGAAGTATATTTTCACGAATACACTCAGGGGACACATTGCAAGGAAAGAAAAAGAGTCGAAGCTATTTCCCACTTCCTCCCGTACTGATAACGGTAATGCGACCGTTACCGATAACGGTAACGGAATTGCGAGCACCAAACACAACGGCTAACACTTCTCAATCAATGGAGCTTGAAACCGGCTGCTCGACTTTCGAGTTGTCACAGTGAACCATTTGCTCGAATAGATTAGTGTACATGCGATCCCTTCCTCCTGGCATGTTTGAAGGTCTAACTATGCTTCCATTATGCAGCAAATGGTACAAGGGACGAGGATGTATCGAGGGTGTATCGTATACTTTTTACGCGGCCCGAATGTTTTGTCATGAGTACGCCACAAGAGGAATCAGGTAAGAATATTTCACTGAATCGGCATAGCTATGGTAACTCTAACAATTGGTGGTTTTCTGTGCTACAATACACAGTGACAATGTGTGATGTTACAGCCTTTAATTATTAGCGTAGCAGAACGGGCACAATGAGAAAGGAACCAACCTACCACTGGGCCTTACTGTGCCACGACGACCACTTATGTTTCAACCTTATGGTCACGCACGCTTCTCTTATAAGCATGGTTGAAAATCATACCTGCAGCTGAAGCAGCAATCATTAGCAATTCCTACTTTTGTTCTTTTCTGCGCGGAAGCTGGAGCTTGTTCTCTGAATAGTGGGTTCCTTCTCAGCTCCTCTAACTCGTACATTGTGACTCGGACATGGCAATGGAGTGTAAGGCAACCGATAGAACGTATTATTCATCGGGTGGTATCGAAATGTTCTAAACAGCATATCTAGAAGTTGATCAAACTTTACAAGTTGAAAATCAAACCAGGTGTACTGTCCGGCTCGATTTATCACCAGCGGACCCGTTTTGAGGCCCGCCATGCCAGCCGTCCGCGATTTCCACCAATGCGCAGAGTGAACGAGTGGATCCGCACTTGCCATTGACCCACTACCCACTCTTGCCCTTAGACCATGCTACATCATAGCGATTATGCGAATGACAATACAAGTGAAAGAGAAATAAATAAATAACGAGTGAAAGAAAGAAAGGTATCGGATAGCGCAGAAAGGAAAAGTGGACCAGCATTTCCCACATTCTTGCCTTAAACCCACCGTAACATGACAGCTATAGGAATGGAGACAGTGCTACATGATGAGAGTGAAGGAAAGCAAAGAAAGAAAGAGAAATACCATGCTGAGCAAGAGAGAAAATAGACCCGCGCTAGCCATACACCCACTACCGATACCGTTGACCTCGGCTCAGCGCTACATGATAGCCATACTGATAATGATACTGCTATATCAGAGTGACAGTGAAGTGGAGAGTCTTACCCTCGCTGCGCTGTTTTCTCAGACTATGTAGGCCTAGAAATCGCGTGAAAATGTTTTTCTCCGCACTACAGAAGTTCCTGAAGCAGTTTATGGGCTGTCAAAATGACATATTACTGTCTGGCTAAGAGCTGGTGCGAATTCCGAGCACCAAGTACGACAACTAACACTTCTCAATCAACGGAGCTTGAAACCGGCTGCTCGACTTTCGAGTTGTCACAATGAACTAATACCCTGTACAGTTACCGGGGACACATCGCATGGAAATATCGAGGGAGCCCATTCATTAAAACGCGCCATCAAAGACTACGATGTAAACGACTTGTTCATGCCTTCGAACGCCCTTTGGTGCTCCTCATTCTATTCAAAGTCGGGACTTTTATGAAGCAAACTGTAAAACTTCGAGGCTGTCCCTGATCTACCGACGTTAATGTTTATCAACCCTAAAGATATTTTCACCATACGTAAAATACCAAAGCAACGGGTAGTGAGACACTGTGTGTCACATCTGTCTGTGAAGAAGCGTGCACATGCTGGCTATATGAAGAAGAAAAGTTCCTGATACGATTTGTCATGATACTATTCTGTCGTGTGTCCTTGTAATTATAAATAAAACTAAAGCCAGGTAATTCGTAAGAAAATTTTAGATAACCAGGAGATGAACGCAAAAATAAACACAAGGGTATCGCTTACGTCATTAATTTGAACGCTGAGTTAGAAGGAAGTAAGGTGCAGCGGTTAATATTGCGCTCACAAAAAATGGAACGTCTTCGTATTTGCACGAAAAGACTCTTCTAGCGCAGTGCTAGCTCTTCCTGATGTGTGTTTACGATGTTCTTTATACTAAATGGTACTACTGCAAAGTTAAAGTGATAACCAGGACAGAACACCGCTTTCGCCGTCGCATCAGACTGACGTCATCACACGTGCCATACCTGCTTGATCACATCTTTTAAAAAGGCTGCCACAGAATAAACGAGGCGTCGTGTTCTCTCCTTGTGCGAGTGTTATTATGCACCTGGTCGTCCGGCGCAATGCCGTAGCAGCCCGTTAGCAAGTCACAGCAGCTACTTGCACATTATTATTTATTTATTTATTTCATTACCCACAGCGCCAATTGGCATTACAGTGGGGAGGGTTCGAAAAAATAGAATACAATAGAATACAATGCCGCCAAAAAAAATAATCAAGATCACCCATTAATCACAATCAGCAACACAAATACATATAGCAATAACATATAACTTATAACATTGCATATAACAATGAGAAAAATAGAAATAAAAACACGGTTAATGTAACAGAGAGCAGAAGAAATCATTTGACACAGTAGAGGCAATGTTTGAAGGTAATTGGTTCCATTCTCGGATTGTTTTGGGAAAAAAAGCATTTTGAAATACGTCAGTCTTGCATGCGATTTCTCGTACCTTGAACGTATGGTCTACGCGGTCTGAGACATAGTGCGGTAAAAGTAAATATTTTGTCTTATCAATTCTAGTATGATTGTGATAGATGGCATGAAAGAACTTCAGTCGCAGTTTACGTCGACGGTTGCGTAAGCAATCCCAATCTAATCTTTCTTTCAGACTTGCCGCCCCAATTTCTCTGTTGTAAATCCCCGAAACAAATCGAGCAGCTAAACTCTGGATCCTTTCTAATTTATCAATGTCTCGCTTAGCTGGAGGGTCCCAAACTGTGCAGGCGTATTCAAGGATGGATCTAACGTTAGTCTTGAGCAATAATTCTTTAGTAGGAATAGGACAAGATTTCACATTTCGTCGCAAAAATCCCAGCGCCACAATATCCGAGCCTTAGCACAATATCCGCAATTTTAGCCACTTTAGCACAATATCCAATCCTTTTTTTCTAGGACGAGGAAATATGTAAAGATACGTTTAACCTCGGCTGATCTCAGGGCACGTGAGATTGCATGTTTTTCTCGACGATTGTCATAATTACACGAACCTATATTTCCGAGCGTAGAGCCTGCGTACACTGAGCCACCAAATTTTCGAAAACGTCTTTTTTTCGAATGCTGATTACATGCGGTACTTCTCTTTTTCAGCTGGCCTAACGATGATCAATGGCACCCTTCGAAAGCCACCAGGTAATCTTTTACAAAATACGCACAAAATAAGCGCTTCTCGACGAATAAATTCAAGGCGTTTTTAACAGATAAAGCTATCTTGTTGACGCTGCATACATGGATGTATTTAGTGAGCGCACCACGTTCATACAATGCATCGAACAACACAAAATATGAAACCGCAAGAAACACAGAATATACTTGCTATGCAAAATAACCTTGACTGAATTATCTCCTTGTGCTAGATCGTCCCGGCCGCGGAGTTAGTTCCGCAATGCTACTGATACTGAAAACTAAGGTTTACAATACCGCTAAAAGTGGTATACTGGGCATTGCTGCATCACCACCGCGGTGAACCGAGACATACCTGTGTGCTCGTCTGCTGGCTCCAAGGACCCAGGCTCGAACTTGGCCGCGGAGGTTGCATTTAGACGGAGGTGAACTGCTTCATTTCCGTGACCCAAGTGGACGTGAAATAAGGTCAGGCAGTTGCAATTTCGGGAGTCATCCACCACGGCTCGTCTCCTAATCATGTCATGGTTTTAACAAATAAAACGCCAACAATTTTTATTATTAGAAACACGTCCCCAGGGTTTCTGCTTTGCAACGCTTTGCTAACGTTCCGCCAGTCGGGGTTATAGCGAAAATAGAAGCATTCATCGAATCGCAAACACAGGCTGGCATACGGTGCAGCGACAAAACAATAACCGGGGGCTGGTTGAATCAGTGACGAATTTCGGCGACGTGAAACAGCTGCTATTGTAATACATTACGCAAGCTGCACGCGCCTCCGAAGCTACATTTTAGTTCAAAGAAACAAATGTTCTTTTGTAGTTTGCGTCTACATTATAAATGCATAAGAGCGACGCAGTTGCGGACGCATCTTCACAATAATTTTCCTTGCTCATATTCACATCTCCATTTATGTTTCAACTTGGCAGCAATGTTATTTCCTAAGAGCACCTCAAAATTTACGTGGCATAATAAATACTGTTGTTATCTTGAAGCAGGAAGCGCTGCTAAAATTGGCTGAAGACACTTGTTATCAATTGCAAATAAAATGGCTTCCCATATAATCATCAGAAAGCTGATTAAACACTCTGCATAGAGTACCAAAAATTTTTTAACAATGGCGAACTCTTGCCTTCAAATTCTTGAGCTCATCTGTCATTGAGCTTGCAATTACCACAAGGTAAGTCTTAAGAGGGCAGTGTCACAATGCTATTCTCAGACTGCCGAAAGCAATGGCTATGGCTAATTGCAGACAATTGTTCGCTGCCTTTTGTCGCGCTTTAACAATAAAATAAACGGCTTCAATATCCATGATGATAGTTAGAAAACAATATTATAATAATTTCTGCTGCTTTACGGTAAAAACCACGCTCTGATTATGAACGAATTTTACAGCCGTAGAAGTGCAGCCGCTGCGGTCGGCATTCGATCCCGCGACCTTCGGATCAGCAGCCGAGTGCCATAGCCACTAGACCACCGAGGCGGGGCAGAGGTTAGAGAAAGAAATACTCGTTCTTGCCGACATGCAACAGCTACCAAAGCTGGTAGTACCCCCGCACAGGAATCGTAGATATTACACATTATTATACGTAGGTATTGCACAAGGTTCACGTACTCTGTTTAAACAAAAATATATTCGTTTCAGATAACTCAAGATGTATTCTGTGGACGCCGGCGAATATCAATCACACGTTAAGGAGAGTTTGCGAAGAGGGTTTCTTCAATGTATGCAATAACGTAGGCATTTATACGTATCGTTGCAGAGAGAGAGCTCAAGACAATGATTGAGCCACATGAATAAAATGAATAGAATTGTACTGTGAATAATCAAAGTTGCCTGATGTCCCTTCGTTGTTCATTCCAAGAGTAAGCACAGCACAAAGAATTACATGCGCCTTGTAGCCGTTTATACGTAGTTTGCCTTCTTCATTTGTACAAAGCCACCATCAATGATCGCCTCGTGTCATCGCCATCGGCTCCACGTTACTTTCCTGAAAAGAAACGTCGGCCTAACATTGATATTTCGAGTGGTGGAGGGTCTTCAAATTCTCTTAGAAATCTCTGCTTTTCAAGATCTGACCTGGAGTTAGGTTCTGGAGGCCGCTTAAGCCATGAGACAACCATGGCGCAAGATGAGCCCGCAGTGTAAACCAAGCTTTGGCCGAGTACTAGACGACCGCTCCTGAACCACTATGAACAGCGATCGCGATCTAAAGTCAAAGACTAGCTAGAAAATTAGATCGTGTAAGTTACCACGACATCTGTAATGACACATCCAAGTTAACGAACCGTACTGTTTTTTTGTCTCGCAAGTAGCTGAGATAACCTTTACGAATCAGAGGCTGCCACAATTGGTCTGCTTTCAAAAAGCAGCAACGGCAACATTTGGCACGCAGATGGTGAGCTCGGAAATAGCGTGCAAGAGGCTGTGTCAGCGCGTCCAGTGTTACGGCGTGCCATCTGCCTCATACAATGAGAGCGTCCCACACGCCGATATTGTCACGTCAGACGACCTCTAGTTATGCAATACAAGAGAGCTACATACATGTTCTACAAAAGCGTGCCCTTGTCAAAAAAAAGTGTGGATTACAAAAAAGGCACTGGCGATTACCGCGACGGCACGAAACTCCAAAAAGCTGAATACGTTAGCGCAAGTTCAAACACAGCACTTCGATCTGCTGATCATATTATGGGATCAACACTTTATTGTATTACTCTAACATGGCTTCTCACGTGCTTTATTTTTTCTCTGCGGTGAAGGGAAGCACAGGTTGGAGAAACAAGGGTAAGCGTCATTTTCTGCTATCGTTGGACGCGTGCGACGCTATGTTGTCAAAAGCGGCAACGTCACCTGTAGCAATCGTCACTAAAAAGAAAAAAAAAACACCACCACTAGACCGGCAGTAGGTTCCGATGTAAAGGTGCCTTGCAACACTTCTTAGAAATAGCAAAAAGGAAACGATCGCAATTGGCTCTTGAGGCTCTTGTGAACAATTTTTCCATGTACACTGCAATGTACACAGGCAATGTACACAGGCGATGTACATCAGCAGGAACTTTGCAATTGCTTTCAAATAGAGCTGGAAATCGTCTGCTCCCCCTTTCGAGAAGTGACGCCACTGGCAGCACAACTTGGTCACCTTTCTCGCTCTTCTGAAAGATGGATAGATTCGTTGCCTTTATTTCCTGAGCTCAAGCTGAACATATAGAGCATGGCCGGCAGTCAGCCAATGCTGCTTATCCCTCAAGCGGCGCAGTTGGTTCCCCCACTGACGCCACTTGTTGAGGGAAGAGAAGCTGCTTTCCAGTCGTTTTTCAAACCACATTGCAAATTCTTGCTGCGTGCGGCTCAACAACATTTGCCTCACGTATCGGCAAGAGGCTCCCCGAAATATCGGCTGTGTTTCTTGACGTGGTCCAGGAAATGGTCCAGGGACCTTTTAAGCAATGCTCTGAGAATTCTCCTGCTACGCCCAACCCGTGTACTACTTATCCCGCTCCCCCGACCACGGCGCCGGCTGCTCCTGCAGCTCAGGGGTCGCCTCAGAACCTTTCTCCTATAGACCAAACCCTACCAGTAGAGGACCGTATTAGTCGCCTCGAAAGCGCGGTCCTCAGCCACATGTCTGCCATTAATGTAGAATACATTGTAGCTGGGGTGGTTCAGGCGGTTCAGGCCTGGGCTCTCACCCAGTTTCGCACCAAATCAACGCGCTCACGCTCGGCTTCTACGGGCAGCCGCTCTGCCCCGCGTCGACGCAAACTTGCCGGTTCCTCTTCCCCGGCCCTCAACCCGGCTTCCATCCCCCTTCCCGCTCCGCAAGGCCAGGGGCAAGGCATGGAGGATGATCCACAAAAATTTGGACTTCCATCATGGCGACTCCACCATCTGCATCTTTAACATCCTCTCAATTCGAAATCATACGGTGGAACTCCAGGGGCTTCGGGAACAGGCGAAAGCGCGCACATCTTCTTCTCTTTCTTCAATCTCGGGGCTCTCTTCCGGCCGTCGTTGCCCTCCAGGAATCCGGCCCAAACTCTACCCTCTCAAGCTACTGCTCCTATATTGGTGGTACCACCACCAGTTTACTTGTTCACAAGTCATATACGGCTGTTCAGGTCGATCTATACCTTACCCTTCCCTATGATTACTGTATGATCTCCGTTCTTCCCCAAAAGCGCGGGGCTCCGTCTGTTCATATTCTTAACGTGTACTGTACCCCGCATCTGCAAGGGATCACTTTCGCGGACCTCTTTTATCGGGCTCTCCAAGTAGCGGCTCGACAACCCCTAGCCGTGGTTGGAGATTTCAACGCTCCTAGTGCGCACTGGGGATACCACTTAGTCCTAGTCCGCACTGGGGATACCGCACTGGGGATACAACTCATATCCACTCTTGGTTTCACTCTGCTCACTGACCCAGTGCATCCCACATGTCTGGGAAATTCGGTGACACGCGATACATGCCCAGATCTTTCACTCACGCGTAACATTCGACAGGCTACATGGGAGAACCTCGAACACACACTTGGTAGCGAACATTTTCTGCTTAAGATCGCCTTCCCGACGCAGAAAATGCGCCAAATATGGGGCAAAGCCCGCATCACGGACTGGTCAGCATTTCGCACAAAGCCTTTCCCCCTGCTTTTATCCCCGCAGGACTACCAGGCATGGGCATCATACGCCCTCCATACACAGCAATCATACACCAAAAACGTTTCCATCTCCACCTCTGCCCCTGCAGTGGATCCTCACCTCCTTCACCTGTGGGAGGCACGCCACAGCCTAACCCGCCGGTGGAGACGATCCAAGCTAAACCGTAACCTTCGCGCCCGCATAGAGGCACTTACAACAGAGGCGGCGGCCTACTCTGCCCAGCTTGCGGAAACAAGCTGTGTCGATACCTGCGTAAAAGCTGCAGGCCAGATGAGCTCAAAGAATACGTGGCGACTCTTTCGGAGCCTTCTCGACCCCTCAACCACCCGTGGGGAAACCCAACGCCAGCTACGCCGAGCCTACTATGCATATCAGGGCCCGACGAGCCAACTCGCGAATGACCTCTGCGATCGGTATCTTTGTCGTACCGTAGACCCGATGGGCCCCGAGTACGTCTACTCCGGGCTCCCCAACCCCGAACTCGACTCCCCCTTCACACTTCCCGACCTTCGGGCGGCGTTGGCCAAAATGAAGCGAGGTACTGCACCAGGCAGGGATGGCATTACAGTCACTCTCTTGGCCAACCTTCCTGATTCAGCACATTTCTCGCTCTTACATTTAATCAATACAGTATGGGAGGGCGAACCCCTACCCGTGGAGTGGACCACTTCGGTGGTCACATTTATTTCTAAACCCGGCAAGCCCGTCAGCATTGAGGCGTTGCGCCCCATCTCGCTAACCTCTTGCACGGGCAAACTAATGGAGACCATGGTGCGAGACCGCCTCTCCGCATATCTGGAAAGGAAAGACGTCTTTGCTGACTCGATGTTCGGGTTTCGCCCTCATCTGTCTGCACATGACGTCCTTCTCCAGCTCCAGCAAGACGCCATTGTACCTAATACTATGCACCACAATGGCAAAGCCATACTGGCCCTCGATCTCCGAGGCGCATTTGATAACGTGAAACATAGTAGCATCCTTACCAACCTTAGCGCCACGAATTGCGGCTCTAGGGCTTTCGGGTACATCTGCTCATTCCTCTCACATCGTACCGCTTTCATCCGCATCGACTGTACCGAACACGGTCCGTTTACATTAGGCACCAGCGGTACACCCCAAGGAGCGGTCCTCTCACCGCTCCTCTTCAATCTAGCCATGCTCCAGCTTCCTAAGCTCCTCGCCCAAGTCGAGGGCATACATTACGCTCTATACGCGGATGACATCACCATCTGGACCAATTCAGGATCCCCCGCAGAAATTGAAGACCGCGTACAGCGTGCGGCACTTATTGTAGACAAGTACGCCTCGTTGTGCGGCCTCGAGTGTTCTCCTACCAAATCATCTCTTCTGTCGATCTCATCCCTTCCGCCACCTCAAATATCTCTGCCGTCTGGCCCGATACCGGTCGTCCCAGAACTCCGCGTACTGGGCCTTCCCATCTCCTCGAATCTCAACCCTGGCTCTACCATTGCGCGTCTCCGGCGCACTAGCGAGCAGGTTAGCCGCATGAGTCGGCGGGTCTCCACCAAACGTGGCGGCCTTCGCGGTCGGCACTCCCTCCGCTTGGCTCACGCGTTTGTGACCAGCCGAGTCCTGTACGCTACTCCCTACCTTCGCTTGCGTCGCCACCACGAGAACCAGCTGGACGCACTGCCCCGCTCGGTTTACAAGCGAGCGCTAGACCTTCCCCTCGCTACCTCCAATCGCCGCTTTGCGGCCTTGGGAGTACACAACTCGTATTCCGAGTTGCGGGAGGCCCATCATGTTAATCAAATCAATCGTCTGTCCCAGACGGCTCCTGGGCGCCGCCTTCAGGATAGGCTCTCACTGAATCCGATCTCTACCCCACCTCCCGATGCCTCCGTTCCGGAGCTGTGGCGGCACAAACTTCGGGTCGAGCCTCTTCCTCGCAACATGGATCCCAGTCAACACACAAGCAGACGCCTAGCCCCGAGCACACTTTCTTCACACTCGATACTCCGATACCCCTGGCGTTTTCTATGTCGATGTTTCAGGACCAACCCCTTCCGAACACTTTACGGCCGCAGTGATCTCCGAGGGTCACCACATTGACGGCCTCTCTTTCCGCTCACCAAATGCAACTCAGGCTGAAGAGGTGGCCATAGCTCTCGCCGCCTCTCATCGCACCGCAAGGGTAATTATTACGGACTCGCGCTTCGCCTGTTCCCAATACCAGCATAATACCATAGCTTCTCTGGCCGCCCAGCTTCTCCAGGCGGCCTCATGGCGCTTTCACCCCCACTCCATCCGCATTGTCTGGTCCCCTGGCCACGCTGGTCTCCCCGGTAATGAAGCGGCTCATGCCGCTGCCTGCGTCTCTCTTTCCCAGGCCGTTACCCCCTCCGACCCCGCGTCTCCCCCAGGCACCTCAGCTATTACGCAGTACCGCGAAATTCTCGATTATTATCGCACCTCGCGCCGTCTTTACCCAGACCCTGCACGGGGCCTCTCTAAAGCGGACGAGCGACTCCTGAGACGCTTGCAGACGAACACCTTGTTGTGTCCTGCGGCCGCCCAGCACTTCATGCCGGGTATACACGGCTACTGCGCGCACTGTGGGGTCCTGGCCGACACCTACCACATGATTGCAGTATGCCCTGCCATACCTCTTCCTTTTTCACCCCCTTTCCCCCTACCCACAAGAGAGGCTTGGGAGGAGTTCCTGCTCGGCTGCTCTACCCGGGACGCTCAGCGCTCCTTGGTGGCGCGCGCCCGAGCGGCGATCATCTCCAGTGGACTTCCAGAATAGGAAGACCACCCAAGTGCAACTTTAGTGAAACTCTCTGTACTTTCCTGAATACATCTTTTACCACGCTACGCGTTAAAAACAAAAAGACAGAACCGCGGGTCTCTGGCTTCAAGCCAACAGTAAGAAAAGGGCCCCAACAGATGGCGCGACACCACGGCGAATGTGGGAAATTGTTAACTGATTTCAGCAAAACTTCCCCTGCATCCTTTAGGAGAGGAGTGGGAGTGAAGGGGAAGAGATCCAGGGGTTGGATGGGGAAGAAGAGGTGGTCGATGTCATTCGCAGCGAAGCAAGCAGACATGCCGCCATTTTTTATTTATTTTTATTTATTGGAAACACTTGCCGCGAACGAAGGCACTACCGAACGGTGTACGAGGAAAATGCGAACATATGCAAACAAACAAAAAAGGAAGGAGAATGGTCATAAAGCATCTTCAGTTGTGGTGGGAAAGTGGTCCATTCGACGCTTCTTCTGGGAACAAAAGAGCGATTAGACAATTTTATGTGAAATATTCTTTTCGCACATGATGTGTCTTTTTATTAAAACATAAATAGGCTATTAACCGTAAATAAAACTATGCTTTCGCGCGTTCGCACCTCTAAAACCGAATACTGCTTTAAGAAGGCCATATATATATATATATATATATATATATATATATATATATATATATATATATATATATATATATATATATATATATATATATATATATACCATAAACATTTACACGCCACAGCAGCATCCCCAAGAAACAACTACACTCCAGCGGTCAGAACTTTAATCAAAAAGTTCCAGTTACCTCCTGGTATTTCAACGTAAATTTAGCGGCAACAACGCATGTCACCCTCGGCGGGTATTTCCTTTGCTGCGAATACCAAAGGCATCTTACTATCATAAAGGTTTAAAAGAAGATTCGTCCTCTCTAAAAAGCGCTGCGTACATTGGCGAGGAGAGAGAAATGATGTGCAATGCTATCATAATTGCCGTGCGTAGTGCGACACCTGACTTAATGTTAAGAAATGCTACGTACCACTTTGTTCACTTAGGTTCCCTTCATTTAGAAACGTCCGTTTTACTTACAGATGATTCGAGGTGCCTTCTGTGGTTTCGAGAAACAAGTCAGTGCCATTTTAACTGCAAGCGGGGGTTCCTCAAAGCGTGCCGCAATACTGGGTCGTACTCTTATAGATATGGCGAAGAGTTGTGCAGAAATATAACTCACACTTGAATTGCCTCAACGTCAGTGCAGACGAATATAACCATGCCTGCGATCCTCGTTTTCTCAGTACCCTATATTGAAATTTCCCAGAAGGAAACAAAATAACAGTCTGATACGGGAAAACGCCTCTGCTGTTTGCCTCTAGATGCGTTACACATGCTAATCTTCTGTTTTAAATAAATGTAATTGAAGGAGATGCTGATCTTTATGTTGGAAGGCAAGATCATTTACTGGTCTTTCCGTGGACTAATTTAAAATTCCGGAAAGAACAGTACTTTCGTGGTGGCGTTGATTTATAGTTGCATCAACTGCAAAACTATGGCTACCGTGATATACTAAGCACTCCTTGTTTATCCATTTCTGCAACAATATGTTTCGTTTATTTCATTCCACCTTATAATGGATTAAGCAGTCATTTTCTTTCTAAGTGAAACTCTCGATGTTTACTATGCTGCGTTGTATGCACGTGCAACTGCTCGAATCCTATGTATATTCTCTCGTTGTTGACACGTACAGCAAGCAATATATTGATACACTGCATCAATTTTCTCAACAAATATTTTAGCGTGTTACACACCAAAAGTAAACCACCCCTGCGCCTCACCTATTGAGAGTGGATGACTACCTCATCCGGAATCCGAGGTGCAGTAAAGTGTTTAGTGAAAGCTGTTCTGTGACAGTCATTGATTAATCTGCCATTGGTAGGTCATCATTCCTTAAACATCTTATCATATTCTATATAAGGTATTATCGCCTTCAAGTAACCCTAAGTGACGTAGCGCGCCACGATATGCCGTAGAGATAGGAAAAGCTGCTCACTAAGACGTATCGAATCAATGTAGCGGCTCACTGATTCACTTAAAAGAGCAACTCCGGCGATTTTTCAGTTTTCACTGATCTCAGTGGAATTTTCAGCATATATTCTCCTCGGCGCTGTATTTATATATGCCAAGCCGGGCGGTCGTAGTTCATTTAGTTTTCATCGAAATCAATTATAATTTCTTTTAGCGGAATCCCACGCAGACCACCCGTTGTTTTTGACGTCATTACCTTCAGTGCTGCTTACCCGAGCAGGTGGGCCGTCAAAAGCAAAACGGCGATCGCTCAACACTCAAATCGTCGCTGTAAAATTCAGAAAAGATGGCATAAATCAATGCATCGTCGGATGACCTCGCCAATGTCGTTTTTATGGCCCCAGCTAAATATTTCTGATGGCGGATGGCTGTGACGCTGCCCGAAGCGTCCACCCGTTTCGGTTTCAATTTGAACACACGGTTCAGTCGGTTATTTAAAAGTATTGGTGCGTTTCTAAGCAAACTGAACCACCCAGGCTGCCACAGGAGTACCAGTACAGTTGGAAAACATCTATAGAAGAATATAGGTGAAAAAACCGCCGGAGTTCCCCTTTAAATATCTAGCCTGTCTTATGCGCTGTCTAGACAAATGGTGTTGGCAAAAACGATAAATGCGTCAGCGAAGTAACGAACAACTTACTTTAAAATCATCTGATGACAGTTTCATAAATTCGTTCAGTTTCCAAAAGGCCTATGCTGATCTTTCATTTACCATGTTTCATACCGAAAATAATGGTGTTGTGATGCTGCACTAATGAAAATACGATGAAGGCTCCACAAAATTATTGCTAATGGTCCTCCTGAATGGTTCTTTCAAAATGTTTCAATTATATAAGTGAAATATTTTGAGAAAATGGTGGCGATCGCAGGTGTCGGATCCATTTTTTTTTCCAAGAAGATTGGAAGGCATCGTGTCACGGCCCCAACACACACCTGTTCTTTGTGCTTCGTCCAGCTGCGGTACGCCTAGCTCAGTCTGGCAAGGGCAAAAAAGGGAGAGGTCCTACGCCTTCCTCTCCCATGCGCTGCGGCCGAGCGCCTCCCCTCGCAGCCAGCAGCTGACAAAGGCCGGTCTCGTCCCAAACCTCATAGTGAGGAGTCGTCTTTCCACTCCCGCTGTGGCGAGCTCGAACAAATGGTGACCCGTACGATGGAACCGAAGCTGCAGCCATGTCCAACACCGAAGAAACCCAAAGCTTGACCGACATCAATGCCTCAGAGTTGAAGCTTCCCGGTTTCTCGCCTAAATCCCCAGAGTATGGTTCAGCCAAGTCGAGGCCTAGTTTTATCTTTGCCGCATAACATGTCTCAGAATTCCAAATACCACTACGTCGTCGCCGAACTGCTACGACACCGCTGACGACATCGACAACGTGCTGGCATAGACTTTATCTAAGAACGCGTATAACGACCTGGAAAGCACCATACCCCAGCGACCTGAGGCGTTAGGGCAGAGCAGGCTACAGCATCTTCTGCAGCACGTAGAGCTCGTTGACCAGCGCGCATCGTAACTGCTTCGACGCATGCGTCCGCTACTGAGTCAGCAGGTATCCGAACAGCACCAGCAAGTGCTGCTCTGCGAGCTATTTCTCCAGCGGCTGCCACAAGCAACGCGCATGACACTCGCCTCCTCAATCATCTGATTCAAATTTCCAACCGCATCGCCGACTGCTCCGCGCTAGCGCAAAGTGTCCATTGCTGCAGCAAGGACATCCCTAGGATACGGACCAGTTGAGTCGCTTGGACGGCAAAATCCAGAGACTCGCTTTAACTATCCAAGATCTCGCCCGGCTCAAGGAGTGCAGCAAGCACTGCTCGGCGCAACATCGTTCATCGTCCGGGATCGCAACTTGCAGCCCCGCAGCCCATCACGCGAGGCAGGTCGGCGAGTCTGCTGGTACCACCGACGCTTGCGCCAGCAAACCACCCGCTTTACTCAACCATGCTTGTGGTCTGGAAATGTTGCAGGCCAATCGCTGACGGCGGAGTGTACAACCGGCTACCGCCCGAGCTGCCTCTTCTTTGTTGTCCACTGCATGACCGGCACCCGCAGTTTGTGTTTGTTTTTTCCTCCGCATCGACTGGGCGAGCTCGTAGGCTTCCACGCTAGGTCAAATTGACCGATGCGCGCTAACACATCGCAGAATTAACAAGAGTTCCGCTCCATAGACTCCTGTGTATAACTGTAGGGACCACGCGGACAGGTCGAATTAGCAGGTGTTCCGAACTAACGGGGGTAAAATTAACGAACTTTCACTGTATATTGCTCAGTGGAAGCAGCGTGCTCGTCTTGCCATCGAATTTCCCGCTCGAAGGCCTCATACGACGCTAAATCGCGCTGTATAGGAGCTTTCCCGAATTCCTTCACTCTAAAGATGTAATCAACGTCCAAGGGTACATTTAAGCAGGTTTTTCCTTTTTTTTTCTTCCAACGTGTACCGTAGACCTGTAGCGCCGGCACTGCTCTGATGCCCGCATGACGGACAGGGCGCCCCTAGCGGCTGCTTCCGTCCCTATATCAAACTTCATGACCAGGGAAAGCATTGAAGGACCCTGGCAACTTAAGCCTAGTCAAACCTCAAATCGACCCAGTTCGCTAGGTTTAGGTGTTGCGCGACTTAGCGTAAGCTTCGGTATTTCTGATCGCACCTGAATCGGTTTCAGTGCCGCTTTGAATAAAATAGCTCTGTAAGGAACGCGCTGCTAAATGAATTTTACTGCTCCCACAGACATTAAAAATGGAGAGGAAAACACGTTCCTAATACATACACGGATTTCATAGAAGCACAGCACAATTCTACGAAGTATCTGTGTCAGATAAAATGCATGTATGCATATTACATCGAGTAATACTACGATTCCATAGGAACACTCAAGGCCGTGCAACATCGCCAGCGTTACCTATCAGTTTATTTCACGCCTAGCACGCCTACATACTGTTTGATTGTAAGTTGTCATCGGTGTGTCACTGCATAAACATTCGAATACAGTCCGACACTCATCATGAGCTTCTGTACGAGGTCTTCTCGGCACCCATGCTGAACAGCTCAAGGGATCTGTGAAGAAAATTCTACATTTCAGTTAGGGGCCCGTGGCATACTTCGCAGAGATTTTATGGAATTTCTGGCGAATGTTCTGGCCGCGTTTCATAGATTAAAAGCTGCGTGAGTACGTGCTGTGTACCTTCGTTGTATTCTGCAATGCGAAATTACCATTCCGTAATATCATACGTCGCCTATATATTACGAATATCGAACAGTCCATAAGCAACAGCGAAACTTTTGAGCATAAATTGGTAAATGGAGTAAGTTGCGCATATGTTTGGCAAGTTTGAGTCTTAGTGAGCCCGTTGAAGCGGGATTGTGGATAGTTTCAAGTTTGAGTTCAAATGATCCCAGCCAAAGTCAATATTGGTGAATCTGATCACAAGTGAGCTCTGCACAAGAGTACGTCCTCGACTAAGCCTGAGCGACATTCATTTCTTTTGTCCAACTTTCGCGCAATAATACACAACTTGAATTTTACATCTTGCGCAAGTTACTCGGTGGCATAGTCACATTCATTCGCTCTCACATAAATGCTGTCGTTTAGATTTTGTGAAATCAGGCGCACGTATTACAAACGTCGCAGTGAACCGGATGCATTCTTCGAGTTTGTCTCACTGACACAAGAACACCATGCCGGCCGAATAAGCCGATGTATACGGCACAAGGAAGAACTACAGATCTGGCTGTAATCTAAGAGCTGATCTTTATCTATCGTTGTTGTACACTACCGTGCTGCGTTTTTCTAGCGTACCGTAGCACAAAAGTACAATACACTAATAATTTACACATACTTATCGAACTTTCCCATGTTTAATACAATGCATATGGACTTTATGTCGCTGTAAAGCAGTCGAAGTCCAGATGCAATCGGTTATCAGTTATTTCAGTGCATAGCAGCCTCCGCATGCATTCTATCGGAGACAATATCAAAATTTGCTGTAATAAGTCCCATTTATTCTCGTTAGTTAATGTCAACTTATTAAATCACAATATTGCACTATATGAATGCAGAAAGGACTTTTGGGACGTGCAGCGTATGGAGTTCGGCTATCGCTATAAAAATCAGTTTAGTGCACCACAGTAAACGTTGCTACATGGCATAATTGAGGTGCCTTACCTAGTGTTTCTTCTTTCAACAAGATAAAGCAGACACTGTTAGCGTATGAAATTCTGTAAAATCCTTCCACTGCATTCTTAAGACTTGGAGCACCTTTGATGGAAAAATTAGCATGATATATACTCCAGTTGTGAAACATGTCAAGAGCACATTGTTGTTCCCGTATCGTATTGAGCAGTTTTAAAAAGGACGCAGTTGTTCATATTGATAGGACCTGATATAAAACTTCAGCATTGGAAATTCAAGAATAAAAAGACGTACGTTCCCTCCGAAGTACTGATGTGGCTGTAGGATACATATCAACAAGGTCACTGTGGATAGTTGAGCGAAGCTAACACGTAAGAAGGGCCTCGAAAAAGCTACCCAGTTGACACTATTTACGGGGAAGGTACCTTCTAAGCCGCTGCACATAATTCAAAGAATATATTGCCCTCGAACACTGGCCCCTTAGAAAACATCATGCCGTTATTTGACACTGTAGGCTGGAGTGTGCCCTTCTAGTACACCGTTGTGCTTTTCAGCAATATGAAGGCCGACGTCCGGCGACAGGAATCGAGTTGGTAGAGAGAGACAGAGAAAGCACTTTATTTGCACCCGTCAGAAAGTATGGGCGATCGGGGTCATACGCAGCTCCCCCTTTCACCGTCTACCTCCCCCCTAGACGTATAAATGCGATTTGGTAGAAAAGCGATTAAAATGTGTTTTGAGACTTAGGTGAGCATTATAACTTGCAAGTTGCCAAAAATTATTCCGGTGCTCGCCACACCAGGCGTGGCTCACAGCTACTTAGCGTGCCTATAACAGCTTTGCGCGAACGAAGCAAGATGCTTCAGAACCTTCGGGGTGTTCTTCAGTTGCAGTGATGCCGTTTGGCAGTACGTTATAGTGCACAGCTCCCAGAAATAAGAATATGTCTTACCGCCCCAAGAGGCTGCGCAGAAGTTCTCCACCTCTGTGTATCGTCATTGAAATAAAACACGGTCTCTAGTTGGTATTAGCCGTACCGCCAAGGCAAATCTCATTGCCGGATGTCAATAATTTACTGTTTTTTTTATTTTCACCGAAGCAAACATCGAATATGCAGAGTATCCATCAATCCACCTCGTACAGGTAAATTGATTTATTTATGGGGTTTTGCGCCCCAAAATTACGATTTCATTATGAGAGACGCCGTAGTGGAGGTCTCCGGAAATTTTGACCACCTGGGGTTCTTCAACCTGCAATGACGTCGCACAGTACACAGGTCTCAACATTTCGCTTCCATCGAAATGCAGCTGTGCGGCCGGTATTTAATCCCGCGACATTGGGATCTGCACTCGAGTATTATAGCCACTAGACCACCGTGGCGGGGCGTACAGGGAGACCGATGAGGGCTGATGGTTTGGGGAAAAGCAGCCGTGACTAAGGCCGGTATTGATAGACCTAACTTATCCTTACCGCCTATTTTTCTTATCGGTCCTGATTGATTGATTTGTGGGGTTTAACGTCCCAAAACCAGTTCTGATTATGAGAGACGCCGTAGTGGAGGTCTCCGGAAATTTAGACCACCTGGGATTCTTTAACGTGCACTGATATCGCACAGCACACGGGCCTGAACATTTCGCCTCCATCGAAATGCAGCCGCCGCGGCCGGAATTAATCGGTCCTGTGACATTAAGGCGCATTAAGGGTACTATACTGGTGATTAGTGCGAACTGCTATCATAAGGCTTGTTTCTAGATACTGGGCTAATTTGTTGATGAAGCGTGATGAGGGCACAGGGAAAGCAAGAAAGTAGGTTTATGAATACGCACCTAAGGATGTGAAGCGTGCAAGCAACAGAACCACAATTGTAGTTTTGCGGCTTGATAGTATCAGAATGACGAAAATTACGCCACAAGGAAAACACGCGTCCGTGTGGAAAAAGAGCTATAGATACACGTGAAATACGTGGGTGCGTTGCCGAATGCAGTCACAGATCGAGTGTAGGCTTCAAGTTTGCTGAATGTACTACCTCTTCACATAAGAATTCGATCATGTAAACGCACCGAAACCGGTGCTAAATGTTCTCGCACCAGCACCGAGTGGGGGACAAGGAGCTTTTTGGGCGTGAATTGCACATCAGCAGCCATATTATCTTTATCTGGACCTAAAAGTGCTGCTGGGTCGGTGAGCGTATTTTTCATTCAATGCGACTGATAGGCGAGTGGCAGAGCGTGTCTTTGGCGTATGTTCTATAGACAAGGGCATGAAGACCCATGGGCAGAAAACAAACGTTGTTCATATGAGTTATGCTGTCAGATGAAGCATAGTTTCCTCCAGTTGCGAATCACATAGGGATATTCTTGCAAGACTGGAACGCTGCTCGGTATAGCTGAGGTGCGACTGCTCAGGAATAGGCTACCCTTATGTCAACAAGCGTATCCAGCACTGGAAGCTGGAGCCCTGGGGCCTCCCGACACCCTCTTCCTCCCTTGCCTGGGTGTTCCTCTGCAGCTTGCTACGTACGTGTCGTATATTCAGAGATTTTAAGACACTATAAGTGTAAGTGGAATGTACGAGTAATTGAAGAGGCGCAGGAGTAGTGAATATTATTGACCGCTAATTTAGGAGATTCAATTAGAAACAACAAGAAATTAGCGCACTTCAAGAGATCTGTGGAACAATAAACTGTAATTGCAATTGAGGAGGCTAAAGTGGTAATCCGAAAGAAATAGCTATGTGATTACACAATGGCTTTCGCCGTTGCGGGTTCTCGACAGAGAGAACTGAGCGAAAGCCAGGCACAGCTTCTCTGCAGCAACGCGGTTTCTGAGTTAAGAAATTTGGCGACGCTGTCCCGATAGCGTTCTTCTCGTCTACAAACAAGTGCGTTGGAGACGCTGACTCACTAGCTTTCCTCCTCTTCGGTACAGTAAGAATATTGACTGCCGTGACTGTCATCCTACAGTTTGTTCACTTCGTACGCTTACAGCAAGGTCCCCCCATTAGTTTCTTCATGGTCAAAAATGTGTGACAGGGCGCCCAGGTCGTTTTGGACCTGAATTTCGCCAAAATTCTACGGAAGCCGGGAATAGAGAATGATCTCATGGACGCGGCCCGAAAGTAATGTTCGATGCTGATATACGGGCATCAGTATACCCCTTTATATATGTGTGCTGATGGTCATTCGTGTCTATGCTATAGGAAATAATGCATCCGCATTGTCGCTATCTGCTTTCGTTTGGGTATCACGGGCGTATCCAGCGTCCGCTGCGTAAGCAGATTAATGACTCTTGGCAGACGAATAACCTCTTTTGCTTACTATTGATGAGCGCTCCTGTTTTCAAGCTAACCTTTAAACATTGCGAATTGGATAGTTATAATCCGTTCTGAGAAAGATGGACATATGAAAAATTAGTCAAAGCTATAAGAGCTTCATACGGCATCCTCACTTTCCAGATCAATACAAGAGGCCGCTATCTTCTCACATAGGTATTCCCTTTCACCACAAACACTACAAATTATTTGGAGTGACGAGAATAAGACATTGTACGTCCTGTCTTGCTCTACCAAGTTCTTGGCAGTTAACCGTTAAATATACTCACCTTGAACCATCACAACGAGCGTTGCTTTTCCTTTCCGCAGACCCAAGAAATACTCCACAGTAAAGTTCCTTAAAACAAAAATAATAAAATATTGTGTACTCCATCATCATTTAAAGGTCCTTGCACAAAGCTTCTTTTATAACCATTTCGATATTACTACCTTCAAGCACTCCTAGCTATGCAACGTTACACGTAAACAGCGCTTTCTAAGGCTCTCATTCACATAAACAAGAGACCTAGCAATGCGCTACGGACGGTAACGAATGGAAGCAGGGCACTGAAGATAAGATGGCTTCATCCACAGTTCCTTAGGCAACCCGACGTGCACGGCATGCACATGTACACTCACTCATCCCACTTTTGTTGTTAAACTTCTTCCCTTACATGTAAGCTGCTGGCAAGTGTACCGTACTGAACGAGTCCAGATTGTCTGGGACATCCTCAAAGCATTATCTGAAAACTAGGCTGTGGTTTCAGCGCGCCATTCCATCTCACTGATATAATTTGCGTGCATGGTGCGCATCATGTTAGCGCCACACAGCAAAGACAGATTCAGGGACTCCGAAAGCATTCTGTTGTTGTTTTGTGGGGTTTAACGTCCCAAAACAAGCTGTGATTATGAGACGCCGTAGTGGAGGGCTCCAGAAATTTCGACCACCTGGGGTTCTTTAACGTGCATTGACATCGCACAGCACACGTGTCTCAACATTCCGTCTCCATCGAAATGCAGCGGCCGCGGCCGGGATTCGATCCCGCGACCCTCGGATCAGCAGCCGAGTACCATATCCACTAGACCACCGTGGCGGGGCCGAAAGCATTTTAAGCTTGAAAAATCATTGCACTGAAGCTGAACAGAGCATGCAGGAGGCACCACCCGCATCTATAAAATACTCAGAACTAGTCTGGTTAGCGATAGCATGAGGTTGACAGCAAGTGTTGCATGTTTTACCCGTACCTACTCAAATAAGAACTCCATCATTGCGCAGGGCTCAAGATAGTTCTGTTTGACCTCCTGGTACGTGTGTTTCACCTGCTAGGTGAACGAATGCCATTGCAGTATGGCTATCCTCCGTAAAATAGCAAATTAGTCGAGCGCAATTTGAATAATACTATTGTCGAGATGATTGTGTAAAACTTATTTACTAAGCTCCTTAACAAGCTTGTTTCTGGCGTTGAGGTTATGCGAGCATGAACTATAGTCCATTTGACCACGAAGTTGGAGCCCATAAAGAGCTACGAGGTGCAAGCAAGGACAGTGCGTGTGCCGAACAACAAAGTATCACACGTAATTGCTTGGTAATTAGTAGAGAATAACAATTTGCAGACAGCTCAATCAATTTTTCGAATACAAGCTGCTGTGCACGTTTGATAGGCAGTCGAAAATAGTGCAAATAGGTGCCAAACCACGAAATGCAGTCAGGCAGCTTTCCTTTCGGTGAAGTATTTGGGTTTACAAGAACTAATTCTCGCGCTATATGGCCTTAGGGCCTTAGATTACTTTATTAGTTGGTTATGCAGGACCAATCTCTTTCGGTCACCGAATTGTTCACGAGCAGGTCTTCTTCGATAGCAGTGGCTTCCGGTTTCGCCATCTTTCTTTTCGCATATGACGGCGAAACAAGCATGGTGAAGCATGTTAACACAGAAAACAGATACGCACATACCACGCGCGCACCCGACACTAGCCCGACCAACTAGCGGCGAAAATCCTGCTACAGTCTTGCCATTCTCGCTACTCAACAACCTGAAAATTAGATATATATACGTGACAACGTATGAACCATTCACATAAACGGTTGCGTAAACATAACATCAGTATGCGCTCTTTTAAGCGGATGTAGTGTTGTTTAACTGTTGGCAACGTGAAAATGAAAATAAACATCCGCAGCGCCAAACAACTTTCGCAGGTGTGAATCACTAAATGGCCGTTCGAAACTGCCGCGTAGCAGCGCCAGAACCCCTGCGAGTCGATAGAATTGCGGGCTTTGCAAAGGTCCTCGACTCGAAGACCTGCCAAAGTGCCCGTGTGACAGTGGTATTAGACACGCGGCCGACCTTCAGAAAAGAAAGTTGTGGTACAACGACGCTGCCTGAACTCTAAACCGGAGCTTACTGGTCAAGAGGCAGTGTCATTTTCAGGTACTTATCACCGCTAAGCTTTATTGAATCGCAGGAATGACAGCATAGTTTCATACTTGTTGGGAATAGTTTGATTACAAGGGTTGATATTAATAGAGCATAAACTCAAACGAGGCGGTTTTTCTTTTTTTTTTTTTCAGTGCACGGCGGCCACAGCTATTTAAGCAGCGCGCGCACGTTGTTTCTAGAAAAGGTCCACCCAAAATCACAATGTCGCCACAGCGGAAAAACTTGAACTGATTCTGAGAGAGCACCGCCTTAAATAACCACGATGCAGCACCACGTGCGTGGAAAAGCGATTGTGACATCTTAAAATCGGGGAGTTTAATTATTGGTCACCGTTAATAGATTTGAGCAGGCAATTCATTTATAATGTGCACATAATAAATTGTTTATACTAATGTGACTAATAATGTTGATTGATTGGCTGTCCTGTCCTTCATCTAATGTTCTGCAGTTTGACAGTTTGTGTACTTCTTACAAGCAATACAAAACAATCCTAAGTGTACATATTTACGTTTGCGAATTTTCGGAAGGCGAAAAGCATAGAAGAGACGTAGATATACGATAACTAAGCATTATTCACTGGCAGTGCGTGTCTACCTACCTCCGTCTCCACTTTCCATTCGCCTGCGCCTGCAAATAAAAGAAAAAGACGTACGCTTACTTTTTCTGATAACACCTATATTTTCATACAGAATGTGTCCAACAGCTGGGTTCTATTTTTCTTAGCAACACTCATGACACTACTTAGCAGCACAACACTTCTTAGCAACACGTATTGCCACAGTGCAACGTCTTTCCAAATGTAATAAGGGATATTCGTAATATACTGCGTCTCAAGTAATGTCCGCCTCCGCAATAATCTTCAAGGCGCAGTCACAGAATCGTCTGTGAGCGTTAGCACTAGGAGAGGCTGAAGGGCAGTCGCTCCGCCCTGCCTATTTTCCAAATTCTCACAGCCTTCTCGCCGCCAGAGGAGAGCTAGGCGGCGATAGCTAGCTAGCCAAATGGCCGCTAGAAAATAGCGCCCTGGTAACGTAAACACAGACAACCCCCCGACGTAAAGTCTCTAAATATATTTTCTGCTTAAATTCTAAGGAGTTTAAGCTGAGGTTACGCGAAAACTACAAAATTAAACACTGGACTAAATTCCACAATACATTTTTAAAACACGCGACGCTGGCTCAAACTTGACGCTGGCAGAAAGTTCGGGTCGATCTCTTCTGCATCGTCTGCTTGCACCGTTTGCATCAAGCCGTGACGTAGACTTTGTTTTCACGGCAAGAAACAAACTAGGATACATTTCTGCGGCTCTGCGGAAGCGATCGTGTACGAAGAGGCAGATAAAAGTGGCACAGTGTGCTATCACCCAGTCGATTTCAGCTTCATCCCCTCTGCGTGTAACATGGTTTATTCCCTTTTCTCGTGGTTGTAAGTGCTCCGGCCAGAAATACAGGTGCCTGAACACGAGACTCAGGACACACTAGTTCTTTGAAGGATTCCTCCTTACGCATTTGGCCTTCCATTGCAGACAATGAGGGTGTGAATCTGTTTTAAGAAACGTTAGCGTTTTGATCGAAGCCGTGAAAAAACAACCAGAGATTGGTCGACGTGTTTTATATTCACATGAATGGTTCCACGTGCGTAAGCCAGCCATCCTTATGTCTTCACACCTATGTTATTGACTTTCTAAAAGCAAATTTAACGCCGCTCGCGTCCGGATGTTAGAGATGCGATTGTGAGCATGCGTGTGTATTCGTAATTATCGAGTTTATGGCTTCAAGTGTTCTTTAACTGTTGCTTTCCTCCTTGCCCGTTTATCCACGATTTTATCAAGTGTTTTTCCTGGGGGAGAGAAGCGCACGTGTTCCTTTGCGATTATGCGGGTACTTTGTGATTTGCAACGATTCATATAAGCTGGGTATTTGTTCAATAAAAATCACTTTGTAGACAGCGCTCCTTTTGTCCAGTTCTTCTGCCCTCGTTCTGCTTCGCGCTGTTTTTCCCATATGAACACGTACAAACTCGACCAAATTTAAATTCTAAGAGAACCTCTTGTTTTCTCGCATCTAGGTCCACCGCAGTGCTGTAGTGGTTATGGTACTCGGCTGCCACCGAAAAAAAAAAAAAGAAATCGCGGGTTTGACCCCGGCAGTGGCGGTCGCATTTTCGATGGAAGTGAAAATGCCGGAGGCCCGAGTATTACCCGTTGACAATGCACGTTACAGAACCTCAGCTGGTCGAAATTTCCGGGACCCCCCACTACGGCCTCTCTCTCCTTTCTATCTCTTTTGGTCCTTTTTCCCTAGCCCCACGGACACTTAGCTGTGCAGCCAGCATGGGCTGCGGAAATTAGCTTTCCTTTCCTTAAGCGAACCATACAATCAAACAATCTCGCGTCGAAACGCACCATTGGTAAGGGAAACTACGTGAACATGATGCAGTTGACGGAAACAAACGAAAAGCGCACGCTCTCGCACCGAAGTTCACTCTCATAGCCACTTTCGTGAGAAACCGCGCATCTTCGACGTAAAGCCGCCGTAATGCGGCAGTCGAGTTGGCGCACCACTCACTTTGCTACAACGACGGCAAGTGAAGACAAGCTACATACAGTTTTGAGCCCAACCGACACGTTCGTACCTTGAGGGACGCTGACCTCCAGAAAGTCGACGCTGGAAGCGAAGCACCAAGGCTCTGCCCGAACCACGATTAACCGACATCAGACGGCAGCAGATCGCTATTGCCGTGGTTACAGCGAAGTAGAAGAGCCGCGGCTTCGCAAAAGGCCTTGCAGGTGGCTTTGCTTGTACAACGTCTGAACGCCAATGGTTGCGGGAGATGCCTCCCGCTGCGTCGAACTAATGTGGCGGTTATCTCCGCTACCATGGGGGGTTGCTCGTGGTCGCCAAGGTTAATTGTCGGAATGGGCGAGATGACCACCGTGCGTACTACTGATTCACTACACGCCAGAATCTCGAATGCTGTCGAACAACAATACGTACTCTGCGAACTATATCTGCTGACACAGACAAGGTGTACACAGGAACAGAACGGACCTGAGTCGCCTCAGACTTCCATTAAGGTAGTCACACATTAGAATACATACTATCGCCACATCGCGCTCAATAATATTGTTGTATTAGTACCACAGCCGGCGTCTGCAAGACAGTGGGAGAGACCATGCGTGACCAAAATTTAGAAAATTATTTTCCCCTAGGCTAAATAAACCATGAGGTGAATTGGTCTAATGGACTGTATTCACGCAATGGTATTGAACGCGGCAATTAGAGCAACGTCAATATATACAATTACATTTTATTACTCCCCATATTACTTCAGCGACAAAACGGCCAGGTAAGATTGGTAGCGACACCTATATTGAGCTTACCTTATTTTCATCATTGGTAAAGCCTTTCTTACCTCCTCCAGTTCTTGGTATCTCATGTTGTGATAAATTCCAAGTGCCGAAACATCACGTTTAATTGATCTCCAGTACCTTGTTGACTTTTCTGTTGGCGGCCAATTGGCACGTAAGTATGCGGCTATCGGTTGAGTATCATTTATCAGCTGCAGTATAAACGATTCACACGCACAGAATTAAGTAAACATAACAGGACAGAAAATATTACAAAATGTATAAAAAGGAAAAAAGATATTATTCCTCCCAGTCGGCCTAACGGACGAGCGCATCTCCCAGTGGTCTCCAAGCAACGCGACCTCGGGTCAACTGATTCTATCTTATTCCTGCGAACCTCCCTACATTTCGCCCCCCCCCCCCCTCGCCACGGTGGTCTAAGTGGTTATGGCACTCGGCTGCTGATCCGAAAGTCGCGGGATTGAATCCTGGCGGCTGCATTTCGATGGAGGCGAAATGTTTAGGCCCGTGTGCTGTGTGATGTCAGTGCACGTTATCAAGACCCCCAGGTGCTCGAAATTTCCGGAGACCTCCACTACGGCGTCTCTCATAATCAGAGCTGGTTTTGGGACGTTACACCCCACAAATCAATCAATACATTTCACCCCTAATTTGTTGACGCCTTCCGCTGGTGTGTTGCATCTACCGGCATGAATTCGGCTGTTCCGGCTCGCCCCTAGTTATCATTTCTACACATTACGTGACTTGCCCAAATCCATTCCTCTCGTTTGAAGTCTCTTGGTTCTTCTTTGACACAATCCGCCGTTTTGCTGTCTCATAATATTAAATCCATAATTTCTCCTTCCAACGCACGTTGCGACATCGTTTGCCTTAAAATGCAACGTAGCTATCACGTAGTAGAGTAATGCTTTTGAGAAGCAGCGACTGTAGGTGCGAGATTTACTGGTATAGCACTTTTAGTAATGTCGTTTTCAAGTACGAGATGCCAGTGCATTATTTTTCCTCAGTTTCTTTGTTTTCCGCCACACATTAATTTACAGTGATGTTTCGCCTAACTAAAGAATTAGTTCCACCGCGTCTCTCAAACGTTAGCTAGGCACCCTTGCTGCTTTTCTCTTTCCGTTTCTTTTTTCGCTCAAAATATAAAAGCATGGGCCCCCTTTTACAGCTAACGAACATTCATTGCTTGTAAGGAGTCCTTTCATTTATTGCGTGCTGCAACACTTCCCTTGCGCTATCTCATCAATCCAGCGCATAGCAAACACGCCAAGCAGGCGGCGACTGGACATGCAGATACACCCGCAGATGATGCTCGAAATATAAGCTGAGAGGCAGTTTGCAACACCCTAGAAGACAGCCCCGCTGTTAATTTTCGCATAATTATTTTAAAGCGAAGCTTGCTTCGTCGTACCGGTCGATATGCAAAAGAGCAACCCGCGAGACAATAAAGTATGGTGGTCGGGCTGCTCATCCAAACCACTGCCCGTCGGCTTGCGAGACCAGCACATCTACCGATGCAGCCACCGTCACTTCATCATATGGGCACTTCAATATTGTTTTTCATATTGTTACAACGCAGGCGGCATTTACCAGACATCGTTTATATTGTTGCGTTGACAAAACTGTAAACGGCATGGGGCTTGGTTGGGGGGCTCACAGTATTGCGTCAGTTCAAGACGGAGTACACCGGCAGAGCAGTCAATCAAAGCAGAATTGGCGGTAAGGAAATCGAGTCCCAGTATGATGTCGTGGGGGCATTTCGCAAGAACACTAAAAAGGACGACAACATGATGGCCGGCAACGGTTAGTCGAGCTGTGCACATACCAATGACAGTGGCGGGCGGAGCAATTGCGGGCCAGGTCTGCCAGGCTAACACCGCCTGTAGCCACAACACCACTACTATACTACTACTACTACTATGACAGTGGCGGTACCGCCATCCGCGACTTGCACGACGCTGGTCACAGGCGGTGTAAGAATCTTCTTCATACGACGACGAAAGTTGGCACTCATGACAGAAACGTGAGCACCCGTATCTATCAGAGCTTTCGCAGGAATACCATCGACAAGTACTTCAAGAGTGTTTCCGTGTAGACGTAAGGGCAACTGAGGATTTCTGGACGTGGTCGACAGTGCAGCTTCACCTCCAGAAGCTGCGCAGTCTAGTTTTCCGGTGAGATTCGACGGCTATATGACGGCGAGGGGGAGCGGCGGCGAGTAGGGGAACGAGATGAACGGCTGCGAGGCGGAGATGGTGGAGTGTAGCGGCTGGGGTCTTCAGAGGCGGTGAATGCCGAAAACTCGTTGCCGTCGTGTAACGGCGAGCAGCTGGACGGAAGGCACCGGAGTAAGCGGGAAACTGATTATGCCACGTCAAATGCCACTGGCTACGACAGTAACGAGCAACGTGTCCCGCGCGAGCACAGCGGAAGCAGATGGGCTTGTCGTCTGCTGCTCGCCAGTCGGATGGGTTCCTAGAGCGAGGAAGGTACTGACGGCGACGAGTTGTCCCCACAGAAGACAGTGAGGCGTCTGAATCATGTACAGCGCAGACCGTAGGAAGCAAACCCGCGTTGGCGAATTCCTGGCGAAAAACGGCCTGGATTAAAGAGACGGCTGGCGTCTGTGCATCGGAGATCATGGACGCCTTGTTAACAGCAGGGCATGCGGCTTCAAGTTCACGCCGAACGATTCGCGTCACATTTTCAGATTCGGACGACTGATATGGACTTGCTTCACAAGAGGACGTTGGAGCAGTGTTCGGTAGGCGCTCAAACTGGTGTGCAATGCGCCGGCTCTTCGCTTGTTCTAGGCGCCGGCTCTCTTTAATAACGGCGTCGACGGTCGTCACGTTGGTAAACACCAGCAAGTTAAATGCGTCGTCCGCGATGCCCTTCAAAACGTGAGAGACCTTATCAGCCTCACACATATTCTGCTCGGCCTTTTGGCACAAGGCCACAACGTCTTGAATGTAGGCCAGGTAGGGCTCTGTTGACGTCTGAGTACGTACCGCGAGTTGTCTCTTCGCAGCAAGCTGCCGACCAAGCGGATTTCCGAAAAGGTCGCGGAGCTGTTCCTTAAACGTGTCCCAGTTTGTGATGTATTCCTCATGGGTCTCGAACCAGACACGAGGAGTCTTGTCCAAGTAGAAAATGACGTTTGCCAGCATTACGGTGGGATCCCAACCATAGTTTTTGCTGATGCGCTCGTACATTTCCAGCCACTGGTCAACATCAACGTCATTCGTCCCAGAAAAGATACTGGGATCGCGAGGTTGTGACAGAGCTACATACTGGGTTGTTGTGGTCGGAGTTGCCGATGCAGTTGGTTGAGACGTGTCTTCGCCGGGAGACATGCTTGCTGACTCGAGGTGGCGTCCACTGCGAAGCTCCGTCTTTAAATAGTTACCCTGCACTTCCACCAAAATGTTGCGTTGGACAAAAGAACTGGGGAACTACAGTAAATGTATTGAGATTGACAAGCAGAGAGCCGCACGACAGTCAAAGTGTGCTCGTCGTCGCCCTCCTCTTTTCTCTTCCAACGGACACCACCGAGCATAGGTTCCACGGCAGTTACTGGAAGTTGAGTGCTGCTCTCGCGTCATGTGACAATATGGATGCCCACTCTCGAAGCACTGCACGGTTCAAACTCAAATCGATTCAAATCCATGTCCTCTTGTTGTTCCTCGGTTCCTACTGTGCTTTCATTTTCCCCAGCGCAGACGAAGCCCGCCTGGCGAGTCCGTTTTGCTGGATGTGGTTTGAGACGGGTGACGTTCCTTTAGTCCGCGCAGAAGATCGGCCACTAGCGGTGGGGTGCGCGATCATGTGAGGCTCAGCGACGCGGTCTGTATCACAAACTGGCCATTGTACATCTAGTTAGCCGCAGGATTCGTGCATAGACGGCGCATCCCCACAGGGGTCCGCAACTACACTGGGCGACCAGGGACATAGGCAAGTGGGTGGTGTTGGCAATCGTATCTGGCTTTCGACGTACCTTGAGCAGCTAGTGTTCGTTGACAAGCAAGCCGACGAGCCTCTTGAGCACAACAGATTGTCTCCGCTATGAAACAGTCAGCAGCAGGCGAGAGAGGAAGGGTAAGTTCTAGCGCATGGCGAGGCCGACAGAGGTACGAAAGATGCCACAATAGCAAGTCGCCCCGTGCTTCCCTGTGCGGAATACGTACGCTATAAAGGGTAGAAGCCTCGATTAGTTCGCTTATTTCTGGGATTTTATGCCCCAAAACCACGATGTGATTATGAGAGACGGCGTAGTGGAGGGCTCCGGAAATTTGACCACCTCGGTTTCTTTAAGCTGCACTGACACCACGCATTACACGGAGCGGACATCAACATTGCGCCTCCGTCGAAATGCAGCGCGCCCGATATTCGATCCAGCAACCTTCCGGTCATCAGAAGAGCTCCATAGCCACTAGACAACTGTGACGGGGCAACAGTTGAGCCTTATCCTGTCTCTTATGGTCAAATGCGATGTACATCACAAGCGTGTTGGTAAACGTCCGCTTCCAACGCTGTGTGAGCACATTCGTTTGGTGATGAGGGTGAGCAGAATGACTAAAGATTCAAGCCCATAAGCGTACTAGTTTCTTGACCAGGTATCTTCCATTCCTTTCTGTCTCCCTTCACCCCTTCCCCAGTGCAGGGTAGCAACCTGGATATTTTCCTTCCGGCTAACCTCCCTGCCTTCCGCCCATCATCTCTATCTCTCTCTCTCTCTCTCTGACCAGGTACAGTTTCCTTCGCATCATCTTGCGAAAGGACCTCTACTCCATCTCACCAATGTCGTTGAGCACTACCAAAGCTAAGGGGTGCAAACAAGCCACAAGCTTGCGCAGCAAAATATAGTTCCATATGTAATGACCTTATCATTGGCAGGGTTAGGGTTGAAAGACCTGCACATGTTTGTTAGAGGTTATGTCACATTTATGCCTGATGCGTTTGTTCTACTTTGTATGTCACCCGGCTTTAATTCTTTTATGGGTAGCCGCCAGTACCTGCGGTTACAAATCAACGTGACAGCCTCCCAGCGGAAGAGACTACCCGCTCTGATCCGAACTCATGCTTCCTTCTTGCTCATTGTCCCATCAGCCAAAAAATAAATAAATAATATTGGTGAAAGCAACCATAGCCTTGCGTCAACTTGCGCTTCTCTTGATGCCATGGAAAGCAGCTCAGGGAGAGTTGCAGATGTAGCAGAGATTTCCCAATTCCCTCTGAGGGAGTGCGGTGGTGTAAAGGCTTCCGCTTCTCTGGTATCAGTGGACACGAACGTTATTGCCTTAGCCTTAATCACGGTCTTAACTTTCGTTAGTTTGTCAGTCGTTAGCTATTAGACTCAGGTTTTCTCCGGGATCTGTGTCGGCAATCGTTGGTTCCTCACCATCACGGTCCTCGCTCTTTCTTGCGCGGCCGTTAGCCGCTTCTACAGAGTGTACCTTGTTCGAAAACGTGAGTGACTCCCCTGGTTTCGTTGTGATGTGTGAGCCTTGTGGCAGTATACGCTTATAAGCTGTATCCTCTCTCTTTCACGAAATGTGGTTTCGCGAAATGTGGCGCTCTTCGCAATGCGCGGCCGTTATAGTAAATACAATGAAGTTTAGCTATCACATGAATTTTCAGGTGAAAGCTTTTGAATAGTCTGAAACGTGAGAAAACACACTGAGCAATCTGGGGGTTCTTGGAGGACCTGAGCTGTCGGCTGACGTGATCGACATTTTCAGCATAATGTAAATAGCGGGCGGAATTTCTTATAGGTCAGTTTGTTCGTGGCTGCATTGTACCTATTTTCGCATGCAGTTTGGAGTGCCAGAACCTCTTTAGCTATTGTTACTGTACTCAGCAATCGTTCCTGGTTCGCGCGAGCCTTACACATGCTACATTTTCAAATTAAATGTGCATTCTAACTCGAAACCTTGTTTGCCTGTGAAAGCATATGCCACTTTCTATGTGGTATCCGTATCCCAACGTTGCGAAAGCAATTATTGTTCTACAAACAATAAATATAGAAAATTTAAATAACAACTTTCATGTCTTTCGTTCTTCGTCAGCCAATTTTGTTTTCTGTATGATGCTAATTGACGGCAAACAATTTTTCTTTGTAGGCCATTAGTTCATAACAGTCAACGTTTGACATGACATCTCCCGTTTTTAATTCCGTTTAGGGTCTACATATAGCCTGTCTGCATGATAGACTTTTATAAACGATAAACACTATCGGCACGGTAAGCACACTGATCAAAACGGCTCCGCATAATATTAGAGAAGGACATGATTAGAGCATGATCTTCGATTACTTACTTCATAGCATAAAAGGAGCTAATAAAATAGCTTACCTTGCGTACGACTTCTACCATAGAACTTTCATATGCTGCATTTTCACTTTCATCTGAAGGGAGAGAGAAAAATTTAATAAGCAAATAGGTCCGGCGATTTGATCGGGGTAGGGCCACAAGCACCCCAGTCTAGGCGACGACCTAAGCTCGTGCTAGAAATCAGATTTCGCACTTGAGCACGACATTTGTATTCCTGTGTTCGTTTTTTTATGACTTCACTAGAGAAGCCAGATATAAAAATTAGATTTTTTTTTTCAGTTTACCTTGGAATCAGCTCATGGGCACATACGCTTTGTTTACCAGATCTCGTACGAAGCTAACAGGGAAGTTTATTGCGTACTCATAACAACGGTCAAGCTGACCGTACATGAACTGGACAAGGAAACATAACGTATACGACGGGTACAGAAAAGACAAAACTATCGTCTATATAGAGTAGCAGCGAGCAGACTGAAAGACCTGTCGTAGCTAGTCCGTAGTTTTGGAAAGCATGCGTGCGTGCTGTGCCTCTCCCGGCCATCGTAAAATAGGACAACTAGCGTGACGTACGTCGTCTAGAGAGAGGGACATAAATAGGCCTCGTCAATAGTCTAGGTGGTGTTGATCCATTTGTTTCCCGCGGCTGCGCCGATATCTAGAACGGACAGGGCGGGGCGTTTCTGTTGCCTTCACCGACAGCCTTTGCGTCGACAGACGCCGGAAAACGAAAGCGCCCTCAGTAGCGCTCCACATATAGATCGGACGCCCACGCCTTTCAGCGTTATGTGTCTATGATAAGGTAAAGCTGTAGCAGACACTCGATGAAGAATTCGATATTACTGGGCGCAGTCCAAGACAAGACGTAAGTTCATCTGTCATCAAATCACACTGGACAATCAAGGGAAACAACACCTACTACACAAATTCATCTCACAAGCTGACACAATATTATGTTAAAGCAGGCAAACAACTGTTTCTAAGACTTCCAAGCACCTGACGTGAGCGGAAATAGGTTCGAATTACTACTTAGGGTAAAAAATACAGCGTCTCCACCATTATCCAATGGGGCTCCCACCAAACTCATACTTACAGCGGCATTCACAAATAATCAGAGCCATATGTATTACCACTGCCGAATAATACTTCATATTTGCTTCCTCAAGATATGCAGCGTTATCTGGGAAGAAAAAACCAGTTAATCATCACACTGAACAGCACATATGATATTCTAACAAGAGCGTTTGATCACGAATATCATACTCTCATTGACAAAAGTATAGAAGCTATTTGAGCAATAAGGAAAACAAAGTTAAGCAAATGTGAAAATATGATTGCTTTAACCACGGTTTATTCCGGAAATAAATATATAACTCGTCAGCAGAGTGTTGGAACGGAACGAAAAAACGAAAAACGAAAAAAACGATATTTTTGACCGGAACGAAAACGTAACCGGAACGTTATTTATTATTTCGTTCCGGAGCGAAAACGAAATGTTTTTATCGTTTTTCGGTTCACGGGAAGACTTTACGATCCGGAACAACCAAGGTCATGCGACGTGAGCAATGATGCATAACTCAGGGTTCAACGTCAGCACGCATCTCGGGCAGGTATTTCAAAAGAAAGATGCGTTGAAATAATGCTGGAAACCAAGAAAGTGGCAACCATAGCTGTTTGTATTAAATTCAAGCGGAGTTTCGCGTGCCTTTCACACAGGCCGTCGTGGAGAGGGCGTTGTCGTCGCTTATGTGTTGAAATTTTGAGACGAGCGCAAAGAGCGGCAACCGGAGCTGTACATGTTAGCGCAAGTGGCCCTTGGTGTGCCAGCCACACAAGTCAGCGTTGAGAGGGCATTTTCGGCACTCAATTTCGTTTTGTCAGTGCAGCGGTCTCGCTTATCGGCGAGTACACTTGATGGCCTGCTCCTTCTGAAATCGTGTGCCCCCCTTGACGAAAATTCGGGATTCAAACTTGAGGAAAAATGAATAACAAGTTTATGTTGTGTCCTTGCTTCGAAACTTTTTGCGACTTCTCTCATAGTCACACCGTGGCTTTGGGACGTAAAACCCCAACAATTATTATCGCATTTTTATGTATTAGTTCAGTATCTTTTGTTGTTTTTAAAAGGTACTATTAATATTAAGTATTTCGTTCGTTCTTATTATCGAAAAAATTAACGTTATGAACCGTTACGGAACGTTAATTTAGGTTCCGGAACGAAAACGGAACGGAACATTTTTCTGCGGAACGAAACGAAAACCGTTTTTTCGTTCCGACACCCTGCTCGTCAGTGCAGATTATTGCAAATTGGATCGAAAATAGGGACACAAATAGCTCTTTGGAGTATTTGAGTATATGCACCTACGCATACACTACAAGAAAACCTACAGAAGAACCTGGTGGATCAAAATACATTTTAATTGCCAATAATTTCTTGGCGAACTTCAGCATCCTTGACCGAAACTATCTGTGTACCTACCTTACCCACCCACCTACCCACTCGGAAACTGCTAGAAATGAATGCCGAGAAAGAAATTACCATGTCTATAAGCTATCTAATACCGTTTAGTTGTTTACTTGTGAATGCAGACAATAACACACGTTGCAGTAAAATTTACTCCGTTATTGGAGTATTTAATGCTAGTGGCCACCAAAAGCGTAGTGGTCGGGTAGACAGAATATTGCGCAATGAATGATGCATTTGGTAATTAATACGAAGTGAGTAATGTAGAGAAGCAATTGTTCATAAAGTTAGCAACAGTACAAGCAGTGTACTAAGAGGGGACTGCCTAATACGACCAGAAAATCACCTTTCTTAGAAAGCACGGAAATTCTTGCCATCTCTATATTTCTAGAAAAGTTTGCGGTCTCCGAAGACATATGTAAAACAACATGGGTGAATTGTAGGAAATGATATGGGTGAGATATTGACAAACGATATCTAGAACATACTGAAAGGCCAACTCCGTCAATTTTTTGTGCATGTCAAGGTAGTGGTGACTCCGGGTGTGTTCCAATACGCACGGTAGACGGCTAAATAGACGGCTACGTAATAGCGGCCATCTTAAGTCCCATTCCATTGCTCACGTAGACGGCAAAATAGACAGCTTCGCGAAGACGGCATACGAAGACAAAAACGATGCAGGCTACTTTGCTGTCCAAACAAGATGGCGGCTGCGCAGATTGCTTGAATATCCACGAACCCCGCCGGAGCGGTCGTCTGCTCGCAAATAGGCGCTTTCTTACGCAATTTATGTGAGCTGCATTGAGTTTTTCGTAGATTGGAACACGAAATAAGCAAAACTAACGAAAATTGTGAGTGTTTTTCTAAGCTTTCTTTTGTCGACGCGAGGTGACGCCTCGTCGCGCAAACGTCATCCGGGCGCGTTCCATTACTAGGACGACAAGGACGCGGAGCTGTCTTTGAAGCTGCCAAGGTAGGCTGTCTACGATGCTCTCCAGAATTGGAACACAGCCTCCATGTTCCTAAGGAGCTCCTGTCACGCTAGTCGTACAGAAACGCTCAGCAACTGCAAATTATTATTAATGAGCAAAAAGCGCCAAATATAAACACATGTCCAGTCCAGCAGCGACGTCAAATCCGAAAATTTGCTTTTTTCAGACAGCGATAACGCATGCGCCCTTCCCCTGGCGGTAATGTCGCGAATGCGCGATGAGATCTCGAAGGTCATGGTATGGTACCGATGTGCTTCTATCGCATCGCCGATCATGACGTCGATGCAGTTTGGCCAATAATTGTGGGAAGCCGGGTGGGTGGCTTGAGGTGATCAGTAAAGACTGATGTACAGGCAATCTGCACATCTCTCGAGCCTGCATAAATGAAGGAAATGTGCCAAAGAACGTACCCAGCCATATTTATTAGGATCCACTGACCTCCAGCAATCACTTAGCTTTGCCATTTAACTGGGCGAATCCTGGGCGTCTTCAGAGTGGCAGCTTAAAGGGATACTGAACAAAACTTTCGCCTTACGATTCCTGTCCCCCTACTGCGTGGTACCTTCCCTTCGGTTATTACAGCGCCTTTGCTTGTGCCTGCCTGCTCTATACACGTACACTTAACTCGCAAGATGCTAAAAATGTAAATTTTTTTGCCCACACCACGTGCCATATCATCACATTTTAAGCGTTCATTCTAGGTCTTTGAATGACAGTGACTGTAATGCTGACATTCAAACACCGGCCTGCAGCGCATAACCATATTCGCCGAGCTTTGAGCTATACGGCTTAGTGATTCGTCCTACTTCCTGCTACTATGGGCCAGCGTTATGGCTATAGAGCTGCATAACTACAAAAATAAATCACCCCGTACAAAATAATATGAACTAAACGCTGAATTATACATGTAACATGGATAATTAAGCAAGAAATATTGCCTGAAGCTCAACTGCAAAATTCACTCACCTGTAGACTCCTTATATTTTGTCCGCGTCTACTACTCGAAGACAAAACCTGTGCAGCTGGAAAGTCTTTATCTAAATAACCGTCTTATACTGTGCAAAAGCGGCTTCTACGTTATTTTTTCTATTTTGCTTTAAAATGAGTCTTTATTACTATGTGCAGGTAGGTGTCAGCACTATAGTAATTGTGGTCTTTCTGTCAGCTGCAAACCAATGTATGTTTTAAAAAATAGGCCGATTTTACACCTCGTTGACCATGCTCATCGTAAGTGCGCTCAGCCGAACTTCATAATGGGAACAATACCTTGAAAAAGAAAATGACAGCAGAATTGTTTCTCAAGTGAGAGCGCTCAGGTAACCATACTTTCACGACTTTTCGTCGCGTGGGAGTATATTCATTGTGAATTCCCCAACTCGCCGCAAAAATTTTATTGTTCTGCTACTCTCTTTCAGTATATCGAGGCACCGATTCGTTTATGCCCGCCGTAAACTTTCTTCGTTGCCCACCTAACCTCAGTTAAATAATCAGTTTCACTAGCCTCGCCGTAAACGCATTCATCCTTCATACATCGTAGCCATATAACAAAAATTGCAGCCCTTCTCCTGCCTCCCTTAAATTTTCCTTACCTTCATTTTCATTTATTTATTTATTTCCTTCTTTCCCGTCCGGTGGTAGAAAATCCAATGCATTCACATAACTTAAATATGTCCACACCTCGCCTCCGTGGGTGCAGTCTAGTGATTAATAGACTTGCCTTCGTACTGTGGGAAATTTTTTTTTCACTCCAGTGGACACTGAATGACGTGTCGGATGAAACAAAACCACTAGTTTCTCTCACCACGTACGGTGCCCCAAAGGTTCCATTTTCAAGGAGTTTTGGTGCGAAGACCCCGACAACGCCGACTACGCCAACACAGGCTAGACTCTACAAGTTAACTTGAGAAATGCAGATAACTTACTTCAGCATTGCTGGATAATCCATTGCAGATAACAACTACCAGGCTAACACGGAAACAATGACTTTGTTAAGGTTACCGCACCGGTCGGTTTGCACTTCACACGAGGACTTCAAATGACGTCAAACGGTCCTTTCTAAAGCAGCTGCAACTAAACCTTTACCGAGAACGCGTGGGAGGGTGTTCTCATTGTTCACATGCGGCATATCACCCAACATGCGGTTTTGATACTTGTTTTGTGGTTTTCTTTATTCAAACAAATTTGGTGTTCGATGCTGTATGTCTAGTTAATTCCACAGAAAAATAGGCTGTTTCGCTTTGCAATCTTCACCTGGCGTTTTGTGTTTACGCCGTCAAGTTTCCGACAAAAGGGATTTATACAGCTCCGCTGTAAAGAGTTCTCACACCTGCTGTAACTAGATTCATGCGCGTTGCTGATGGCGGCACTGTTGTCGTAACTCAAATGCTTGCTGCTCGAGCACCAATCCCCATGTTCCAGCCCCTTTTTACAGCGCTGACCAACTACCCTTACGATCCAATCATTCAGGTGGACTTTTTTTACGACGCATTCAGCCCTCATCGACTGTTCTTGTGCTCTTTGCCCCGACTTTCCTGTTTTCCGGATATTCGACCGCAACAGCTCAACGCCCTTTGGGCTACTGCCTTTGTCTGCCTACCTCCTAAAGCCCTAACTTTCGTCGAGCTGGCGTCAGCATCACCCCTGCGTTATGGTAACTGTGTGATCGCGCCCATTGTGAATGTCCTCGCGTGTGGCATCAAGGTTTCAGACTCAATCGCAACCTCTATCGGTGAACGGGTGTGCCTCCCCGTTATCAACGTTGGCCTGGCGAAGCAAGTTCGTCAACAAAACATATCGGTGGCCACAATCCGTCCGCTAACCGACGACTCCATCATTAATTTTGTGGACAACGTGAGCTCACATTCTCCAGCTTGCCCACAGGACGTCATCCCTTCGAATACAACCTTTCGTCACATGATGGCTCCACACCTCAAATCTGAGCAAACAGACGCCCCATGCCGTCTTTTGGCGTCCCACCGAGACATATTGGACACACACAATCGACCACTGGCCCAGACGCTCCGTAGCAAGCACCTTATAAACACTGGAGATGCTGTTTACATTTACCGCCAGCCGTGTCGGGTGCCCACAGCAGACCGTCAAGTTATTCAGCAAATAGACAAGATGTTCGCCAAAGGCAGGGCAGTGCTCAGCCCTCATCGAGCACTTGAACGTCGCCCGTCGTCCATGTCAAAAAGAAAGATGACACTTGACGTTTCTGCGTTGGTTAGCCTCATCTCAACCCAATCACTAAAAGACGTCTACACGTAGCCAGAATCAGTGCCGCTGTAGATAGTCTTCCCGGTGCTGAATACTTTTCGTCAATAGACCTTCGATAAGCTCATTGGTAGAGTTCCGTCTATTAGCAAGACCAAGATAAGACCGCATTCATCCCTCCAGATGGCCTGCACCAATTCGAGGATATGCCGTTCCGTCCTCTATGTAATGCCCCGCCACGTACGAACGGATAATGCACTCTCTGCTTCAAGGTTTCAAATTGTCAACCTGCCTTTATTACCTTCATGATGCCTTTGTGTTCGCTCCCACATTTAGGACGCACCTTGAGCAATTATCCTCGACATCTTTCGCAATGCTGGGCTCCAACTACACTCGCCGAAGTGCCACTTCGGGCGCGGACAAATTACGGTGCCAGGCCGCCTTGTTGATGCTTTCGGTGTACAGCCAAACCCCAAGAAAATCCCCGCGGTAAGGGCTTTTCCTGCACCTCAGTCTCTCTAGAGCTGACAGAGTTTTGTGGGACATTGTTCCAACTTCCGGCAGTTCGTAAACGATTTCCCCGCATCGCTGGGCCCCTCGCCGAACTTGTGAAGAAAGGCGTGCTATTTATATGGGCGTGATGAAGTTCCTCACTGTGACGTCGACGACGACGAAACGGCGGGAGACACGCTCACGCACTCGCTTTGGAGCCGACACGTTGGAACGTTTTTGAACGCCTCTCTGCAAGTGTTCACGAGTGTGACACGCGAATGAAGAAAAAAACAAAAAGGAAAGACCCACGTTCCTATTCAGACGAAGGAAGCCACCGAAGCTCTGAAGACGGTATGGCCTAGCCGGGCGTGCTGGTTCGCGACCTCAGCACCTGTCGGAGCCACCTAGTCAGGTGTCAACGCCCGAGCAACTCTAAGCGGACCGTCTCCTGCTCAAGAATTCCAGGTGACGTCTGCGAGCCTGCGACGTGCCTTCGTCCGTAACCCCCCCCCGGAACTTTCCTGGCCGTTTTGAAGAGGCTCCGACAGACGCAGTCTCAACGCCGTCTACGCCCCGAAACGCGTGAGCCCTCCGCTTGTTAAAACTCGCTGTACACACGTAGATATTTTCATATATGCTTGTGCTTGTCTTTCTTTGTGACAGTATAAGTTCATTAGCTGTGCCAGCGTCCACCTCTTCATTGCCACCCTCGGAGGCGTCTCTGACTTGCCTCATTCAGTGTGTTCCTCGAACCTACATTATAACAAAGGGGTTCCGAGCAAACTGCCACGCTTTCGCGCCTTATTGCCATTGTGACCATTGCACCTGCATTGGCCTGCTTTGACACGTCAGCTCCCGCAAAGGTCTGAACCGACGATAGTGGCCATGGCATCGGAACCGTCTTAGTGCAAAGCCAACATGGTCATGACCGTGCGCTAGCCTACGCTATAGCCGCCTGTTAACAGAGCGCAACTATTGTGTAACGGAGCGAGAGTGCGTTACTCTGGGTAGTTGCACTCTGGGAACTTGGCAACTGCCCAGAATGCATCTGGGCAGTTGCTAAGTTCTGCCCATACTTATATGGGCAAGCGTTTCTCAGTAATCACAGACCATAATGTGTTTCAGTCGGCTTTGTTTGCTCAAGGATCCTACTGGCCGTTTCGGTCGCTAGGACTTGCGACTACGAAAATGTGCCTACGTTGTGACGCACAAGTATGGACCCCAAAGCCAGGACGTCGAGTGCCTATCTTGCTGCCCAGTTGAAAAACACCCGGCTATGTCTGATACTGATACTGACGCCCACGTTCTCTGTTTGCCAATTTCTCCACGTCACCGACGAACAACGCCATCAAACTTCCTTGAGTATACTATCACTGAACGCCTTGAATCAGCACATTCCGAAGGATCGCTTCGCTTGTTCACTCTTCGATATGGTGTATACCCCCGCCACAACGTTCATCCCGATGGTCAAGCATCGTTCCTCATGATCCCTAAGCACCTTCGCTCGGCTGTTCGTTATGAAGGTCACGACCTCCCCACTGCCACTCATACCGCTGTGTCACGCACCTGTGAGCGGATCCGCCGACGTTTCTATCGAACATGCCTTGCTCGTTCCGTCCTACGATACGTAGCAGCATGTGAGAAGTGCCAGCGCCGGCCGAAACCGTCAATCCTACCCGCCTAGTACACTGAACCGCTCGACATTCCCGTGAAGCCACTCTTTCTGGTGGGTCTTGTGGGCTTGGCCATTTTCCTGTATCTACGTCTGGGAACAGGTGGGTCGCTGTAGCCACAGATTATGCCACGCGCTGCGACATTACCAGCGCACTTCCAACAATCTGCTACACGACGGGATTTCATTACATGGACCACCACGGCAGCTCCTCACAGACCGTGGCCGGGCATTCCTCTCAAAGGTCATCGCAGGCATCCTACAGTCCTGTGCAACAAGGCCCAAATTATGCACATCTTTCGACGGCAAACAAATGACCTCACGGAACGTCTGAATCGTACTCTCATAGATAGGCTTACCAAGTATGTCTCTTCAGACCACGCTGACTGGGACCTCGCCCTGCCGTATATCATATTTGCGTATAATTCTTCGCGCCATGAGGCAGTCGGTTATTCCCCATTTTGTCTTCTGGTCGGCCGAGAAACAGCACTGACCCTCGAGACGTTCTTCCCTGCTTTCGCCCAATCGAAGATCTAATGTGCACTTGACACCATCGCCCGAGCTACCCAAGCAAGAGAAATTGCCATGACCGCCTTCTGATCTTGAGAGTCAGCAATGGTTGTATGACTGGCGAGACTTTCCGCCTGGTTCTTTGGTACTTCAGTGGAATCCGTCACGCACTTCGGCCTGTAAAAAATTTTTATCTCGGTATACAGGCGCATACTGAGTGCTTCGTGCCGTGACTCCCGTTACATACAAATTGCCCCCATTGCCCCATCTGTTTCATCTTCCTCACAATCCAGTAATGTCGTGCACGCCACGCCATTTAACACATACCACCCTCCATATCATAACATTGAGACGCTCTGAGACGTCGCTTCTGCCAACGGGGGCGTTACGATGTTGACGTGTCTTTACTGATCACTGCGTGGCTATGACAAAGAGTTAAGTTGACTGGCGCCGCATACGCTCTTATTTAACGGTTTCCTCAGTATTTTCAAAACGCCCTCTTTCTAGCACACCCCCACAAATATGCATCAGGTACTTGCAAAGGTGACCAGCAGCACGAACTTCCATAAAAAGATGTCTGTTTCGTCTTCATCGTTCTTGCGACACGTGTGCGCCGCCGGCTACTTCACCAGACTACTAACACTTCACACTCTCCACCATCACACTCTCCACCATATTGTGTTCACAGGCGTCCGTGAACACCAGATATAGTCCTTCGCGTTCCTCGTGATAGTGTGCCCCATCAGACAGTATTTTTCTAATTCGCTGTTTACTCAGCCATCGGCGTGTATTGTGTGCTGTACTAACCAGTAATACGTCTATTACACAGTACATAGCCCTGAAAGCGAAGTAAATAGTCCTTCGCGTTCCTCGTGAGAGTACTATAATATTGCATCACCAGCGAAAGTGATACAGCAACATTTGTTCTTTGATGTGTATTGACGGAGCTTCACCCCTGCAAAGAAAAATTTCGCTTTATTGTGAACGAACTACGAACCTTTGACTTAACTGCTATTTTCTCTTCTGCAGTGCGTATCTTCATTATATGCCTATAAACAGCATGACGGTAATATTCTGTGAGAGGTAGGTCATAGTTAATGTTAGCTTTAACATGCTTTGTTATGGAAGAGGCAATACATTCACTTTTGTCTTCCCTCGATTATTGTGGACAATGCCTCACTCTTAGAGCCAACACAAAGGACGGTTTCGTTTGAACGGACGATGAAACCCTCGACCGTAGCGGGATTTTCGCATTATGCCGTCATATTTAGACGGCATAATGCGAAAGGCGCCAAATGCGAATGTGCATTTACGTGTATTGCCTCACCTCACCCACTTTTTGCGTGGGCAAGCAGTCGGCACTTGTGCTCGTATAGATCAAAGACAATGGCCTTTCTTCGTTAGTAAGTCATATACGCGGCGGACGAAGGATCATGAATGGAAACTATATCATTCATGCTTTCGCAGCACCAAGCTACAAGAAAATCTATATGCATTTCTCACAAGGAACCTTTCTCCCTGCAGAAAAATAAAGCCACTGGTGCACGATTCGAACTGGGGACCAAAGCATGGTCCTTCGAGGCGGCGGTACCTCTTCAGCTAACTAAAGGGCGTCGTAATATAAACAGCGAAAAGAAGACAATGGGCGACGTGCAAAGGATCTTGTACACCCTGCAAGCTTAAATGAAGGATGTCTGCGATTATCAGAACGTTGACTCCCGTCGCACTTGGTGGCACTGTTTCACGCGGCAGTGATTTTTTTCCCGCTGCGACAGGAAAACACTTGTACGTAACGAATTACAAGTAAAGGATTACTTGTAATTGATTACATTTTACTGTAATTTTGTAACGCTTTATTCCTCAACCGCCGACTCCAGGGCACTGGGAGCCCCGAAGCCAGCTCTCACTGCCCTAGAGCTGGCTTCAGACGGAGCTGGCCCTGAAGACCAGCTCCGTCTGGTGGCACAACGAAACGGGCAGCGAGAACACGACATCCAGGATTGAAGAAGCCGCCCACCTGAGGACGACCATCGTCGTATGTTCAAAAATAAAGTATTTCTCTCTCTCTCTCTCTCTCTCTCTCTCTCTCTCCTCAGCTACTTTCTCAAAGGAGTGGTGATTCTCAAAATTCAATTATTTTGTCCTGCAATCGATCACAATATTACAAGCTACAATTGTCCCGGAGGCAAGCATCGTAGCGCTTCGCAACCACGAACTGGAGCGCAAAGTGTTTCAACGGTACAACACCGCCTCAAGCGCATCCATGAAATATCTTCAGCACTGCAAAGATGTCTTTACGATAAAAAGATAAAAAAGAAGCCACGCCGGCTAAGAGCTGCTGCTGAGGCTGAAAAAAATTGTAGGCGACGAAGTACATGAAATGTAAAATGTGGCGCAAGACATATTTAATATACAGCGCGCCTCGAATAGCAAAGCGACGCTAAAATCTGTTCGGAAAAATCTCTGCCTGGACGTACATACCGCATTTTTTGTCATATTAAGTAGGGCTTGGCAAAGATGCTCACAAAAATATTCGGGAATAACGGATATCAAAACACACTTACTGGGAGCCGAATGTACAAATACCGAGTTACATTTGTACTCGGAGTAATGGGATAAATCAGAAATACATTTGATAAAAGACAGAAAATGTATCCCGGAATGCAGATACTAGTATGCTCTCTTTTTTTTTTTTTCATTTCCGAGGCAATGATGCTCCGTAAGGACGCTTATTAAGAACAGCATCATATTGTGAATAATGTTACAGTGCATTGAAACTTGCAACTCTCAGTCTGCCTGAGATTCCTACCGTTCAAGTAGAAATATTTTGCTACCGTCGCTATTTCATTAAAGTTGTTGATAACGTCACCTCGTTTATCTTTTAGCGCATGCACTTTCTCTTCTCCTAAGTGCAGTTTCTACTTGGCTGAGTAGCAAGCTAGAGCAAATTACAGCTCAGGCTGACCTCGGCGTTTCTGTAAATAAACATCTCTCTCCATCTCTCTTCTTGGCTGATTTAATGCTGGTACATTTCTCTACTATCCTCTCTATTTACTTCATGTTAAAGTTCCTTATATGTCCTTGCCTGGCCTTACTTATGAGATTTTGTATTTCTACATATTCTATTTTATCTTTTCATGGAGTCACTTTAATCTGTTGGCGTTTCTTTATTATGACTTTTGTAGTTCGGGTCAATTTGCTTACATCTTGTATTGTTTTACCGCCGACTTCCATCTCTTTTCGGAAGATCGCTTTCGTTGTGGTTTTCTTCACTTCTAAATAATCATTGTATTCGTCAATGGCTTCGAATTTGTTTTTCAGGACAACTTTAAATTCTTGGTTTTTTGTTTTGATTGACTCTAGGTTTGCGCTCTTTCTAATAACTAATTTACTTCTTACTCTCTTTTGGTTAAGTACAATATTTGCCCTTACTAATCTGTGATCGCTACATTTCATCTTTCCTACTAGATCTCTTTCTGGAATTATGCCGGATGGCAGCACATTGTCAAGTCAATTTCGTTTTTCGTTTCCCCGTTAGGGCTTTCGCCTGTACGCTTTCTATTCTAATGCTTCTTAAAGACGGTATTCATTATTCGGAGTCGGTTTCTTTTTGCAGATGCCGCTAGCATACCTCCACGGTTATTTATATTGCCTACAAGTTGCCACTCGCTTGTTCTCCCCTTAATTTTGCTTTTACTTTTCATTCAAATCCCCCATGATTATTGCGTATTGTGTCCGTCATCTTTTCATTGCTAATTCTACATCCTCGTAGAACTGTTCTACTTGGTTGTCATGGCTTGTCGTTGGAGCATATCCCTGGATTATCTTAAGCTTACATCACTTACTTAGTTTTATCACGGCACATGCTACCCTTTCTTTATGCTGTAGAATTTGTCAACGTTACCCCCGATTTTTTTGTGAGTCAGGAACCCGACACCATATTCACTCTTTTCGCGCAATCCCCTATAGCACAAGACATGACGTCCGTTGCTTCATACTGTGTAAGCTTCACCTGCTCTCTTAACATCACTAAGGTCAATGATGTACCTACTAATCTAGTTAATTACATTTGCGGGATAGCAATTTAGTGATACAGTGAACGAGTTAATTTCAAGCAAATTGCTCATTACCTTCCCAAGTACTTTCTATTATAATATGTGGTGCCCGCATCCCTTAAGGTGCAAGAGCTGATAAATAAAGGAAGGCCACGTAGTATCTGCATTCGGAGCCTTGAATAATGTTACTGGAAGGCCACGGCCCTCCAAACTCCCGAGAGGAGAGCTCGACGAGGAAGGGTCGCCGCCATTGAGCTGCTGGTTCAGGAGGCCATTGTTAAATATTCGTCATATTTGACTGCCAATCTTTCGCTATAAAAATAAAAAGAGCCCCTTTTTATTTCGCAGCCATTGATAATGAGTTTGTAGTATTACTTCAAAACCTACGCGCCCTAATCAGTAAAAGCACGGAAACATTTTACAGCCAGTATGAAGCCGCTAACTCGCGCCACGTTTCTAAAATCAAATTCACGTTGCGAAATCAGCAAGATCATGTCATCTTTATTTACGGTCTAATGCTATTTTAATAACAGCAGAGCTGGTCAACATATAGAGGCTGCGGCGCGCACCGAATTATCTCGTTGTCACGCAGCAGTGGTGCTGTTCGAATGGACCGATCGCGAAGGCAGTGTGAGGCGCAAATCGCAGCTGCGGGAAGTCAGCGTATCTGCGCTTGTTTGTGTGTACAGCTGCCAGTTTCGGGTTCCGCTCCTGCAGCCGTGGTTGTTTTTCCGTAGTGCGAAATGCAAAGAAAAGCACGAAAGGAAGAAATGCATGAGTGGCTACACGAGGCGCACGTATTTAAACCACAACTCAAGGTTACTCAAAGGATCACCGTTGGGGTAGTGTGCGAGGCAATATAATGAGGAAGTGAAAAATCAGTGACAGAAAGATAGAAGAACAAACGGCCTGTCTCGGACGAGCATCTTGGAGTAACTAAAACAGCTTCGTTGTTCGAGCATGTTCATAGACTGAAAGGGGCGGCGCTATTTTTTTTTTTTTTTTACAGAACCCCACTCTTACCAACAGCGAAAGAACCATACTGAGCTTTTCCGAAGTCTCCAGATGAATGAAGATGCAGCCAAAAAGCACAGAAACACTGCATAGCACCGAAACTTGTGGACAGCTAACTAGCCCTATAAAGCACATCCAGGCGGAGCACACTGCAAGCGATACGTGAATCAACGGTAGCTTGCATATGCAATTCACGAACTAATTGTTATGATGACGTTCACAGTGGGTTCGTGACACGTTCGCTTTCGCGACACTTATATTTTAAGAATCAACTGAATGAATGTGATTTCTTATTGAGAGAAAAGGACGGCTCTTGGCCGCTGTTGGAGAAGACGGGGGTTCAAGCAAAAACCTCTTGATCTGGAAATCAATATAGCCTCCATATTCCTGTAAAAGGCTGGGCTAGTCGCTTCGTGGTAGTTCAGTTATTGAAAAAAAAAAATAAATAAAAACAGCCCCTCGCGATTCTGACGTTTCCTTTCTTCGAACCTTTCTTGTCGGTGCTGACTATGTCTATACAGTAAAAGCTCGTCAATTCGGTTTTCACGGGAACGGAAAAAAATGTACGAATTAATCGAGTGCCCGAATTATCGAGAGCACCAAGAAAATACGCAAATGCGTGCTACGTTGCTGCACTTTTATTTTATGAATGGACAGGCAAATCCTGTTCTTATTCAGCACAAGAGCTGCGTAAAAAGGCGCCGTTCTCCTCATCGTCCGGCTTCTGCGTCGCAGCTGTAGTATTTGCATAGCACTATAGCGATAGCAGCGGAAGGTCCCGGCACTCATTTCCACGAAAAGTGCACGTCAACACTCTTTCCCCCCATCCCTCCTTCCCTATCTATGCAGCCGCGACTACCAGCACGCAAACTTTTCGGCGGTAAACTTGTCAGCAACAAGAACAGGCACTTTACGCACTTCACCGGCACTTTACGAGTTTACGATTGTGGCCGGCGAGTTTGATGCCAGCATGCAGACTGCGGCGCAGAATCGCTCTTAATCATCAAGAGCCTCCTCCATGTCTGAATATTCCGTTAAAAGCGTGCAGTACAGCCACATGCTTAGATGAGCGCCAAGAGCGCAGCTAAGTGTACGCAGTTTAGGATGCTTATCACGATAGCGCATACTCGAGGTGAAAAGTTGAACGTAATAGCGCGGTCGTCCTTGCCGCCATCACGCCTCCCTGCACAATCGATACCTAGCTTCATAGGCATCGCCAGCCTCGGCAACCATTCTCGGCAAGATGGCTGGATCGCCTAAATATTCTAATTATTTTTTAACATTCGAATCCTGTCGAATATCCGAAAATTTCGAGCACGCCATCTTCAAACGGAATACTATTATTGCAGAGCTAATATTCGAAACACAAGAATATTGGCAGATGGATGAGAACCATCCAAATTTATGTTCAAGGTAAATATATATTCTGGTTGGTACAGCAATTTTTAGCAATGTTAAGGGAGGAGAAATGCGTTTTTCAAACGGCTTGAACAACTATGCATTCTACCCTTATTTCTCATTGCACGAAACGGGTATGCGCGTTCACTTTACCTCGAGTACAACTGATCTTGCGCTTCGCACATTTGCTTAATCATACAACGCAAGCCGTTTCGCGCTCTAAAGCTTTTTAGCGTAAAGTTACACCTCGATCGACAAATCAAGAGGTACTTACAGCAATTCTTCCGTTCTTCCGCAGATCACCCTTTCTTCGGGAATAAAAGTTTACTGTTCGCCCCTTCGCTCGCCGCTGTTGCACAAAAACAGCCGAAGCCGACGACTGTCCGGCGTTTTAACTCGCTTCATTTTTCGTCGAACGTCGCGCTCGCGATGTAGCATATAACCCGGAAACCAGGGCGCTCAGCAAGCGTAAAAACTCGGACCACATAAATTTAGATAACACACGGAGGAGCAAAAAAAAAAATATGGAACACTCTTGCGAGGGGCGTATACGCACTAGACTAACTTTCCAGGTGCGTTTGGTACAGCAACGTTCCCAAATAAAAAAAGAACAAACTTTCTTTTTCACACTAAAAATCAAAAGGCTTCTTTCTTTTCATCGCCACGCCACGGTGGTCTAGTGTCTATATGGTACTCGGCTGCTGATCCGAGTGTCGTGGGATCGAATCCCGGCCGCAGCGGCTGCGTTTCGATGGACGCGAAATGTTGAGGCCCGTGTGCTGTGCGATGTCAGTGCACGTTAAAGCACCCCAGGTGGTCCGAATTTCCGGAGCCCTCCACTACGGCGTCTCTCATAATCAGAGCTGGTTTTGGAACGTTAAACCCCACAAATCAATCAATCTTTCTTTTCATCGCATGACGTGTATTTCAAGCTACCGAGACAATATTGTAACAAACAAAATTTACACACAACTAAAATACCCAAGAAACACCACTTTCTCAAGGACCACTGCTCCAGACTCCCCCATTCTGCTTCAACTTCCTCGTCCTCAACTAGCTCTGTCCTGAGCCCAAGCCTCACTGGCAGTCTCGTTGTGCCGTAACATCTCTCCACCGGCAGGGGGAGAGGGGTTTACAGTAACGGAAGTTTTCAATGTCACCGTGTCCTTCTGAGGTCTACGAATTCCTCGTTGTGCTGGCAACAATCAATAGACTGACAACAAGCTGGTGGGTGTCGCAGGCATCAAAGAGCTGGCAGAATATCACTTTGCGATGTCTAGGTAGGGTACTTGGACAGCAGTGACGTGACCAGTTTGTAGGCAAGCACCGTCCTCTAGCCTGTAGATTCCCCTCGTGCCCCTAACCAGAACAGTCATGATGAAGGCCATCGATGACTGGACGTGAGACAGTGTAGCTTTGCCTCATGGGAGTTCTCATCGTCTTGACTGCGTCCTTGTCGAGCATTTCCTTTCGAATGCGAGCAGTTTGGTAGAAACTCGACCCGTCCTCTGGGGACGTTGGAATCGCAGTTACCACAGCTGCAGGTTTGCCGCCCAATGCAAACCCGTCGGTGATAGTCGGCACGTCTTCGAGGTTCTTGTCGCAGTCAGCAGCACTGGCGGGAGCACTGTCACGCCCGATGTATCCTTGAACCTGTCCGTCTTCAAGGCCAAGGCACCCTTCAGCTGAACGTTCGCGGGTGCCTTCACATTTCGGCTCTCCTTGTCCTGCTACGTTCAAGCATGAAGCCGTAGGCACAGATTCGGCAATATCCTGCATGTTTTTCCCAATCGCGTTCTCTGTGTTCTTTTGTACCTTGACAACGTGCTGTTATTTGCGGGACGCCAGGCATCCTTCATGAATGGGTCGCTCTTTCTCTTGGTCTGCACTGGAAGCTGGAAGGTGAGGGTAGGTGGCGTTCTGCACATCCTTGCCGTTCTGGCCGCCAGTTGCTTGCCCTATCGCGGCGTCCATTTCTTTCCGATCAAGGGTAATCTGCTCTGCAGAGATCACCTGCTCTGGGGACATTGCGTGTCATTCAACAAAATAGCCTTCCATGGTCCTTTTTTTTTTCTTTTTTCTGCGCCTGCGTCGTAAGCGCGTGCCAAAGGCATCCAAATTATTGCTGTCCACACTTTGCTGAAGCAGCTCTTTCCACCCCTCCTTTTAGATGCGAAGCCGCTTATGGCAGAGTTCAATCCGGTGGTGGTGGTGTGCGGCTTGACCACCCTTACTGCGCATGCGCAAACCCTCTCCACACACCTCTTCTCCGCTCTCCGAGAACTCGTCGATAAACTCGCGCCGGAGCACTTGCACGATCGCGTTCCCTTGGAGTTAGTTGCGCGTGCTACCGAGCTCGGTCAGATTGTCATCGAACCAAAGTCTCTCTTTAGAAGCGCGATTCTCCTCCAGCTAACATTAACGGAAACACCTAGCCATACCGATGCATACGGGGTGTGCACCCCTCGTGCTGCTTCGCATCGCCTCTTGGTGCCGTTTAGCGGGAGATGGTGCAATTTTTTCCTCACGAGCTCGTCACAGGCGTCCTGTTTGCCTCCATGCTCCTCGCACATGTCACATCTTAAAAGCTCATCCGCTACGTCCGCTTTGCTTCCAAACTCCTTAAACACATTCTTTTTCCCTTGAAGCGTCTTACACAGTTCCTCTCTGCGTGCACACGCTTTGCACCGGTCTTTGTCTACAACGTCGTCGAATTCGAGAATCTGCGTCTCACATATCTCCTCATTACACGCCTCTGAAACGTTACTCCTCGCAGTAGCGGAAGGCCTTTGTTTGCTTGGCGCGGTAACATTAATTCGCGCTATTAGCCTCCCATTTGCGATCCTATGTTTCTAAAATCTCCGTAAGAGCGGCGCCCACCTGATCGTCCTTCGGGCCTGCCATGTTTTCGAATCCCACCGCTACCACCAAGTGTAACGAGCACAGTTTCCACACAGCTAAAATACCCAAGAAACACCGCCTTATCAAGCGAAGCGCCATTTCTCCGCTTTCCCCCATTCTACTTCCACCTTCCTCGTCCTCAAGTAGCTCTGTCCAGAGCCCGTGCTCCACTGGCAGTCTCTTTGGCCCCTAAGGATATCATTTCGGATAGATAGACCTTGGCGCGTTAATATAAAAATTACATTTTGTTACGCACTGTTGAGCCTCCTCACATCGTCAGTCTGGATGCAACTAAAGTGCAATGCTTTGTGAGCATGTGGGCTAGCCTGGGGCGCGCGACGCTTCTTGTGGTAAATGTGTCCGCGCCGGGAGTAGCACATTTATTTTCGCACTTACAACGTGATTTATTCTGTTTTATACTGATTATAATTGAAATTCTTTCTTTAGTGTGTGCTTTAAAAACAAAGAGCTTGGTTGTACGGCTCTAAATGCGGTGTTCTACGTCGTCGTTGTTGTTGTTTTTCTATGTATCTTAGAGCGTCTTATCGTATTCGTCTCTTTGTTTTACAGCGCAGTCTGTTATGGGCTCGTGCAATGGCCAAAATTGGTGGCGATGGCGTCCACCGCAGCTGCTACCGCTGCCATTGTACGTAACCATTATCAGTTTCAATGAGAAAAAAGCGCCATGAATGTTCGGGCTTGCAGCCAGCTCAATAGTAGCGGCACCACTACACCCCTGACTATCATCGCTTTCTCGGCCATCTTGAATTGAGTCACGACTCGCATTTCGTCGAAGGGATAGTGACATCCTGGCTCCCACAGTATGGCTGAGGCTCTGCACTTTGTGTTCTTAGCCACACCTCTGGACAATCCAGGACAATAGCCACACCTCTGGACGTTCCAGGACAATAGATACTGCCAGCCAACGGCTGTATATTCATCAACGGGGAGGAGGAAAAAGACGACGACGATGAAGAAGAAAAAAGATGATTATACGACACCTAACACCTATTACGGCTCTAGATGGACCGATCCCACCCTACTTTTCTGTGTCCGCTTATGCTACGGTTGAGAGGTTTCGTAGGCGAGTTAGGGAAGCGTTCAAAGACGCACTGCTGACAAACTCAACAGATTGCTGTCACCTCCTATACCCCTGGCGGAAAACAGTATGTCAAACACCTCGACTGTAAGTGTCCCTTACGAGGCTACGCTACCGTGTACCGGGCCTAAATTTTCGTGAATACAGGTCTGGTGGGGTTCCTTTACCAGCCGTGGTCGGGTTCCTTTATCAGAGACGATAGATCATTTCCTTTTAAGTTGTCGACGATTTACCATTGCGAGGGAAACCTTAGAAAACCTTCACGAGCCGTTAGAATGGACTTTTGTGCGCCTATGGTTCTGTCTTTTGGTGCCTTCCTTTCTGGATTTTGAAACATGAATGTTTCCTTGGCACAGCAAAACTACATTACTAAACTGATCGTTCTCAAATAGGCCAGAAATATCGTTCAATTCAAATACCCAAATAACGTTCAACACAAATTTTAGTCATTTTATTTTATTTTATTCATCATGATTTATTATGTGAATCATTCGTTTTTCTCCCCTCTAGATCTATATTACATCATGATCCTCAATACCTCTTTACTTCGCCTTTACTCTGTGTAGATTATCGCCTTTTTTAAATTTTAAATTCTTTAGCACCCAATTATTAGCCAATCCCCAACAGTGGGTGTGAGCCACAAGTTCTCAGGCGAACAAGAACAAGACTACGTAAAAGTGTGGGCGCACCAGTACCATACGTTACAACGTTCAATATGCAAAAGCGGCATATGTAATGAATTCTGTGGGTGTATCCGGTGCTTAAAGACGTCATGCTGATATGTTCCCTTGCATTCTTCGGAAGGCTTCTTGCTTAATTTTGAATATGGTAGGGGATCATTTCTTCTCTCCAATGTGGAGGAAGCAACTTTATTGAAAATGGTTGGGAATGGCAAAGAAGGAACAAGGCTGGGTAGGGGCCCAAGGTCCGCTGCTGTTGCTGTGCATTCTAGCAGCCTCGACTACGTGTGTTGTTTGCACTCAGCGTTTTCTCCCGCTAACAAGGCGGAAGGGCTGGTCGCAGAAGCTCTTTTGGGGGCGGGCAGCGGTCGCCTTCTCATAGATACGATTCTGCCCATGTTCAACTATATAAGACCCAAAAAATACATGAGACGCTTTAAGCCTTCATAACAGCCACCAATCTTCTGTGGCTAAGCACACTTCTCGCTTGTGCTCTTCACCAGGAAACGGCCTGGCATCTGCTTAGACCACTGATCTTCCCTAGGTTACCCCCTATGATCGGTGGGTTAAAGCTGGTCCCCACCAGCGTCGAAAGCCAACCCTTCACTCGCGTATTATGACAAGCGGCTACGCGGCAGCCAAAAACGACCTGACACCGCAACTTAATTGTCTTAATTGTTCCATTGGGCAAGACAAGGTCACGCGAAAACGTGAGCTCTGATCAGCCGATTTCGCCTTTCGTCGACCATGTAGGCATCTAGCCCTACGATAGTTCACGCTGTGAGGAAGCTGCTACTGCGAAGAGCGAAGCTGCCTCTTGCTCGGCGTCTCGGTACGGATAGTCTGAAAGGCGCCCTGAAACCATATTTACTCGCCGAGTTTTGTATCGTAAAGGGTTTTTTAGGGGCGAAGCTCCTTAAGGCGTGGGTCGTTCGTCCCTTGTAGTCGTAACCACCTCGTTCTAGGATTGCGCTCGATAGCTCGCGCGCCGGGAGGCTCGCGCTCGCCCTCGGCGCGTTCCTCCCGGCGCGCGAGCTCTCCCACTCTTCCATCTGCTGTCTTGTGTGAGAGAGACAGAAAGAGAGAGAGAGAGAGAGCGAAAGACTGTCCGTTTCTAACGATGATGATGGGTTTGTGCTAGCGCGTTACGGCGCGTGTAAGGAGCTGGTGTAAGACGCTGTGGCCTCTCCGCCTTATACTCTTTCAGCAGTCATGTGATGGCGTCGGCAAACGCGGTGCGCGTTCCGGCCTGTGTAAGGGGCTGCGTAAGACGCTGTGGCCTCTCCCCCCTTACTAGAGTGTATTGCATGTTTCTAACGCGTTTGTGCTAGCGTCCCCTTAAACGCGAGATCCCAGCGTTCGAATAGAGTATTTCTCACGTCTTTACATGATGATCGACTGGGCGAATTACACGGAAGATTAACGGTTTACCGGTGATTCACTCCGGAGCTTCGCCCACTCATCATCATTCACCACGTGGATATGCTGTGAATTTTTTTTTTATTGTCCAGAGGCCACAGTTTCACCCGAACGGCGAAGTAATGAATGCGATAGCAATGCATGTTATAATGTACGAAGTAAGACTAAAAGCTTTAGGTGCAATCTGAATTGTGAACGTTGGTTTATTAAGTAAGCATGCAGGTGTGCTTATGCGTGACCAGACTCGCACGAAGGGAATAAATGACCACGACATGCCACTCGCAGCAGAGTGGTATTTATAAGAAACGGCGCCCGTGGGAAGGCCGTCGAAGGTTATTTACGTTCTATGTCGCTGCTATACGGTCATTATGGCGTGATACCACGCAGTGGAAATGGAGAAGACGAGAAAGCGTTCCCTTTACGGCACGGGGGGGGGGGAAGATAGCTTACGTAAAGGTAGAACACGAGCAGCGGCCTCGGATTTTTTTTTTTTTTCCTTCTCTTTATTGAACGGCCATGACACTGCACGCAACTGTGCACGCGCAGCCAGAGGAATATTTGCGAGCAGTGCTGCGAGGTACGGGCTCGGATATGCTTTGAACGACAGTGTTGCAATGATTACGTGAGAAGTAAAGAGCGCCAGGCTTCAGCGCGAGTAGCATTCTGCTGGAGGTCCTCAGCAAGCGTTTTGGTGAGACCCGGTGACATGATGGCGTAAAGTACCACGTCATGGTCGAGCGGCAGAGAAAACGGCCCCGCAGAGCTGCGGGTTCAGACAGTTGCTTTGATTTCTTGCCCGCGCTTCACAACGCGCTAAACAGTGTGAATTTTGCCCACTTTGCACCGTCCAGAAACTTCGCCGAGCACAACAACCGCATTCTTTCCGGCACTCGAAGACGCATTGGCGTGAGAGCGCGATGTGGCGAGTGCAATGCCGGCGTTGCGACGATATGCGAGGCACTTGGAACAAAGCACGTGGTCAAGGTGGTGCTACGCTGTAGAAAGATGTGGTATAAACATCGTCGCCGACCCACGCGATGTAATTGGCTAGCCGGAGAGAGCACCGCGCTCTGTCCGGCAAAACTACGTGTAAGCGCAGGCCTCTTCTATGAAAGGCAGCTCCAAGGCCAGCGTCTGTAACGAGATCCGCGTCTGCCGAGGCGACCCACGCGAACAACGCACTACTTGCAAACACTGGCTTTCTCGGCGGAAGCCTGCTGGAGGACATGCCACGCGACATTGTGTTAAGCGATTTTGGCCGGAGCATGTCACGTGATATTGCGTTACGTTATGTTGCCGGAAATATGTCTTCACTTTTACAACTTTTGTATTTACAATTTTCATGCTAAGTAAATTTCGTTGCGTTGTTAAGCGCCGCCCGCTAGGCCTAGATGGTCATCTCTGACGCATTGAAACATGGTAGGAACTAAAATGCAAATGCCACGTTTCTTTATGCACAATTGTAGAAGAGGTCGCTGACTTAACCGGGGTCACTTTCAAAACAATTAAGAATGGCCTTTTTACTAAATTATTCCCAAATTTTGACATTTACAGAAAACCATTTATGTATAAGTGTAACATTATAACGGAACATTAACATATAATGCAACGCAACGAAATTGATTTCTCAAGAAAGTGCAAATACAAAACATAATATCCATCCCATTTAATTGTCTTCAGCCTAACGTCTGCAGCATTCCTGAATTACAGCTACTTTGGTACATACACCACGTTAGCGATATTTTCCCACGAAATTCCTACTTTGGCCAAGCGTAATAATATGCTCGCAAGATATCATTTCACTTGTTCTTCCTTCGAAGGAAATGTTTACTTCTAAAGCGCACCGATTTCTAGCAATGCACAGTGAAATTTCAGAAATCGCTAAATTTACTAGAAAGTTCTATTGGAGGCTTAAATTATTATATTCTATTCAATTTTTCAGCAGGATTAAAGACCCGCTTAAGCTACATAAAGTTTTTCCTATCACATGTGACCTTGCTTAGCAACCAAGCGATGCTGTATCTACCAGCATGACCTAGTGTGGCCTCGAATTCATGTTATATTCACGTGATATGATGCCACGACGACACGTGACCAGTATATGACGATGGTGAAGGTGGGGATGACGACGACAATGAAAGTGATGAGGATGATGATAATGATGAAGCTGAAGATGAGGATAATGATGTAGATGTTTATGATGATGAAGAAAATGATGACCGGCCACTTTCGCTGTAATCTGGCCTTGTGCGACCTAGCGGAAGCTGCGTTCATCTTTGTCTATACAAAACGTAGTTTAGCATCGTTCTGGTTAGAAAGTCCGCGTGTTAAATTTCATGAAATTTGGGAATAAGTACCAGGACCATTTTTCCAAGGCTAGATTGACACATGACTCTTGCAAGTCCATGTACTGCTTCTAGTGAGAAAATGTGAAACACGCAAATGTGAAATGTAGAGAGATGCCTGTGACTAGAGGCACAAGTTGGAAAGCAGCAGAGCAACGCACAGGTCACTAAAAACAGGGTAGTTTCCATACTTAGCACGCGTCTCTTAATTGCAATGGTAAATAATATGGATAACTGTATTGCCACATGAGCTTATCTTCTACATTTACGCTCACGCATTTCCTTGACAAACAAGGATTTCCTCAAACGCCTACCTGAAATACAAAGCATGCACCGACACCAAAGGAATTGAGACGTAAATTAGATCAGTTGTGAAGCTGTACCCCTGTTGCAGTTTGCATCCGGGCACGTACTTCAGAGTACAAAACTTCGTTACTGCGTTCTCATTGACTATTGGGAGTACAGTAAGCTTTGCTGACGATGGATGTAGCAGAAAACTGTAGCATTTTACTCACCCGAAAGCACCGTCAATAGCCACCTCTTAGCCTCCACATTGCAGGCACTAGCAGGCTGCATGCTCGCGTTTCACATACGCCCATGGCCGGGGATAGGGGCCCTATGCCCTGGCACTTTCTCCAAAGCGTCTGGAGACTTTCGCCAGAACGCTAACGGTGAGATCCACGCAGGGATCGTGCTTACCTCCGAGATCAAGTGTAGGCAATACATTTCCCGCCCGCTGACAATTCAACAACTGCCCTACCGGGAACAAGGTGCACGCGGCCAGTGTAGTCAGAGAACAAAGCACTGTGTCCCCTGTTGCCCTTGGTAATTTCGACGGCAACATAGCCATGCCAATGCAGTTGAAGAAAAAACTTATAACTGCACAATTAGCACAATGGCAATGTTTTATCAGAAAAGGGGAGTGCCATGCTACTTCAAATAAGCTGAAAGCCCTCGCAGTCCAGTATGTGCGCTCGTCAAGGCATGGCTGAAAATAGTACTAAAATGTTATGCATTTGACGCAGCCTTAGTCAAAGAACCTGGCAAGTTCCAATTGCTCATGACCTTATGTTCCAGCATTGCAGAGCAGGTTGCCATTGCTTATGCAGTGTACATGACAATTTTATTCAGATTTTAAGGCAGCTATCAATGCCTTTCAGATGGGCACGGTGGTTACCCAGTCCAACAAGACAAAGTCCTCCAACATCACTCCTTGGCTTGGTTCCCTGGGCACCTTGGAACCATTGAGGGTGCATTGCCCAACCCTAAAGAGGAGGTGCACTTGGCCGCATGAGGTTTGACTGACTATGCGCTGGGCAATGTGTTCTCTCCATGGCGACCCAAGCCTCTCTGCTCATACAAAGAGATCTGCAAACATCTTTCAAGAAGACTGCTGCACACTCCTCGCTGTGCAGAACCCAGGCTGTCACTATGGGGGTTCTACAAATAAGCACTTACCTGAGCCCTGAGGCACTACACACTATGTACCCCGAATGGTTCTGAACGCCGGACTGCCCCTGCATGGCGATTATGCTGGACTTCGAGCATGTCCTGTGGTGCTCTACCTCTATTGTTTCCCTTTCACCCAAGGCAACATGATGAAGCTAACTAAGGCTCTCAAATCCTGGCCATCCAGGGAACCCGCGAGGGCCGTCAGATTTGACCCGATGCTCCCCAAGTGGACCTATAGACTGGTGACGTTGAGTTTGCTTCAGTCTATTGCGGACAAACTAAACTTATTCCACTCGCTCGCTCACCTTATGAGGCTGAGATGAGTGCTTAGATAGATCTCTCAATAGGCGTGTAACTATTGGATTTATCTGTACAGAATCATTATGCCATTCTCTTGCAGTTTTGCATACGCATCATGGCTCAACACTATCTATTGCCTTACCGCTAACTTCAAGAAATTTCGTTCCATTGACACACCTAACGTCATCAACATTATAGTGCCAAATGAAGCAAACACGTTCCCCAACTTGAATATACCTGTCAAGTGTCCTTTCTTTAGAGTATAACCTCACTACAACAGACAATCTCAATACAACATACCAAACCGTGGTATTGTGCAGGTCTTCCTACTCTTCCACTGAATGAACTTCTTTAGTATGGATTCCAATGTAACATCCACTTGGATGTAAAGGACTAAATTACAAGGCCAGCTAGCTGGCTGCACTACCTTACAGGAGATTTATATACAGTGGACATTCTAAATTCAACACCTTCCAATTTCAAACATCACCTGACAGCGCCCGTAGGATCAGCACAGTAAGGTACTATTGCGGTAGACCAGGTCAAGAGCCTTGTAATGATGGAGACATGCAAAGTGTCCATACTTAAAACCGCACAGCACAGATAAAGCTCACAAGCTTCTGTCAGAAAAGTTAGGAATAAATCTATTTCTCCGGCCACGTCTGTGACTTGTGATTCCCTCCGGTTATAACAGACTCATTCAGTGTCAACATAAAAGTCTGCTTTAACAGTACTTCTTCACTATCAAGGTCTGTTGTAATGAGATTAAACCGTATATACAAAATGTAGGGAAGTTTCTACAGCTCCAAAAAGTGTCTGAAGCACACATCAGATCAAAATTAGCAAATTGTAAATAAGAAAAGAAGGCTATAGATTGATATGCTTTGTTTTGTTAAAATCCATTTTTTTTTCTTTGCTTACTAGCTACAGCATAATCACATCGCAAGCAAGTGCCAAAGATACATGCAATAATCGTCACCACCGGGGTCTCAGAGACCCAGAAATTCCCTTTCCACGGCCGCAGCCATCTCTTCGTCGACTGACCCGACCGAACCATTTGACCACTCGTCTGTGGACCTTTCTGTGTTTGACCGATCACTGTCCTCTGGCAGTTCACTCCTAGGAAACTTTGGTGGCTGCGACGCTTCCTCATCTTCAGTCAAACATTCGCGCCCTCTTTTCCTGCGCCGTCGTTTGCTCCATCCGCGCGGACATTCACCACCCGAGAGAGACTCGGCCGACGATTCGGATTCCGAGTTATTCTTTGTGGTACCGCCGAGCGCGCACGAGTCCTGACTCGACTCTTCGTCTTGCGTCTTTTCCGCGCTTTCTTTGCTCTGTTCTACGTCGTCGTCGTCGTCGTCATTGCTGCATTCGTCCTCAACTTCACGGTCCATTTCCAAAAGCTGTTCTGACGACATGCTCAGGTACGGGTTTGCCTTTTCGTCGAGTTGCGGATGGTCGCTCTTGCTTGACGATGCTGTGCTGCATGAAGGGAGCAAAAAGCATGTCTCAGTTAGGTTACCACTGAAATACCTGTGCACTTTTTTTTTCTGACTTTAATGCCTGTTGGTCTTGTGCCATTGTAAAAAACAAAGTGTTTACCATATTTAGATGATTTTAAGCTAAGCTACTTTCTTCACATTTGAAATCGGAAGTGGGAAGGGTCGACTTGTAATCAAAAGCAAAGAGAGCGCCAAAAATGTCAAGCAATTTCGTGCACTTGAATGTCTGTTACAGAATTTGGGCATGTTTTCTTATTTTCTTTTTATTTTTGTTGTGTAGATTTCAGGAGATCGACTTACACTCGATTGGCTTAAAAGCATGTAAATGTGACAATTGTTTGGTTAGCTCATTTTTACACTCACTCAGCTGGAGTCTCGATTTAGAAAAAACACTCCGGGGAGGGGGGGGGCATTGATCATTTGCTTAATGAAGAAACAGAGATCTTTTCCATGACCACTGTCAAATTACGTTGAAGACAATATTTCATAACATGGACAAGTGTCAACAAACACTTTAATAACATTCCACCCACTACCTGCAGCGTCTTAGCAAACATCATTAATGCAATACATAGCAGAACAAGGGTTAGTTAGAACGCTGAAAAACAAATTTACCCCAGTTTGTGCTATATGTTCATCGCTCATGAACTCCATCTATGTCATGGAAGTGGCCCTAGGCTATAAATCTGAGCTCAAGGAAAAACCCAGTGACTTCACTGTGCATCTTGGCACAGTGAAGACAAGCTAAATGTGTATCTCCTAATGAAAATCCTCATTTTCTTCATGCCTTAGCGATATTTTTAAAAGAAAATAACAGCTCTCAGAAACAATTGCTCAAAGAACTGCTCAAAGCACAGCCTGCACTGTGCAACACAAACTAATACGTTCACAGCATTTGTGACAGCTTGCCCTCAGAACAAGCATCATTACCATTTGTAACACAAGATGACAACAGTGGCTCTGGAATAAAATGCGAAAAGCCTGCAATTTTCAGTCCCATTGTAGAGGTTAGCTCAAAACTCAAACCTTTTTGCTGAAACAGTGGCATGTCTTCTACATTCCAGAAAACTGCATTGTATCACAGAGGTTATTCCACACAGAGGTTATTCCAGACCTAGGGCAACGTCCCATTTAGGAATGCTGCATAGCTGTTCAATAGATGCAGTACATAAAATATTTAACATCACGCACACATCATGAATCTATGGAAGTTTATTTGCGTACATATGATGAGATAACATATTGGCCAAGCCACTAAGACGCAACCAGTTACAAATGTGCACAGTGAACAAAATATGTTCCCAGCACACAGGACATGCCGAAGGAAAACAAACAGAGAGAGCCAGAGCTCAAATTGGCCAGGAGTACGCAGTATGAAACATCCAAAGATCATCACAGCTTTCAAGGTCACATGCAGTGGCTTACAAATAACGACAAAGAAATCTCTAGTAGTGACAGTGGTACCGTAAAAACTTGTGTGTAATAGAAACCTGCATATAATATGAAATGCAATTTCAGCATGGCAAAAATAGAGAAAAAGCGCTTATCCACATACAAGGCAAGAGTGGAAGGTTCACACAAAGTATTTATTCCATTCAGTTAACATTCAGTCATCAGTTATTTCATTGGCACTGTCTCCCGAAAGCCCCCTTGTTTGATACAACTTTCCACAGTAAGTCTTCAGCGCTGTAAAGTGTGTTCGAGATGCTGTATTTTTTAAATGAGTGACACATCATGTCCTCAAGGGACACTCCTGCAGTGCTGATGGCACGTCAAAAAAAACTGCTGGTGTTTCATTAGCGTTGCTGATCTGGCCCAGCCGATGGTCAACAACCCTCCGTAGCTTTACACATACTGCTGAAGACCACGAGCATCTCTCCATAGCTTTCAGATGGCGAATGGAATGCTTTTCTTATGCTTCCACTGGAGTGTTCGCACCTGGGTGAGCATCCTATTGGCATCGCGTGAAGGCGGTAAGCTCTTGTCCCTGGGAAGAACTCCATTCTTCGGTTTCCAGACACTTCTCAAGCCGCCTCATGTAAAAGTTGCCTCCTATTGCTCCCACAAGTGTTGCCATGCTGGCATGCTGCCCGCAATGCCATTCCCGATGGACATTGCGTCTCAAGTACCTTTCCCATTAATGGCAGCTGGGCACTGCTTTTGTGGTATAATCATGCGAGATAAAAATGAACATGGCACATGCTAACTCGTGGTGTGACCATTTTGTTGAAAGAAGCAGCAACAATCTGCAGCAGCATACAGATGCCACCACTAGATGACGCATCATCTGCTACTAGTCTTGGTGACAGCACTGAGCAACAACGAAGCCGCAAATGAAAATTTTGGGTGGAATACTCTGGGATCTGGATATACTAAATGTAAGAATTTTCACATAGTAAAATTTAGGGACAAAGAGCTGGTATTATGTGCTCACTTTCAGAGCAATAACAGAAATGCAAATTGCTGTTTTGGTCATGAGACACCATGCATTAATGGGACAGAATGTAGGGGCGACAGGAAGAAAAGAGCAACTGGTGAACAAAAGGGTTCTTTGCTGGTCCTAGGACAGCTTCGACAGGATCCAATGTACGGGAACCCTGCCCTTACATCAGGGCTGTGGGAACGTTCGTGCGCGACATATGACAAAGCGCACAGCTATTTTCAAAATGTGCTGCAAAAAAGATGACAAAGACAGTGATGACAAATACTGCTGCTGTGCTTGTAGAACGGACTCACCAAGGCCACTCTTCCGAGACTACAGGTGTTGGTGAGGTCCCGGCTGCTGCCCCCTGTGGTCCAGAACCAGCAGTGCGCTCCCTGCCCCGCCATATCCTCTTCCCAGTCACAGAGTCGTACACGGGGGATTCCGCCTGCTGCTCGGCCTGTTTCTCAAGCACCATATTTATGTCGACCACAGGCTCCTAAGCAATCGAAGAATGAAAAAAAAAGACAGTGGTGCTGTTTCACTGCAGAGCTATGTGCCAGCGTACGCATTGACGTAGAAATTCGCCAGTACAGTCAAACCCTTCAATATGACAAGGAAATAGCTTTGCTATATACAACAATTCATTATACGCATGTATTAGTAGTATTAATGGCCATGCCATTTTTCATTTATTTTTGTTACAATTAAATTAAATTTGTTAATAATTTCTTATATCCGAACCTGTTATAGAAAAGCATGGCAGTATATTCAAGTTACACCTCAGAGTGACACCTCGGTAGGTCCTAGCTCTATATCCTTACGGTAATTTTTAGAGGTGTGCAAATATTCGAAATTTCGTATAATTTTCTAATAGTGCTTGCTATTTGATTCGATTTGCACTTAACCTTTACTATTCGAACAAATAGTCGGAATGGTAAACTGATAAAAAGTTGGAAAGTAAGGGGAAAAAATATGCTATGTCTCATGACAAGTGGCCCATTCGCGCAAGTAGTTGGCTTCGCCGCGTAACACCGCTGTATTGCGGCGAAACTAACACTTGTGTACGGCAGTGGAGCTAACACCCATGTACTGAGGCGAAGCTAACACCAGTGTAATTCGGCGAAGCTAAAACCTGCGTACTGCGGCGAAGTTAACTCGCATATAGCAGCGAAGCTAACACTGGTGTATTGCGGAGAAGCTAACACACGTGTGCTGCGGCAAACAATACTCGCGTACTGCAGCGAAGTTACCTCAGCTTTCTGTTGCACAGTACAGGGATGGACTGTTTTTCAGGACTGTGGAATGACACTGTGGACACATACATCACGCAATAAATTTTTTGCCCATATCTAACTGTACACTTCTTCATAACTATATACAGTATTATTAAAAAATATTCACAAATTATTCGAAAAATACTCGATTTGATTCACACTTGAACATAAATATATGAATTCGCTTCGCACTAAAAATTTTGTTATTCGCACAGCTCTGTAATTTTTCTTATCCCTACATAGCGGCCTCCAAGGATCGCTATTAAGGAATGACGGACTTGGAGGCTTTGAAGATTCCACACTCCGGTTAGATGTGCAGCAAACCTGAGTCAGTCGCAGAGCCCCAAAAAAGTGTTCATTCTTGACCCAGGGCTTGCTATTCTATGGTGGCATTCGGGCATGCTATGAGCTGCAAATACCTGCGGGAGTGTCTATTCATGTCCTTGCACATGTTATCCTATGGTGGCACTGAGATGTGCTATTAGCCGCACAGGACTTGCATGCATCATTCTATGGTGATGGATAGGTGTGCTATGAGCCACAGAGGCCTCTAGAAGTCTTTTCTTGTCCTCTTCAGGCGTGTTATTCCGTGGCGTTAGATAACTGGAACTAGGGAGTGTCCAGAACGAAGTTCGAAAACTGAAGCAAAAAAAAGGTTCAATCCACTTGTGGCACTGCGATCATTAGCCTGCACAATACGGTAGCGCAGTGGTAGAATGCCTGCTTCCCACTCAAAAGACCTGGGTTCGAGGCTCAGCGGGGGATATAGTTTTCATTTTTTATTGCAATATATTCTGTTAGAAATGTGTTTCTTTTTACTAGTGACGAATATTTGCTTCATTTGCTACACGTCAACACAAAAATGAAGGCGTAATTTGAAGAAATGATGTTGAAATACCCACAAAATTTGCACTGATGGCAAATGTTTGCAGCGCCACTGCACGGGATTTGTGAAAAACAACTCAAAACATGGCCCCCGAGATGTTCGAGTGGTTCTCGTTTGTTGGCATTTCCTGCAGCCCTAACACCTCCGGGGTTTTGAGTTGTTTTTCACAAATCCCGTGTGATGGCGCTGCAAACATTTGCTATCAGTGAAAATTTTTGGGTATTTTAACATTATTTCTTCAAATTACGCCTTCATTTTTGTGTCGACGAGTAGCAAATGAAGCAAATATTCGAGCTCATCGACTCCAAACTCATCGGCTCTTCATTCTCGGTGTCAGAGTCGTCAGAATCCTCCGTAACTTGCCGGATGATTTCATTCATCAGTCAATTCCGCACAAAGCTCAAGATTTTTATCAGCGTCAGCGAAACCCACAAAGGTTATCCTGGCTGCAATCGAAACGCCGACAGCGCACAGGTCGCCGAAGGCAATGTCGCCGAATGGAAGTTCATCACACGCTGTCCACTCCTGGCGAGCCGGCCGTCTCGGAGTCGAGTGTGAAGCCCGCGTGGCGCAAACAGTTGCGAAGAGTTTCTTGCGTTACCACCTTCCACGAGTCTGCGAGCATGCTGATGGCAGACCTGAGATCAACAGCGTTACTTTTCCCGCTGACGGAACACAGCACCATGCGGCTGAGCATGCGTGATTTGCACAGATGTTTCAAGCTACGAATAATGCCTTGGTCCGTTGGCTGCAGGATTGTGTGGTGTTCGGCAGCAGAAATTCTATCTGTTTGTGGATAACTGCGCTGCACACGGCCACATCAACGACCTTTAGGTCGTTGATGTGGCCGTGTGCAGCGCAGTTATCCACAAACAGCGGAACTTTTTCATTATGCTGCTCGAACCTTCCTATCCAGCTTGTGCATGTCTTCTTCAAATGACTGCTGCATTACCCACGCCTTATTGTTCGCCTCGTACAGAACAGGCAGAGTTACTGCCCCCTTGAAACATCTCGGATGTTTCGACTTCCCTATTACGAGCAACGGAAGCTTCTCGCTGCCAACGAGGACAGTGAGCCGCTCTTTGCTGTGCTTGCCGCCGTGGCAGGGCTCACCAGTAAGTACAAGCTTTTTCTCTGGCAGCAGCTTGTGGAATAGCCCAGTTTCATCGCAGTTGAAGATATCCTCAGGTGTGAACTGCTGAAGCAAAGACTGCAGCTTTCCAGTCCGATACTTGGCAGCTATGGAATTGTCAACGGCACTGCTTTCTCCGCACGTCTTGAACTTCAAGTCATTTCGGTTCTTGAAATCGTGAGGCCATCCATCGCCCAACTTGAAGCCCTCCACGTTCACCCGAAGCGCGAAAACCTCGGCCTTCTGCTCCAGAATGTCACCCGACACTGGGATTTTCTTGGCAATCATGGCATTCAGCCACACGAAGAGCACTTCCTCGAGGTTCGAGTAAAGTCCCTGACTCACATTCTTCTTTCCAGCCCCGGTCTCAAGACATGGTCAGGTGAGTATTGTGGGAAACTGGCTGCAGTAGGTGGCTGCTCCTGAATGCACGCGCTTCCCAACATCACAGTCGCACATAGAAACTGAGCATTGGTGCCAAATAATTACATTAACGTATTAACTGGCAAAAAGAATCTGTGTCTCCATTACACCGTTTTTCGTGATCACATTCATGAACAGTGTAACTGGGAAACCATATGAAATAGGAATGCATCAATGAGGTTCTACTGTATTGCCTCATTTTATCATCATTGGCATGCTCCTTTGTGCAGACTAAGACACCACCGCTCATGCCAGTAGGCATAGCCTGTTGCCTAACGTCACTAGAACAATATATTGTACTGCAAAATAAGCATGTTAAATGGCTAGAAGTGACTGTGGACACAAACTACCATACTCATAATCTTGAATCATGCGTGTTTGTTGTTTTGTGGGGTTTAACGTCCCAAAACCAGCTCTGATTATGAGAGACGCCGTAGTGGAGGGCTCCGGACATTTCGACCACCTGGGGTTCTTTAACGTGCACTGACATCGCACAGCACATGGGCCTCAACATTTCGCCTCCATCGAAATGCAGCCGCCGCGGCCGGGATTCGATCCCGCGACCCTCGGATCTGCAGCCGAGTGCCATAGCCACTAGACCACCGTGGCGGGGCTCAATCATGCGTGGTGTGCCAGGAAAAGATGTGGTGATTGCCATGACAGTGTGACCGACCTGCTTCCATAGTTGGCATTACCTGTAAATTTGTAAGGCTAAGTGCCACGTCTAAAACTAGTCTTCGGAAGTGACATTTGTGTGCAATCTCTGAGGCCATACTTGAAGTCTTGTCGAGGTGTGGAGGTGGTAATGGCAACCTATTCAACGTGCATGAAAGCCATGAGCTGAGTCCAGATAATCGAACGTAAAGCTAGACACTGTCTGAAATATCAGTTCTCCTTACACATTAAGTCTACAGGTAAAGTGGCGGTGCTGTGGAGCTGTTCAAATCACCAGTTAGAGACTGTATTTGCAGTGGTAGCATTGTGCGTTCAGCACTATACAATAAACTGATGATAGACTGAATGGTCAGTGATCCTGAAAGCAGCGCAGGTTACACAGGGCATTTATATGAAAGGCATGTCACAATTTGATTAAGATACTATTTTCTCACAATGCAGACGTTTCTTACTAAGCAGATGCAAAGTCTGCCATATTATCCACATCATGCAGTACACTTGTACCTCGTTATAACAAACCTGAAGGAAGACACGGAACTACATTGCTATATCCAGTATTTCGTTATAACCATTATTGACCTCAACTGCAACTATTCGACATTTTGGTGCGAAAATTTTGATGTGCAAATAGGAAGATGGTGCTGTGGCCCGCAGTAATGCTATAAGAGCCACATGTGCGATGAAGTTTTTATAAAAGCAGCAAAAGAAATCTACTCGTCGTTACTGTGCGAGTTGGCAGCTGGCACGACAAGCCACGTTTTGTCGCAACAAGATGGGCTTTCGCTTCCCTTTTGCTTGCAGCTTGTCCATGTTATCGTGAGACCGTAGAAAAGACGACACTATTAAAGTCAACAGCAAAAATACGTTCCTAGTGAACAATCAGCATATCGATGAGGGATACACTATTGATGAGTGATATGGTCACCGCTCACGATGAGCGTATCCGCTTACATTACCATGGAGTTCGTGTCCACAGTGGCAAAACCTTCTGAACAGTCCATTTAGCAATTCACTGTATTTTTGGTATTGTGTCAACGATAATTCAAGCACCTGGTTCCCTCCTCACTACCCTGCTACATTTAAGATTTTGTTTGACAGGATCATATCAAGATATAATAAATGCCAAATAGTAACCTCAATATATGTGATGTGATTCGAGGCAGCTCATGAGATTGCCACACACCTTGGGATTCTGGCTGGCGGTGGCTTGCTGCGGGCGCGTGTCAGAGGCACCTTCTCGACCGGGTGGCCGCAGGGGAAAGAGGGCCTCGGCGACGTGTTCCCAGCGCTCGGCACAACACCAAAGCCACGATGGGTGTACAACATGAACACCAGGCATTCGGCGAGCCTTGTTCACCTGGGCAATATTGACCACAGGAGTGTCACCAGGCACAAAACATTGTAGATGGCCACAAAACTGAAACCTTAGGGCTTTCAGTAAAGGTAGACTGAAATTTCACTGTCACCAATTTCTTTAAAAGGTGTGTAGCATATCACCACAGAAGCAATCGTGAAAAAGCCAATGGGCTAGTAAAATGTAGTTTGGTAGCCAACCTTCAAATGACGCCTCAAAAGACCACATGGGCAGGCAGTGGTCATCTTAACCATTTTGGGCCCATGTACATCCCTCCGAGACGTTTCAGTGCCTCCGTAACTTGGAGGACACAACAAGAAGCCATATCTTCCGTGTCATGACCTTCTTGTATGTCACTTCCAGCAAGCATTAATGATACACAGAGGAAATATTAAGTTAACGTCCTTTGTTGAAATTCCACCCAAGAAACACTGTAATGCTTGTTTTGTACCAAAGAAATGGCAAGTTTGAATGAAAGTTGGTCAGCGTACCATTAGAACTACAGTAGAACCTCGTTTAACGAAACCGGATATAACGAACTATTGGATATAACGAAGCAATCGCAATTCCCCTTGAAATTCCTATAGATGAAATTGATATTGGCTATAACGAACTAATGGTTATAACAAAGTAATTACCACTCCCCCGTTAACTTCATTATAACAAGGCTTTACTGTATTCGAACCCCCTGTATAACCTTATCTACTGACGTATAATTTTCTCTCTTTTCTGGCTGACAACCCAGTCAGCTTCCCGACAGGCAGGGGCAGTCAGGAGAAAGGAGGATTTGCTATTGTTCGGGTGCCTGGATGGTTTTCCTCACTGGACGAGGCACTTTCTTATAGCTAATGTGAGCAGGCCCCTTCGTCAGCAGTCGTGCAGATGCCTGTTTCTACTTCCCTGCTGCGTGCTGCCACCTCGGCCATGTCACTGCACCGAGTTCACAGAACGTCCTACAGGTGGTGCAAGCTTTGTCGTGCATAAATTTCTGAGTAAGCATAGTAGCGTAGATAATATAATCACATTTCAGATGCTCTTAAGCAGTCACCTATCATCCATATCTTTTAATAAGGTCATCATTAATGCCCTTTTATTGACACCATTTTTCTGCACAGGTATCATAAGCAGCTATGTTGAAAAACAAGTATGGCTGTAAAGAATGACTAGTACAAATTAAAGGAGAATAGTATTGCTATTAAAACAGTAAAACCTTGTTATAACGAAGTTGAAAGGGGAGCCATAATTACTTCGTTATAACCAATAGTTTGCTATAGCCAATATCCATTTCATCTACGGGAATTTCAAGGGGAATTGCAACTGCTTCGTTATATCCAATATTTCTTTATGTCCAGGTTCATTATAACGAGGTTCTACTGTAAATTATTAGTGTACATGACAAAGTTATTTTCACATCAGTTTCGTTTACAAGTTCCTTCTCACTTTGCGATAATGCTTAATGTGGGAGGTGTGCGAACATTCGAAATTTTAAAAATGTGCATTCATTAGGCCAGTAAATATGTTAACTACAATTTAAGGTGAACCAAACATTGCAAACCACATTATTCGATGAAATATTCAGAACCAATTCATATCCACACAAAGAATAGCCATCTACCTTTGCAGTGCCAAGCCTCGCTGCAACGAGATGGGTCACGCCGGGGCAGAGATCACGTGACACGGTGGCCCCTAAAGATTTGGCAACTTGCCAAGCACGGCTCTTTTCGGCAGGCTGCATATAAGAGAAACAAAGAAGATATGCTCCCTCAACCAGAATTAGTACAATTCATGCAGCATAATCCAACTCTCCGTGGCTAAACTGGCAAAAGTCGACGTACCAAAGGTAGGAAGAGGGAGAGAACAAAAGAGAACAAGAAAAAAAATTACAGCATATCCACGGAGTGAATGATGATGAGTGGGCGAAGCTCGGGATGTTCATCGTAGATCGTGCCGAGTTCCGGATTAATTTAGTTAACGCGCACGCTACGAATCCTCATGGTTCAACTATGCACAAGTGAAATCTCCCACCGGCACTTAATTGCAAGTCAAGATCCAGTGCCTATATATATATATATATATATATGGGTTGCCGGTGAACGCTTCTCCAACGCGAGCAGTCGGTATTTCTCAATCGAGAAACTCGCTAGGAGACGCTGCCTGCGCCAACGTTGTCTCTCACAGGTGAGGGCGCGTTCTCCTTCTTTGCGAGCTGGTAGAGCGTTCCTCTAAGAAAGAGCGTTTCCATAGCCAACATGCGCCTTTCGCTCTCTCTCTGTCTCTCTCTCTCACAAGACAGCAGAGGCACGTGCCTGGAGGCACGCGCCGGGAGAGAGAGAGAGAGAGGCACGCACCGAGGGCGAGCGCGTGCCTCCCGGCACGCGGGTTACGCCTGACGACTGATGCCCGACGCCTGATGCGTGACAAGGTTAGACTAAGAGGAGCTTCGCCCATAAAAAAAAATATGGGTGGAGCCCTTCTTCCGTGCTCACACAGATGGTCTCACAGTGACTGAGAACTCTCGCCGCAGACGCCAGGCTATATACCGACGCGACGGCGGCAGAGACTTCATCTTGACTTTGCATACTGCAGTCCTCACTGTTTGCTTGTTCTTGTGCAACAGGGATTGGTGTACAAGGAAGCGACTGCTGGCACTAGTGGTGTGTGAAAGAGAGATGACCTAAACAGTTTCACCACTGTGGAACCTGCAAAAGTGTGTAGCACTCGCAACCAAGCGAGTCTCAGTGTGCACTAGAGCATTGCCGTGGGAGGAGAAACACGCGGCTCAGCGAGGTGGTGGCACCCTGTCTAGAGCACCGTGGCTCTCGGCCAGAAGCAGGAGCACACGACAGGAAGAGACAGTCGTCGACAAGGTGAGACCCTGAATCTCCAGGCACTTAAAAAAGAAGAGAGCGGAAAGGAGCGGACACCTTTTTGAGATGTGAGTGCCTATGTCACCGCATACCAGGTAAGGCTGCTGTATTTACACGGTTGTATGTTGGCTTGAATTTAGGTTGGCCCCACACTCCCTAACAGCAAGTCAAAAGGAAAATGTTCTAAGTGCCAGGACATGCTTTTGTCTCGATTGTAAGTCGACCTCCCACCTCTGGATTTCAAGAAAATGGGTCAACCTAACCCATGGAAGTCCAGTACCCTTCCCACAACACTTAAGCACTAATGTATTGAGATCGGCCATGTCCATTCCTCCAGGCCTCATTGAAGCAGTCGAGGAAATGTCATCACTTTCGCTCCTCTCATTATGCATTTAATATGGGTAGCTGTAGGAGCCACACAAAGTAGCGTCTATAGAGATACTCTAATCTTCACATACAATATCCAATAGCTCGTAGCATGTTGTCGGCATGACAGTGGCAGTTTCGTTATATTATTTAATTTTCATATTACATTTATTACACATTCGACACAGAAATATGCAAAACTGTAAATCCACAGCCAACAACCAGAAATGGGTCCAATGAAAAAAAAAGGTACGCTACGAGACACTACACAACTAATTTTTGCACAGTCAAACCTCGACATAATAAACTAAGTAAAATCAGCAATTCACATTGCTATATCGAAATTTCGGTAAATCAAAATATGGCTTTTAAGCTGTATAGTGGCGTCAAAGAATCCTTATTTAATACCAATATGGTGCGAGAGAGTTCTAACAACAGCCCCAGTAAGAAAAAAACGCTAATTTCAATAATGTTTACAAGAATCTGGTGACCACGACTTGATAATGCATCAATACAGCGCTCATCACAGTGGCCGTAAGTCACAATGAAAGCCTAAGAAACCCAGATACAACACACTGCGGTAAGAAGTAATCCGCAAAGCTATCGTGTCTATTCTGCCACCGCGGCCTCTTATCAAAACCTCGGGTGTTTCTCAAGATCAGCGGGGCGATGCCAACGGTATGTTCACCGAACCGCTAGCTATCAAGAAGAAAAGTTGAAAGCCAGTGGCTGCAGTTGGAAGCAGTGATGCATTCTTTCTCGTGGACCGGTACCAGTGAGCAAGATACAAGCCTTGTCAGCAACACTGTTACCTGAATGATCGTCATCTCTTTCAAGATAAGTGAAAGCCTGCTGCGTTAGTACTACTGCTTCTACGGTTACACATGCTTGTCACTTTACACTCAGCAATAATGAAATAACCATATCAGGTGCTGGACCTCAGCACGGGCTACACAAAATACAGAACTATGAAAGTTGTGGAGGGTGCAACACACAAGGTGTGCGGTGTAGTCTCAAGAATTATGCTATCATGTTAGCCCAAGTTGGTATTTGCCTTTAGTAGGTCTAAAATGGTGCAATTGAAGCCCTGACAACTCATGAAGCATGGCAAAGAATCACACTGTCACAAAACCCTATCTCTGTTGAAGTAAAATTATGTCACTAACGTTGAACTAAGAATAGCACGTTCCTTAAGTACACACGATGTTCCAGCAATTTACATGCCGATACACGTGCAAACCGGCCGATACACACCCATCCAAGCAAGAACTCACTTGATTCATGGGGACCACTCCCGAGAACACAATATGGACTCCCTTGAGAACCTTGCGGCGCACGTAGGGCACGACATGCTTGAGGTCGGGAATACGGCCCCCTTCCTCAGAGGTCATCTGGTCATAGATGGCATAGTAGGCACAATGAATAGTTCGCAGTATCTCTTCCAGATACAGGAGGTAGTCGTCTTCATCCTCATCCTCGTCGTGCTGCTTCTCGGGGCTCTTGTCTCCCAGGCTTCCGTCGGGGCTACTGGGCCGTTCTGGAGTTGCAGTGTTTGGGTAGTCGGACATTGCGTTGGTGCTACCCGTTGCCAACGTAGCTGCATCTTCCTTCTCGGCTGATTCACCTCTAGTTGCGTCTTCCTTGTCACCTGAGATAGCTGTCGTTGTGGAAGAAGACACCGCAGCACTGTCCTTCTCGGCTGATTCATCTCTTGTTGAGTCTTCCTTGTCGCCTGAGTTAGCTGTCGTCGTGGAAGAAGACACTGCAGCACTGTCCTTCTCAGCTGATTCATCTCTCGTTGCGTCTTCCTTGTCACCTGAGTTAGCTGTCATCGTGGAAGAAGACACCGCAGCACTGTCCGTCGCATGCGGCTCCTCCTGGTCCATCGTGACCGGCTCTTCAGTGGACGGTGGAGATGGAAGAACGGGTGTGTCTTCACCACAGCCACTTTTTACGTTCGCCCCATCCTCCTGACCAGTTTTGTCATCGTCTATGGTCTCTCTGCTGCCAGAAGCCTCCACGTCCATGGCTTCATCTGCACTCTTTTGCTTCTGGTTACTAACCTTAGGTGGTTCACCAGGTGCCGCAGGTAGAGGATTGGACTCTGTACCATTACTTTCCTTTTTTGTTTCCAAAGTTTCTTCCTGGATCCCGTTGTCAGCTGCAGGTGCTTCGTCGCCCTCTTTGGCTAGTGTGCTTGTGCCTTTTGTGGCATCCTGCTTCTGGTCTTTATCATCGGATGGCTCAGCGATCATCGCGCTAGGGGAGCTGGAGATAGCATCGGGGTGGCTCGGAGACTCTTCCTTTTGAGCAGAGTCCTCAGTAGTGCCTTCGTCACCCTCTAAGGCAGCAGTGTCTCCTCGGGCTGCCTCAGACGTTTCCTGGGTGCCATTACTTTCCTTAGGCTTTTCTCTTCTGGGAGCCCCTGCAATATCTTCCTGTGGAAAGCAAAAGAAATAATTGCTCCTAAGTATCATCTACAGCCCAAGAAGCATAAGTGAGATACAAAATGAGCAATAAAAGTTGCACTTAATAACAATGCCTGGCAACAACCTTCCCGTTACAGTTTCGGTTTCGTTTTGTGTTAGGAGCTGTGCAAACAGCAAGTTTTAAGAGCGAAGCGAATGGGAATACTAATGTTTCAGTGGAAATGAAACTGAATATTTTTCGATGAATGCTCAAATATCTTTTTAGTGATACCACGCTAAAATCGCAGAGAAATATACCAATGAACATGAGCAAAAGAAACATATTTATTGCATGACCAGTGTACTGTCGTACATGATCCCCAGAAGAACATTCAAGTCCTAAGAAACAGTCCAATAGACCCTTTTCATAATTGGCAAGTGCACTTCTCTGCACTGCACATTTGCCCTACTAATGGCGACAGCTGTCTTCATTTAAATGCTGTCAAAATTAAAGTTGCACATGCTGCGGCCCGTTTTTGGGGAATGTTTGTATCAGAAGGGCTGCGTCGACATTTTACCGCAAATTGCGCTTGCACACGCTGTTTGCCGGATTGCCAATGCCGCCATTAGTAGGGTAAGCTGCATTGCAGGGAAGCTAGCTTTACAGTTTATGAAAAGGGTCTATAGAGAAGTGGGCACAAGTGTGAGCTAACTGCACCACAGTATGCAGCTATTAGCTTTAATGCAGTATGAAGGCGTTAGCGTCGCCGCAGTATGCGATTGTATGCGTCATTGAAGTATGGGAGTGTAAGCATTGCCACAGTATGCGAGTGTAAGCATCACTGCAGCATGTGAATGCTAGCTTTGCTGCCATACACAAGTGCTACGCAGCAAAGCATAAATGGGCCATTTGTCACCAGACATGGCATATTTTGCCCGTCAATTCAAACTTCGAACAGCTTGAATAGTAGAAGTGGAGCGCTAGTCAAATCAAATATTAAATGCTATTCGAAAACTATTAAAAAATTTGAAAAGCATTGATGTGGCACTACTTTGTCTCTTTTACGATTGCATGATGGCAGTTGCGCAACCTTGTAGTGGTGTGTCAATAAGCAAGACAGGATCGGCTGTCGCGTAAGATCCCAAGTGCACAGTTTTTTATTGTCTGCTCCACGGGCTCCTCGGGTGCCTGTTCCTCTTTGATGGTGATGACTTCATTGGGCCAGCAATCCATTCGGGTTGGCTACACCCGTGACAGATGCAATGTTCTAGGAATGCCATTGGCAACTCACGCGACCCAGTGCTACGTAAGCCAAGGGGCGAGAACTTCGCACCACCTTGTGAGTGATGTGATGTTGCCATTTGTAAATGGTGTATGTAAATGGCGCACTGCTGACGCTGTAAGGAAAGTGGCTCCTATGGCTAGAGGTCTGGGGCATTCACCTAAGGACTGAGGGGCTGTCGGTTCGAATCCCCGCCCAGGTGCTTCGTACGAATTGGTTTAGGGTTTTGTTCATATTCGGTATTTTGACTTATACATGCACACCTATACATACGGAGCATGACGGTGATGCCAAAAGCGGAAATCCTCTTCAAGTGTCCACATAATTGCCATAGCAATAAACTAACACTGACACATAGCTATACTGGCGATATAAAAAGAAAGACATGTAGAATTTGCCACCACAGAATGAGAGATTTAGGCAGTTCCTTCACTTCTGTTATTCAGTTATGCTCGCTTCAAGGTCACTTGTGCCTATGCCTCGGTCACGTGCTCATGCAAAGGCCCTTACCATGACAGGCTCGGCCTACACAGGGGTGCTTAAAACTTGCAGGCCTGCGCAGAGGACACAGAACAGTGGCACTGTAAGCTAGATTTTGCTGCATGCTCTCTCATTGTCTTTCAGCCTTACTCTATTCTTACTTCCCTTTCCCGTCCTCCACTGCATGCTTCCTCTTTTTTTTTTCACTGCCATTGCCTAGTGCAAATCAGCACAAGAACAGATAAGTAGACATGACTGGCGACATGTAGACGGAACTGGTCTCGGCAGTCTAGTATCCGGCTGCTGCCATGGCGTCATGATCGCACGTGACTGCTTCGCAGGAAGAACAGTCCAGTTCACGTACTAAATGTACATGAAGTTGTAGTGCCTAGATAGCACTACAAGTCCAGGAGCTCAGTGGACTGTTTAGTATACGAGTCTGTATACTGTCTAAACCCAATTGATTGAGTTTCGGCACGTATACGAAACAATCTACTATGCTCCTAGACTTGCAGGGCCATCTACGCATTCGTACACTAACTGTGTGCACGCTCGAAAGTTCACGTACTAAATGTACATGAAGTTGTAGTGACTAGATAGCACTACAAGTCCAGGAGCTCAGTGGACTGTTTAGTATACGAGTCTGTATACTGTCTAAACCCAACTGATTGAGTTTCGGCACGTATACGAAACAATCTACTATGCTCCTAGACTTGCAGGGCCATCTACGCATTGGTACACTAACTGTGTGTACAGTTCACACTTCCACTGAGTGGCAGGGATTTTTAAAAAGTGTGAGAGCTCAAGGGTTGAAGCACAGGTTAGCTGCGTGGCGAGGTGCGATGGCTTGGACATCCAAAACTGCACGCATACTCAAAAGAAAACGGAAGAAGGCAGGTTCGATTGATCCTTGCATGGCTTAGACCCATTCTCTCAGGTTCCAGTGGCAAGACGGGCATTCAAGTCGCTCCCGTGAGAGTTCAACTTGGATGAAGTTACTAATTTGTGTTTGCTACTCTTAACTGCCCTTTTTAATAGCTGTTTATTTTCCTAATTGTACCCTCAGATGTGTATTTCTTGTATTCACGTATACGAATTTATGCCTGAAATTAGTTTTCCTTGGGAAAAAAATATGATAACTAAAACCCTGCCGCATACCTGACTGTGGTGCTATCCGTTATGCATCTTTTTATACCTCAAGAAAACCACTTGATCTAAGACTGTGAATCTTGACATAAAGAGTAACAAGTAATATTCAATCTGTATATTTTAAAATTCCCTAGAAACTTTTTTGCCAAAGATTTTATTCCTCGTTAAATTTTTTTCTGATAATTTTGAATTTTCTTTCCATATGCTTGCAGGACTGGGCGAGCACCGAACTGACATCGGTCAAATGAAGAAGCTTTTACTTACAAGCGCCCCTACTACAATTTTAAAGGCAATATATTTATTTATTATTTAACAATACTGCCAATCTCTTCAGAGATTATAGCAGGGAAGGCACATGAAAAATACTATATGTTTACACAGGTTTATATATGGATAAAATCACAAAACAGTCAATATTACATACAAAATTATACATTATACATTGTTTACTTTATGACACACAGAGATTATTTTATTATTACCATAGTATAATCTCATTACAAGAGATCTGCTATACAACAGACATTTGGATACAACATACCAAAATGTGGTGTTGTGCTGATCTTCCTATCTTTTCCAATGGCTGAACTTTTTTTACAATGAATTCTGACACAACATGCATTCGGATATAAAGGACTAAATCACAAGACGGGCTAGCTTGTCAGCACTCCTTTACAGCAGAATCATTTATGGTGGATATCTCAAGTTCAACAGCTTCCAACTTCAAACATTGCTTGACAGCACTTTTGGAATCAGCACAGTGAGGTTCTATGGTGGCAGATAAACTCAACAGCCTTGTAATTATGGAGACACGCATAGCGTCCGAACTGTTCATTGGACTGAAGCTGACAAGCTTCTGTCAGAGAACTTAAAAAATAAATGCGCCCTTCGAATATGTCTGTGACTTGTAATCCCCTCCAGTTACAAGAGACTCATTCTGTGTCTACAAAAAAGTATGTTTTAACAGTATTTGATTTCTACATACTCCTTTTGCAACAGACTAAAATCTTCTTCACAATCAAGGTGTGTTGTAACAAGACTAAACTGAAACTATCATGTTTCATTACTGTTACGTAACAGTGGCCATGCCAAGTTCCCTTACCGGTGTAGGGTAGAAAGTGGACTCCGGTTGGGCACACGGTGGTGCGTTTATGTCGCCCGTCTTGTCAAAGAACAGATACGGTTTCACCGGCACAAGGTTGGGCGCGAAATTCCAGACGTCTTCACGGTCATCGATGATGCACACCATGGAGTCACCACAAGGAAAGAGCGCTCTGGAATGAACACAAAACATGGCCAGGGTTGCCAACCATGTGCCACTTTGCATTCCACTGTAATGTTTTTGAGTCCACTAGGCTGCTAATCTTAAAAAGATTGATTAGTGAGAATATCATTTGATCGAACTTTCATTAAACTGGCTATATATGGGTATTGCTGACATAAATGTCGTGAGACTCTACACATTATAAGGTGTCCAAGCAAGTTTATTTTATATTCGTACACATGGCCTTTAAGATGGCATCCTGCATATTGGCACATGCTACTAGCGAAAGTAGGGCCTCCAAAAGAGACAAATGTCATCGCCTTTGTGTAAGTGTACCCAACATCATCATAATACAGTGTTCTATGCTGGGAAAGAGTGCTGCATATGCTCAGGTGAGTCTTGGTGTCAACAGATCCGCTAAGTACTAATGTTAAATTTCTGTGAACGGTGCCATTTTTACTTCTGTGGTTTTATCTGGGGAGTTTGGGAGAAGGCAAAGCAGACACCTTATTTCTGCAAGGCATCCGGGTGCCTACAGGCAGTAGCACCTTGGCACTGCGCCAACCGTGCTGTGACAGTAGACCTCAAATGTTATCACTCGCAGATGCCGAGGCACTCTTTGATAATCTCATGACAGTGTTGTGAAAAGTGATTCAAACTGCTTGCCAAGTGTGGGAACCAACATACTTATCAACCACAGTTCAAATCTCAGAAGATTTGAAGATATGACACTTTAGGTACATGAAAACTTCATTGTGCTGATCGGCAGTAAAAGCACCTGGCAATGCTGCACAGTCTTTTTAGGAATAAGCACTGAAATAAAATTGTGTGTAGCTCATGCTCACTTTTTTTAATGCTTATTGGCTCTTGCAAATGCATGAGCAGCATTCTACTGTATCAGTGCAAACTAAATTACTGCTTTCCATGAAAGCATGCCATTTGTTGTGGACAGCGTGTGGTACACCTCAGTGAAACCGACCACATGCTTGGTGAAGAACTCCACAAGCCCTCCCGCCTGATTGCTGCCGAGGATACGGAACTAACCCCCGGACGACACCACATTTAAAACTGCAAAGGTGGAGCACTTTGCTTACCTGAGATTTCCCGTCTTAGAAGTGGGGTTGAAGCACTCGTCTCGCGAGAGGATACGATGCGAGAAGTACCGCCCGTCGGGGTCCAGCAGAGCAGCGATGGCGTGTGCGTAAGGCCTCGCCCCGAATGTGCAGATGTGCAGCTCGTACAGCTGCGACACCTGCTCCAGGAAGTGCTGCGTTCGCGGCCTCACTCGGGTGTGGTACCAGGGCGACTGTGGCCCGCACAGCTGGAAGTGGTGCACACCCTGGACGCACGCGGTGTGTCACGAGCGTGACATCGTTAGTACAATTTAGTCACTCCTGTGCAATGACACAATTTAAGTTGACGAGGGTGCAGGGAGTTGCAATAAGTAGCCAAGAAATGAAGTTGAAATGTGAAGCTTGATTCAATGAGGCATAATATAGCAGCAATTACACGGCACCAGTGGTTCTGGCACGCGGACGTATCAGGGACAGGTGGAATTATAGGGAACCCCTTAACGTGACAAAACAAGGGGGAGGGGGGCAGGGTGTAGGCACTACAAGATAACGACATCATCAAAAGCTCTTGTTGGGCAAGTAGGTACATTCTTTGTCAAAAGAAGAGGCGTGCAAGACACGGAAACAAGGGGTTCACTTCTCCCCTTGTGTCCGTGTCTTGCACGCCTGTTCTTTTGACTATGGACCCTTACCAACTCGCTCAACTTTCTATTTGAGGTACATTCTTGAGACCTGAAAGGGAAAATTAGCATCCACCTGTTTCATTCCCTTATTTTCCCTTTCATAACCGTTACTCCACTTGTGGGTTTCCGCAGAAGTCTTTTGCCATTCTTGAGACTAGGTACCGGCGCAACCAGACGACACAAGGAGAGAGACACGGACACACGAGCGTGTGTGTCCGTGTCTCTCTTCTTGTGTTGTCTGATTGCGCCGGTGCCTATAGGCCTCAAGGTAACAACATAGAGCAGGAAATAGGCGGGTGGAGCTGGGTTGAAATCCACAGAAGCACGGGGTTTTATTTTTAACACTGAAAGTGATCGTGGTTGCGAACATGAGTAGTGTCACCCCCCCCCCAGCGGACAAAATCACTACCAATTTCAGTGACTGCACAGCTTACACTGTAAAATACAGCCTGAATGTCACACCTCAGTGAAAGTTCTGCAGTATACACAGAAAAAATGGAAAACACAAGGCAGGCAGGGGACTGCTGAACGCAAAAACTACATTTGTTCTGCAAGTCTGTGGCCAATGCTACTTGTTTGGAAGATATGCTCGCTCATACATGCCCAGTAACATTTTCAATCAAAGCTACTATTGTCCAGCTTATGTCAGCATAGTTGTAGTCGTCACGGCAAAACTCCCAGAAAAATGGAACCTTTGGCGCCCTAATGAGGTGGATGAAATGAATGCATTAGTAGAGAATTTTAGTGTCGGAGCCCCCAAGTGCAACGGGTCAAGAACTCAAGAACACTTGAGTTCTTTTGTTCTCTCCCTACCACCAAGGGGAGTACAAGAGAACACAATACTGTGTGTATGCAAAGGTGCAAGGGTACTGAGCATTAGAACTCATTGCTTCTGTACCTTCATAGAGCGTGCATTGGAGTGGAAAAAGAAATGTTGCTGGTGCAGGGATTTCAACCCCCAACCATGCTTGTGAGGTGGGGACATATCTGAACCCAAATGAATGCTTTTGATTTTCTAGCACCTCACCAGAAGGAAAGAAAGAAGGAAAAGTAATAGGTCAGGCACACACACACACACACACTGAGCTTCACTTTCCCCATTTTTCTCTCGACAAAGCTTGGGCTGCAATCTTTCTTTTGCAAAGTGTCAATTGACTGCAACCCCAAAAGCCAAGGTGTAGAGAGTATAAGGGGAACTTTATAGCCAATATGGCCAATGAAGACGCGGGAAGCATTCGTGAGAAAAAAAAAAGGGGGTATTAGTGGAAAATGTACTCGAATGATTCCTTGCCGGGGGAGTTGTTCATTTCTTAGGAAATGACATTGCAGACAAGTGCTGCTCGCCGCTCAATTTATTGTTTTGAAATTATGCATATGTGCAAACCGGTAACTCATTGGGATGGGAAGGGAAGTCGAGGAGGGGGTGCCCAAGTCCCCCTCCCAAGTTCGAGGGGCACTAATGGAAGCACACCTCCAACAGGAGGTGCCTAGATCTGTCCCTGTCACTACCTTGACACCAGAGTGCGGCTACAAAGGGCCATTCTTTGCCAGGGCAAGTACACAGTCAAGTTGCCACACAGCACCCAAAATATTTGAGGAGCCAGCTTAGCACAGCCTGCTTCTTGAAGTAACCCAGTCAAAATTTAGGCAAGAAAATGTGAGACCAGAAATGTTTTGAATTAGGGGGGATCTTCACTAACTTTAAATTATCGAGGTTTCACTCTATCTCGAGCTGACTGCTCTGCCCTTGTGTAAACAACACTCACTTTGTGTGTGAGGTCATAACATACAAACTCATACAAACTACCATGCTTTCACGCCATCAAAAGACAATGCACCTTC
>CM023490.1:37942386-38068608 GCA_013339685.2 Hyalomma asiaticum
TGCTCGGTGGAAACAAAGTAGTCAGAAGAACATAATAATTAAACAGCTATTGTGAGAAAGTCATACAAATAAAAACTCTGAGTGCTGCTGCGAGCATCAAGGAGAGCAGCTCAATATTTTAGAGCGGTGTGTCAGTGCCCGACAATGGCCACCCAAGTTTATCAAAGGAGCCTTCCATATGTGTACCAATGACCAACACAAAATAATGCTCATTGACCACACACCCACTACCAATGACTGGAACAAAAGATATGTCATATCACCTCAGTCAAGCATCGTCAACTGCAGGATGAAGGCCTTTCTCTGGATCTCCCACTCAGTGTTATGTAAAATGGTGATTCACATTTACTTTTGTATTCCATCGTTTCACTCCAATTAGAGCCGACAAATTTTCCAATCATTCCACTCTGGCTGCTGCTCCCTTTTCTCTAACAGCCTTCCTGTTGATTTAACAGGCCAAAATATGTCTAGCCTAGTAATCACTTGTTTTGGTGACTCCCCATGCAGACTAGAAATGAGAAAAAACGGCGTTTCTTTACCATGCCACTACACATCAACCACCTAGTTGATCGACAGCTTTCGACGCACATATTGGACCATTTACCATGCTTTACAGACTGTAGGGCCATCTGCGAGGATTGTAAACACTGTATTTGCCTTTTCTACACATTTCGAATTTCCAACACATGGCGGGCTTTAAAGAGTGCATGACCTTGAAGGCTGAAGCGCCCGTGAGCGGTACGATGTACTAACATTCGAAACCGTGAGCACCTTCAAAGAAAGCAGATGGAGGCTGTTTCATTTGATCCTTACGTTGCTTAGAACTAATCTGTTCGGGCCCTTCGAGAGGTAGTGACTAAGATATCGCAGTTGCTTGCTCAGAGATCAGTTTGGATGAGTTAGTAACTAATTTGTTGTTATTTTTGTTGCATATCTTAGGACTGCTGCTTATGCTCCCAGATGTACCTTTCAGATGAGCACTTAACAGTCGTACTTATGTTCATGAATTTATGACATGCGTACATCATTTCTTCTTATAAAGAAATTTCACTAGGATCAACCAAACATTTACAGATTTCACCATGTGTCATGTGATTTTAATAACTCATGAAGCAGTCGACATACGGCTCTAACTTTTCATATACTGCTAGAGTGCCAACCGCCGTAACAGAAACTTTAAGGACCTGTTAGTACATGGCAAAGTAAACCCTCAGCACACCGCCTGCGTAATAGCTTGCTCTTGTCCCAGATGTAAGACTTGCAAGCATATTCAAAATGATCTTAAAGTTAAAAGCACGGGAAGTGACTATGTCCATCATGTAAAATCAAGTTTCACTTGCACTAGTTCAAACGTTATTACATGTTGGAATGTTCACTCTGTCACAAGCAGTACATCGGCGAAACTGGTCAACCAATTAATGTTAGATTAAACGGGCACCGCACGGACACCGCGAATAACCTGCCGAAGGCACTGGCGCAGCATTTTAATTATGACAGGTCATAATTTCGATGAACTCAAACTCTACTACTTCAAGGAAACCTTCCGCTCGTGAGGGACAGAAAATACAGGGAATCGTATTCTCATATACAGGTTCAATACTCTCCAGCCTACAGGCATAAACCTTTCAAAGGGAACCCTTGAGTCCATTAGATATGGTAGAGGGTTAACAAAGACAGACAAAAGGTTGAGGGTATACAAGCTAACAATGTTTTCCCAGAAAGTCTACTTTCAGGTGCGGAGCCCCCATCTAGTTCGACGAGAACAACGGCGGTTAACAGTGTGTAATTACTTTTTTTAGCATCAAGCTTTCGGTGAAATGCATTGTTGGTGTGGCGCAGGTGGTGTGGGGTGGAGGGGGGGACACATGCCATGTGAGCAACTTCTGTTCCCAGTGTGTGTTCCTTTTTTCATCCTGCTTTCTAGCACTGAGCACACAATGCATTTGCAAGATATGTACAAGGAGCGGATTCTTTGGAAGCTTTCGCTCTTGCCATTTATTCACACACAATGTCCAGTCAAGGGAACATTTCGGAAGGAGAAGCAGCCCAAGCCATTTATATTAGTCACGCTAACACCTGTCACCCAAATACCCCTGCACCCAACCCCCCCCCCCCCCCCCTTTTTTTTTGTTCGCACGTGCGTCTTCTTCTCCTCTCTTTCCGAGGACGGGGGAGAGTGTGCAAAGGCGTACATAAACGAACGCTGGAGAAGGCAGTTGCCGCACTGACGAAGACAAGTCCGCTTGTCGAAACCTTGGCTCCCGTGACATTCCCTGTTCTAAATCGTACTTTGCGATTTGTTCATTGATTCAAGCATCCATCTTCCCCTGAGCTTCTCTTCTAGTCTAGAGTGCCAAGTAATATAGCAACAATTTGCATTTTCTGAAATTCGTTAAGCCTTTCTTGCTGCAGATATTACTTCTCAGTGAACACTTTTTTATTCCATCTTTTTTCTTTGTTTACGAATTCTTCAGAAATTAAGTTCTGTTTGTACTGTTTTGAAAATAAACACCACTTGAAAGCACGTTTATTGCCCTCCACTTTGATGTATTACATGTCACTGTAAACACGGCAGCCGCTGCAGAAATAATTCCTAACTCAAGCTCACAAGAAACCACCAGTTTCCCCATGGCTCGGAAAGCGCTAATGTTGGCTAAAATGTTCACTAACTCTGTGTGCTCCTTAACACTTTCATCTATGATGGGATGGGTGCTTCGTAGCTGGTGCGTCTGCCGCACACTCACAGAAACAGGGGAGGCCTCTCATTGCCACACTACACACTACATTCCACACTACATTCTGCTTACAAGTACACCAAAACGGCTCCTTAAAAGGACACCAAAGACAAAGATTAAGTTAATATGAACTGTTGAAATGAAATAACCATCGAGAAAGATTGTGGTGATTGTTTTGGGCCAGGAAAGTGCCTAGTTTGAATGAAAATCCGCATTTTAGCAGTCAGCATGCTGTTAGAACTACTTAAACTACATGCCTTGACCCAGGGCATGGTGTCGTAGAATTGGCCGTTTTCTCTCTTTCCTGGCCAACAGTGCAGCCAGCTGTGCAAAAGGCAGGAGCGGGCAGGAGAGACGGGTTTGGCTCATGAGCAGACAGCGCTGTCAATAGTAGCCGGGGAGAAAGCTGTTTCTGCAATGTCGTGAGCACAGAGATGTTGAGGGAGCTCGCCCCATTGGCCCCGCTTTTTGGGTCTAGTTAGCAATGACTGAAGCTCGTCACAATAAATTTCGCCTATTTTTCAACGCGGTAGACAAGCAACACTTTATTTCATCCTTTTATGCAATGCAGTTTATTGCTGGCAGTTAGAGTATCAGCAACTTCTTCTTTTGGAGACTCGACCACGTCGTCGACCTAGGTACCAAAATTTCTCGCTGATGGTGCAAGCCTTGTCCTGCATTTACCTTACTTTCTCAGGAAATGAGGTGCTGGTACAGATAATATTGATGTTTTTTACGTTTTCTGGCATTCGCCCATCATTCTGACAAAAAATTTTGTTCAGGCTTCTATCAATGTACTAGGCTCAACTTGCGTTGTTCTGTCGGTGACAGTAAGTGACTCGATTCCCTCTTGACGCACAGCTGTTGGAGCTTTTAGTCATACCTCTTGCAGGAATAATTCCATGCTGTATAATTGTAGTGCATGATCAATGGAAAAATGGCACCGGAACTCACCTCCTGTGTGACACGAAGTTCAGGTACATTGTGAATCATGCTGACCGAGGCCACAGTCAGCAGCGGTGGGCAGCGCCTCTCCTAGCCTGAAGAACAAACAAACAAATGCTTATTGTTGAAAATCACTTATCGTCGCGTATAGTGCAGAAAAATGAGAGAAAATGCTACACATTTGAGCGATGGTCCTGCCATAGTCTTGGCAATCCTATGGGCTATCTTGGCCACAGAAAGATAAAAACTTAGGCCTGTATTCACAAACCAACCTTATCCTTATCGCTTGTTTCCCTTATTGCCACTGTTCCAATAATGCACATTGTAATCAGTGCAAGAGACTGTCATAAGCCATGTTCGTAGATACTGCACTAGTCTGTTCATAAAGGCACAGGGAAGATAAGTAATGCCGTGTGGAAACAAACATAATCAAATGAACATCTTTATTATGCTGCACATGTCGTGGAATGTGCCCGTTCATTTCAAGGGAAAATAATGTCAGCCACAATGGAAAGTAAGACAGAACAGAGCCTACCACGCACAAAGTGGCCGGGTGATATCCTAGACGCTACAGGTAAAAACACGTACGAGCTTAAGGAAGTTGCATGGAATAGATTTCTATGGTGTGTTCATGTTGCCAAGCATCACCACAAGACGCGAGCTACTCGAATGCGCTTAGAAAGAATTTGTGTTCGGGTTAACAGGGTTCCCGAGTGCTATCGCGAATTCTGGGACAAGGACAAAATTTTCTATCTGGATCGATCGCACGTCCCGATGGATTCCTTTCAGGTTTACTCATCTTCGTCGGCACATTTCACCGTCGAAGCTGAGCAGAAAGAAAATGCATGCAAATACTTACTCCCTCAGATCGGCCCCGCATTCAGCACAGAGGTCTTTCATGACAACGGGATGTGTACAGAGGGCCAACTTCAACAACACGTCGCTGCAAAGAAACGATAAAGCTAATCAATATTCACTGGGCACGCACTGGAAACACGATCAACACACTGCACCTGCGTTTATTTCCGTTCCCCGCACACAGGCAAGAAGAAAATAAGTCGCGATCGGCAGATAAAGCAACGCGCAAGCTACAAGTACACGTAAAACATCTCCGCGCGAAACCAAGTTGACTCTGTTGCTGTGGTAACTGCACGCAACAAATGCGACGGTAACAAGAGCGAGCTTCGGACATGAGCAGCGCAGCGACGCTGAGCTAAAGCACGAGATCAATTCGACGTTCTGTTTAACGTAAGCGAGAGTTTCACGTTTCTCTTTTTTCGCTGCTAACAAGGCAAGCACGACGACTAGATCGTGCTGTTCGAAATCAAAAGCGCGCGCGCGCGCTTCGGTGGATTTGAAACGAGTGCCCTTCAATTCGTCGAACGTCGCACAAGCCAAGTGTAGAACGTTCTACGTGAACAGCACCTCGCGAGAGAATTTGCGGGACAAAACCAGCTCCACGAACGAGGTCGTACCCGGGGTTCACGACGTCTCCCTCTTGGGCTACCAGTGCGTCGACGGTGCCGTCGCATTCGGACTTGAGTTTGCACAACTGGTGCTCGTCGGCGTTTTCGCCGCCGTTCTTGTGGTACAGCAGGATTCCGGTGCCGTGGGAAATGCGGCTGCCCGCTTGGATCTTCCACTTGGCGATCTTGATCGAATCGCGACCCGTATGCCGAAGCAGCGAGGAAGAATTGTTTACGTTCTCCATGTGCCGCAGATCAATAAACAGTGCTGCCGATGGGAGGCAGCCATTACAAGAAAGGAAGCTCCGCAGTGAAAATAATAACATTAAAAGTCAATCACAAAATTGCTTTGAATAACTTTTAGTGTTTAGAATATTTTATGATAAAGCACGAAGCGAATGGAAATATAATCAGCTCATTGTTGTGCATATTTTATTGCGAGGCTATTGCTATGGTGTATGAAAGGAAAAGTGGGACAAACGCGGCCGTCGAAGAGCGCGGCGCGGCGCTTGTTGCAGCGTTTCATGATGCCGAAGAGTGGCGCACGCGTCGACAGGGAGATATCTCCGCGGGAGTTTGAGATGCGCCTGCTGCTGCAGCTACCGAGCGCGCTTCTTTGGCGCGGATTTCTTCTCGCTTCACGTCGCTTTCGCGTCGTGGAGTTTCAATTTCTTGTATAAGTACTTATACACGTTCTCATGCCGTGAAAAGCGATGGGAAGATGCGCGAACCGACAAATGCACTGCTGTGCGCGTCGAAGTCCACCGCGGTGCTCTAGCGGGCTCGAAATATTCACGACTCGAAACACTCGGATGGCGATCGTTCTTCGATGGAAGCGATAATGCTAGAGGCCCGTGTACTATGTGCTCTGGATGCACTACGTTAAAGACTTCCAGATTTCCAAAATTTTGCGAGCCCTCAGCTACGGCGCAATTACATTCATATAGCGATATTGTCACATAATTAAACCGCTTATTTCTACTTTGCGGCGGACACCAAACAGAGAAGTGCTTGAGAAAATAAGAAACGACAGCGGTGACTCGTTTCGCCAGGCATCTTCATCGGAAAGCGTCTCCAACGACGACTGTTGACACGTAATTAGGTACTTGTAGAACTAAACGTTCTCACTGGTGAAAGAAAGTTACCATCCGCGTTTTAGTCTAATATAATTATTGCGAAAGCACCCAAAGCATGTTGAGTTTCATTTGCTGAATTTTCCAAATACGGGACACAGCTCGATAATGTACTTCAGTTACTTTCGTCTTCTGCTGAAGTTCCTATAGCTGCCATATGCTCCAGTTGATAGCAACCTGCCATCAACAGGAGTAATGACCATATACACAGTCGTTTCAGTGTGTGCATTAAATCTACTTTGGTGGGAGCAGTGCCTCGGGTTTCCTGTTTTCCCCTCGTATCACCCGGACTAGACGGGCTTCCGTAAAATATTAGACTTCAATATACAAGCCATATGTTGTCAAGACGCCTGCTCCAGCGTCATTATTGTTTTGGTTTGACGTGTCTCTTAATTTGTCTCCCGGTACCTTTAAGGTCTCCGAGGCGTTTCAGCCGCCTTTGTCGCTGCAGGCTGCAAATACGTGGCGACTTTTGCTGTGTTTGAAAGGTGCCTGCAAGTTGTCAAAGACCTTATACATTTATTTGATTCGAAAGAATGGAATGCTTATAGCGCATTTTTCAGTTGACCTTTCAAAGGTGAGTGATTGTTCGGTGTATCCGAGTCGCGCATAAGGCGGCACAACGCACGGCATGACAACTCGGTTCTCGTTGCTTGGGCAATGGGGAACCTATACATGGCTATGGAAAAATGAAACGCAGTAAGATTCCCCATTGTCGTATATTCGTTTTATCGTGAAGGCGTCTTTTGACGAACTGTTAAAGGGCGTGTTGTCAGTTTGGGGCAAGGCAAGCACGCCGGTGCAGAGATGGGTCGGTGCTAATGTACGGAAATCCTGCTCGCCGAGAAAACAATGGAAATATAATACACAAAGTGATGCTTCCTTTTACCGGGAGCTTCGACTGAACATGCAGTTAAAGGCAACCGACCCGCGCGCCTACATAGTACGTACTTGAAGCCACACATTGCATGCTTGCATAACTAGGAAACACAGATTTAGAAGAGTACAAACGAAAGGACCTAAGCATACACGTGTTTAAAGGAGTACTGACACCAAATTTCGAAGCTGAGTTTACTCTACTATAGAACTCTCCTATATGCGTAGACAGCTCTGTGCAAATGTTAAGCTCAGGAAATGCTGATAAGATATTTTAATTGGACGCCAAAGTCAATATTCACATGGCGTGCCTACTGCCATCGACACTAGTGTGACGTCAGGCTACAGTACAAATTTCGGTGACTTCAAGCAGCAGTATGGCAAGTTGTGATAACGTCAGGTACAAAAACATCCAAAATGGCCGCTCGTGCGTCACTCTCGGTCGTATGATCTCGCCGTTCAGTCGCCGTAGTTGACAGTGCCCGTGAAGCGGGCGAGCGAAGTCGAATTACCCTCTATCGCTGTGTGTGCCCGCGTATAATCGGAAGGCAAGCTCTCTATGGTGCCGACATTTTGCCCCTGAAATGCCGCGGAGGTCTCGGAGGCCACCTTAGCTTATCGCAGGCTCTGGAGCCACGCCGACACCCACCGTGCGTGCCGTACGTTGCATCTTGCACTGTGCCGAAGTATTTGCTGTCGTCGCGGAGTCACTATACAAAATTTTGTACATTGTTGACCCCGCACTTGCTGCAGGCGCTGTACGCGAGAGACCACTAGGCGAAAACGTCAAGATTTTTTGCGGGAACACGTCACGAGGGCTCATTACTATGCACATACTGTGTCATGACGTCAGGCTACAGTAGAAACCGAAACCGGCTTTTAAAGGCATGCTGTAAATAAATTTTCACGGCACGCTCACGCCTACCAATATGTTTTCTGGGCTCTGGAGGTCACGGCCTTTCATTTCATGCAAAAAAACGCCAACTGAAAATTTTCGTGGCAGTACTCCTTTAAGGCGAAAGGCTTATGTGTGACACAAGAAGAATGAGAGAGACCGAGGTAAGGAGGATTAGACAAAAGTAAGAAAGATATTGAGACAGAAAGAGGTAGGTATGAATAGGAATAGACAAAGAAAGAGATAAGGGAAGAAACGACAGAAGAGAGACAGAGTAAGATGCACAAGGATGAATTGTATTAGACAGTGATCAAAATACACGAATATAGACAGAATCTCGAACACTTAGGTAAGGTTGGAAGAGTATGATAATGACAGATAGAAGTATGCAAAGAGACATGGTGTTCCCCAGGTACAGGTAGGGATATATGAAGACAATAGGGTATAGATAGAGTAAGACAATATTGATAAACGCACGAGAAAAATGAAAACAGAGCTAGATGACAGCTGACAACAAAGATTACATGTCGTTTTACATCGCCCAGAGTAGCAAACACAGTCACCATAAGGATAAAGAAATAAAAGAAAGAAAAAAGAGTACAATGAAAATCGCACATGAATGCAGTCTGCGCGTAAAAGCTTTCGCCGTGAAAGCCGTTTCAAGATCCCAAGTAGATTTTTTTTCTCGGAGTATCTTGAAACCTCCCGGTTCTGAATGCAATAATCTCGGTCCACAGAACAATGGTCACACTAGTACGGGTGAAGGAACTCGAGGCGTATAGAGGTTGCGATGGTTCTACTATTACGCTGTACAGTCAGTTACTTTTCGTCCGATGATCACGCCTAAAGTATAGGTGACACAATACATTTGAATAGTGCACGTGCGAGCAACACCACTTCTTCCGTTCGACACTAGGGTATGCGCCCGTCGAGCAGAAACGGCCCAACCATGGCGTACGTGCCACCACTCTAGGGTAGATATCAACGGTCTGATAGTTAAAAAGGGTTCCTGAATAAAGCTTATTGTCCTTTGGAACCTGTACAGAAACTCATTATAAGGCTTACTACCTTTCATGGTTGCTTCGATGGCAATGCTTGCATTTGTCGAAGTAGCTACAAAGTAGTTGCAAGACAGTAGCATTTTCTTACATACTACATTCGTATGTATGTATGGCTGCAAATTCGTATGTATGGTTGCAGTCTTCGGGAAGGTGAATTTGTCGAAATCTCGGCGAATTCACAAGATTTTCTTTGAAGTTACAGGGCACTCAATAAACAAAGTCACATTAAATGTAAGGTCGCAGGCGCTGTTGTGTTCCCTGCACCCTTGCCTTTTGTGTGAGCTGGTATTCCAACGCAAAGAACCACAAACTCGCCCACGAATTAATCTTACTAAAAGTCAATATCACACAACTTTGTTGTGGTAGGTTGATGCAGAACAGGATATATACGCCGAACACAGACTGCAAACATATAGGCCCTCACAAAACTAGCTCTCAACTCGATCTGAAGGTCATCGTGGAAGCGCGTGCGTTCGGATTGGTTGTCTCATGTACTAGTCGGGGAAACACACGAAGATGATGCTTCGGGCGCTATTTTGCACGCATGGAAGCTCAACAGCTCACTACATCGTTAAAGGGACCCTGAAACGGTTTTGACGATTTTGTGCAAACATGGTGATCCGGTAGAGCGGGTCACTAGGACCATTACAGGACAGATTTTAGCGCTGTGCGTAAAGTGTGTAATTTACAATAAGGTTTTGAACACGCGTATCGCAAAAGGTCGCAGCGGCTCGCCAAAAAGCGTTTTCAAACGCCCCCGCCATCGAGCGATCGAATGGGAGGTCGCTGATTGGCCCCGACCCAAGTGACGTGCGCGTAATTTTCAAAACCTAGCTGCGAACAACGTGCTTCTACAACGTACTCCTTCGTTTCAGCCAACGGTATCATCGCGGCATCTGGCGGCGTCACACGAGTCGCCGGCGCTCTATTACAGAGGGCTAGCACTGCCGAGGCGGGCGACCTCAGTGAGGATATCGGGGCGCTATGTCACTACGGGAGGCTCGGCAGAGCGGCTGACGCGGGAGGCGCTGTCGTCGCTAGCGCGCACTGCGCAGCAGATCGAGTTGAGGAGGAACAGCAGTGGTAAGGAGGAAGGCGACAGAAATAAGCCCATAGCTGCCTTAGCGCATTGTGCTTCGCTTTATTTATGGTGTGAATGATTTCGCAATTGTGTTGCCTAATCAGTGACGCAATGTCAAAAAAACGTTTCAGGGACCCTTTAACATGGGTATTTCTCAGTTATTTTATTTTGCGCTCTTTGGCGAATATGGAAAATACACTGTGCGCTAAATACGTCTCAGAGAAATCTCAAGCAATAGTTATGCTAAACATATCATCAGACATGCCAGCTGGCCGGTGTCAAAGAGCACTTAAGAAAAAGGAGATTTTTGAAATCGTCTCTACATCGTTCGGGTTATTCTGCGCCTCGTCACGGAACCGACGCAAAGAGGTGTCGCTGTATAGCATCACACAATGCATTCTCGCGCCTCAAGTCCTTTTAATTAAAACTAGTTGCACAATTAGAAGTTGAGCTTCAAGACCATTGTTACTGCTTTCATGCCTAATGTTTTCATTTAATTTAATCAATAAGCCCGCGTACATATATTTCGGCATCCAACGGTATAGTTAGACTCAACGTAACGAACATATATAGAGTGTGCAGAAATGATTTCAGGAGCATGGAAAGCAACTACAAAAGAACAAATCATTTCGGTGCATTGTCACACAAGTTGAATAATATAAAGTGAAGCAAGCTGAAGAGGAAGAACACAAGAGGAAGCGCACATCTGATAAACTGAAAGCTGCCGCGTTCCTAAAAGTAGCGACACTTGTTCGTAGGGTTCATGCCCGAGTCAGGTAAACACGAGAACGCCCTCGCGAAAGGTTCGAAGTTCCTCACCGCCATAGAGCACTCCGGAGAGTGCTGCACTCCCGTGTGCGCTTCGATCGTGCAAGTAGCGTGACAGAACGTGAGAAAGAATATTTGCTCCGGAGTGTACGAATCGAGGCCTCGAAGAGGCAGGTCCTTCGTCGGGTCATGATAGCGCCTATACGCCGAGTAAGCTATATCGAGTGCTGGTAGCGTAGGGAGAATTTGCCCCCTGTCATGCGGCTCAGGACATGAGAACGCTTCCCAGAGACGCCAAGATGTGGCGGTTCTTAAAGTCGATTCGTTCTGCACCGGTCGCAGTATCATAAGAGATAACGCGTCGATGAGTTCCTTCGCAAAGAGGAAACCGACGCCCCCATAAATCATGCCGCTCGTGCCATCTGGGTAGTACAGCGGCGGGCGTAGACTGGCCACGGACGCCGAGAGGATGTTCTGGATGAACTTGTACTCGAACAGTCGGTTGTACTTGACCCTGTAAGTCTTCATCGCCTCTTCGTAAAGTGAGCTACCTCTGGACTTCTGAAGTGCTAGACGAGAGTGGTACCAGTGCGAGAAAAAATTGTAGGAGAAGTTGTCAGTCGAGCCATAGAGTTCGTCGAAGCTTCCTTGAGACTGAAGGCCGCCTTCTGGCCATATATTCGTGGTTGTTTTCTTAAGGACATTCAGCACGGCTGACTTTGTGGTGTGGTTCAGGAGTACGCTCGAACTGATCTTTTCTACCGCTAGAGTCTTGATACGATTGAGATACCGAGGAATATCGCGGACCTCTTCCTTTGTTAATTGAGCCTTTGTTATGGCTGCTAAAAGGGCGCTGTACGTGAGTTCCATTTGAAAAACGCAGTACACGGTGTTCAAGACGCTTCCTAGCTTTCCGAAGTCGATGGTCGCTACGATCGCTGGCATCACACTGCTAGAAAACGTGCCAACGTTCTGCAGAAACCACCAGGTCGTGTGAAACCAAAGCGTCTGCGCCGAGAAAACCCCGAAGAGCTTTTCAATCGCCGCCATCAGACGCTCGTTGGTAGCTAGGAGGAAGTCGCTAGCCGTTACAGGTGTTTCGCTGCTGTACACCTTGCTCAAGACGTTCATCCATACCACTGGCGTGAGCTTTGTCGCTGTAGTTGGCATGCTTCCCAGTCTAATAAGCTGAGGCCGGTACACACTCGATTGGTCTGCGTCGCCGAGGGCTTCCAAGACGGTCATCTGCAGGTCAGCACTCTGCTTGAGGAAAGAGTAAAATGTCGGAGTCGCAGAAACGTCGCCCCGAAACACACCGAGTTCAAAAAGGTGCAAGTACCAGTCGTAGGCACCTCTGTAATGGATGACTTTCTTGTTGATGTACTGCCATAGGGACGCCATGAAAGAGGAAGTTATGACAAACGTTCGTCCTTGTGTTCCGTTGAAGCTGCTCCGCTCAATGTGGAACCACAAGGGGAGCGCCCAGTTGACGTCCAGGTCGACCAAGAGTTGCAGTAACTTGACGTATTCTTCGGGACCGACGCGGAAGTCGTTCTCTGGCCACGCGAAGCCACGGGCCGCCATGAAGCCCTTGAGACTACTAAGGGCCGATGCGTAGTCGTCGGCCTTTGTAGCGCAGGCTACCATCAGATCGTGGGCTCTTTTCGAAATGGTGCCGCCCGTGCCGTTGCTCGTAGTGAGCTCTGCAGTGCGGTAGAGCCAGTCGGCTAGGACTTCTTGGACGACGGTACCAGTGGTTACTTTGTACTTGTGCCTCCAGCCCGAGCAGACGAAACGACCAAAGTCCTCGCACGGGTCCTCGCCATGAATCCGGGTAAGACCCAAGGCGCTCACGTGGTTCTCGCAGTCGGAACTGTCACAAGTGGCTCGTACCTTGGGCTGCGTGGCGGCGATGTACACGACGATCAGGAGGACGGATGCGAGGACGGCAGAGAATGAGCACAACACGGCCGCGAACGCCATGATGACGTGTGAATGCATTCTTCGTTGCGTGCTCTTCGATGCTGTTTTACTGGAAACCTGCAAAATTAGTAAAATACTTCAAACATATTTGTTCACTACAGGATGAGTTTATAGGATCGACTCTTTCGCGCCTCTGCACTTTACGATGTGGGCACTTTCGTGATCAACACTAAACGTGTGCATGTTAAATGCGAAAACGCGGTTGCTCGAGCAGCTATCCGCAAGTAAATTCAGACCGGGCTGCTTCGAAAAAAGCTAGGCCTCCGGCCACATACAGAGCACGCTTCAGATGGGTTGATTCAATTGAGCTGGGTTAAATGTGTTTGAGCGCCTATTCAGTTCAGCGCCTATTCAATTGAGCTGAGTGAAATGTATTTCTTGATTGACTTGGGGGGTTTAAAGTCCCAAAACCAGCTGTGATTATGAGAGACGCCGTAGTGGAGGTCTACGGAAATTTTGACCACCTGGGGTTCTTTAACGTGCACTGACATCGCACAGCACACGGGCCTCAACATTTCGCCTCCATCGAAATGCTGAGATGTGTTTCTGAAACCGGCATTGAATATGCGGATACGAGTCACACACGACTGAATGCCAATCTTACAGCTTATGAGCCACTTTTCATTCACGTTTGAAACGGAAAAGACACATATGAGCCTCTCCTGTGTGCCTCCCGCTTGTGCCCGGTCGTTTTCGCTGCTCCCTCTTACCATTGCAGGTATGAACCAGCTTGCCTAAAGATGTGTTCTATATTCTTGTGGTGTTCGACAATCAAAGGTTGCAGGTTCAAATCTCTAAAGCCCACGTTTGGCTACCAGAGGTCCTGAGCTTTGACGTCATGTCTTTTGAGCGAAAGCTAAGTCTATTCATGTTGTTCTGTGGAGAACGTCGGAGTCACGATAACTACAAGCAAGTGAGGACTTCGTAGCACGATCATTGAGCATTGCTGCCAGGCAGGTTAAGGCACTAGAGACATAAAAAAGTGCGTACTGACCGTGCATATTCCATCGTCCTTTCTCGACGGATCGCACCCTTGTATCCTACCGTCAAGGCTCAGCGCTGCATTTGGCGTAGTCACAAAAACGACGAAGTAGAGTTTTAAAACGTGAATGGCGAAAAGAAACAAACCATGATATCTAGAGCACTTGGTTGGTGTGATGCCATCGTTTTAACACCATCACATCATCCCATTAAGCGTAGGAAAACCGAATGCAACATGTACGTACATTCAGCTATTCCAAGAACAGCAGTAAATGCTGAATTATCTGTACATTATCTTTGCAAGCGTTCAGCCGGTCCTCGAGAGAGGATTTCATACAATGCTTTCGAACTCCTTATCTCTTGAAGCAGTTTGTCAGTCTGCCGCACCAGTTTTCGTTGCCCACCCCTTGGCCCACGTTTCGTTGCTCTAATTGACGATAGGTTGTTCCTCCTATAGGAATTAGTAAACGCATAATTCAGTAACTTCTACACTGACGCACAGTCGCGAAGAGTGGTCAAACAGTTGAGCTAAAGGCGTAGCCTTGCTTATCGGTCTCTCATGGTTAATTTTAACTTTGCTTCTCGGTTTCTTAGTGTTGTTTTTCCTTCTCATATTGGTTTCTTAACTAGCGGAGAGGCGTGTATTGCCAATACATGGCACGACGTGCGTTGCCGTGCATCATGTCTCGGACTCGTCTTCGCATTCTTTACTCTCTTCTTCGTCTTCTTCGTGCCCTAGCTGCAAAGCTCCCCCAAGCTCCGCCCATCTGTACGTTAACGTGCTGTCCCTCTCCCCATCATCTGTGTTCGGGGCGCGTTGCGTCATCGGCTTATTGGCCTATCTTGTCTCGTAGCACCACCACATCTCTCTTTCTCTTTGTCTCTCCATCGCTTTCATTTTCTCTTTCTCTGGCCCATAGCAAGTTGTGTTACGATCGTCGGTAAAACGCCGTATGATATGGTTCCCATAAATGCATGTTCTGCAAGCGTGGGTATGAAGCCTACTGCTTATGAGGCTTGCCTTCGGATTGTGGGGACCCGGGTTTGAATCCCACCTCTTAAAGTTTCTTTTGTTTTACTTATTTGTTTTAACAGCGGAGCTGTTCTAGCTTGAGTTCCTCCCGTGGTAGGCGTTGGCGAAAGCCCGGAGCAGGTGGGAGAGGGCTAAGCTAACAGCAAGAAAGAAGTGGAGCGAGTGTCAATATAAGAGAGGTCCATAGAGAGACAGCGAGTCACACATCATCATCATCAGCCTGTCTACGCCCAGTGCAGGGCAAAGGCCTCTCCAACAGATCTCCAATTATCCCTGTCCTGTCCTATTTGGGCCCAATTCATTCCCGCAAACTTCCTGATCTCATCTGCGCACCTAACTTTCTGCCGCCCCCTGCTACGCTTGCCTTCTCTTGGAATCCACTCTGTTATCCTTATTGACCAGCGGTTGTCTTGTCTTCGCATTACATGGCCCGCCTACGCCCACTACTTCTTTTTAATTTCTATTTATATGTCCCTAACACGCGTTTGTTACCTAACACACTGCGCTCTCTTTTTGTCCCTTAGTGTTACACCTACCATTTTCCGTTCCATAGCTCGCTGCGTCGTCATCAATTAAAACTGAAACCTCTTAGCCTCCAAGTTTTTGTCCCGTAGGTGAGTACGGGTAAGATACAGCTGTTATACACTTTACTTTTCAGATACATTGGTAAGGTACCACTCATTATCTGACAATGCTTACCGAATGCACTCCACCCCATTCTTACTCCTAATTATCTCTGCCTCATGATTCCGATCAGGGGTCACTACCTGGACTAAGTAGACATATTCACTTACTACTTCCAATGCCTCGCCAGCTATCTGAAATCGCTGTGCTCACCCAAGGCAATTCAACACTGAAGAAAATACTTTATTTGCCTTGGAAATTAAGATTGAATGGTTTCTTGGCGTCTGTGCGGCTTATGTAGTGCGCGAAAAGTAAGGAGTGCTCTCCTGAAACATCACTTCCCCTTTGCTTAACATTGAGGTGCCTTGCTACGATAGCCCCGCCACGGTGGTCTAGTGGCTATGGTACTCGGCTGCTGATCCGAGGGTCGCGGGATCGAATCCCGGCTGCGGCGGCTGCATTTCGATGGAGGCGAAACGTTGAGGCCCGTGTGCTGTGCGATGTCAGTGCACGTTAAGGAACCCCCCGGCGGTCGAAATTTCCGGAGCCCTCCACTACGGCGTCTCTCATAATCAGAGCTGGTTTTGGGACGTTAAACCCCACAAAAAACCTTGCTACGATACCCCCCGCACGGGCGGATCCGCTGGATATTGGTTTTTGCGATAATGGAGCCGCACCTAATTTTTGCTGCTGGTTTATCTGTCTCTCTTTGTCTCTCTGCACCTCCTCTCCTAAGTATACACTCTCATCCGTTCGCTTCCATTTGCGAACGACAGCTGCAACTGTGCAGGGTAGCGGAGCAAGGGCAAATTTCTGACAGCTCCGCAGCTGATTGCGAACGACGGCGACCACTACAGAACCAACTCAGCCTTACGCAGGCAGCTGTTAAATACAAGTGTGCAAGGCCGCCCGCGTTGTTCGGATATTTCTTACTCTTTCCTCGTGTTTCACGAACAATAAGCACGTCGTCACGGACGGAACACCGTTTTGGCGAAATGCGATTTCTTCTGACAGAAGCTTTCGTTCGGGCATAACTCACCCGCTGCACCGGTAGGTCCTGTGGGTGTCCCGTCTGTGTGAATTCTGCTCGTACTGGCAGTAGGGGCAACCGAACCAAGGGGTGTTTGTTCCAGTGGTAGCTCCGCACCATGGCTGACGTACTTGTCGGTGCCCGGCGGACCACTCCTGGCAGGATCCGCGGTAGCGTGTAACGGCTCCTGGACAAACGAGCTGCTCGAGGTGCCCGTGCTAGCCGACGTGGACGCCGCTTCTTGCTGAACACTTGCGGTCCCCGATCTGATCTTCAAGATGGGCCGTAGCTTGGGCGGTGCCTTTCGAGACATACCGCAATGCGTCGTGCACAAAGCGCAGGGGAGCTTCTTCTTCGCTTTCTTTCTTTAACGGACGCGGGCCCATGGTTTGTGGCTATTCATGAGCGTAATTAAGAACACACTTATGATTCAAATTCATTGAAACGCACATTTTCCCAAGGTGACCCTAACTAAAACGTCACATATGGTCACATCTGGAAGTGGTTATATCGGGTATATATGGCACGTGTCCTTGGGTGGTCATGCTACCCCGATTCGTGATAGCCATATATGGCAATTCTTGGATGGTTCTTCTATTGCTATTTCACGAATGGGTCAAACATGAGGGACGTGCACAATATTTAGCCTGGTATTGCCAACACCTGACACGCCCATAGGCTCATGTGGCTTTTTAAGGGGAATAGCACACCTAAAATTCATGCGAGAATAGTTATCGTAAATTTGCCGGGTCAAAAATAGTGTTCACTAACTCTGTCATGAAGCCCCATAAAGTGGTAAAACGCGTTGTTTCTCTCTATTCATCTACAGCCTCACAACGACAAGGTGTAATGACGGAGGTCGGGTATTTGGTTCCCGTGTGGCCCTGGCGCTAAGTTGTAGTTTAATTAGCAGTGATAACTTAGCTGACTTTACAATCATTAATGGTTATGATAGTACTTCCTTATTTGTCTTATGATTTGGTTTTGTTCGGGAAAAAATGTTTCATGCGCCAAGTGATTGATGTTCTAAAATGCTCTACAGAAATATCAAAAAAAGGTTCGACATTTTGCAAGTGAACGTATCAAGATTTACCTAGTAACGTCACAAAGGTCGCTTATTTAAAAGAGGACAAGTTGTAAGATTTTGTTCTTTTTTAGTGCATGCGTTTGGAGGATTCAGATTCTTTTACGATCACAACGCTTTAAAGGAAACATGATCGAACTCATACCTTGATTTGTCCACAGAGCACCAGCTTAGCTTCATTACTTTTGCTTAGTTTTTATTGCTCCCCTTCTCCTTCCGCCTAGTTGATGGCCGGTCCCACGTTGTGGTTAGAGCCATCCGTTATTATCCGAAATAAAACAAACAAACAAACGAACAAACAAACAAACAAACAAACAAATAAACAAACAAACAAGGAGACAAACAAAACAAACAAGCAAGCAAACCAACCATAGCAAATTTAAGTATGTCTATTTACGTTCAAGACAGCCATGTACCTGGGCCTTTGTGCCCACGTCGAAATGTCTTTTGTTTCGTATAACTGAGGGTCACTCACGAATGGCGAAATCCGGCACCTCTGTTGGAATCTTTTGTTTTATTTTTCGTTATTGACTAAGCCCTGCATACACTAAATTGATTTGAGCGTTTTGTCTCAAGTTCAATGTGTAGGATACGCAGTTTTCGTCTGGTGATGTCCATGTGCCTGCATCATAAAAAGGCGAAGAACGTGAAACTTCTAGAGGTACAGATAAAAAAGAAAAAAGAAAAGAACACGTAAGAAGCTTGAGGGGTTCTCGCACCTTGACGGAAGGTCTCATTGCATAAAAAAGTTTAACTGCAGGCTATGAACAGGCTAGAAACGTGTTCTGGAGCTAACTATTCAGGGGGTGCAGGTACGTCCACGAGTAGGCTGCAAAGGGAAATACAACGAACTGTTTGATAGTTCCAAATTAATGCCGAGTACTGTATTCCCTCGCCATGTGATAATGTTTATGTGGGGCTGGTAGGGCGCTGTCTGAACATGTGCTTGCATAAACGCCAAGTACTTAAAGTCTACACTGTATCGGAGAATATAAAGGGTTGAGGAGCTCGTGTCGATGAAAATCTTTCTTGGCAGCTTGGACTGCGCGGAAAACTGGCAGTGGCTTTGAAGGTGAGTGCGTACGTGTGCATGTGTATGAAGTATATAGGCATGCATATGTATTATGTGTACGTATGTATGCGTGTGAATACGTGCGCGCGTCTCCTCGTTTGTGCGCGCATATGTATGTATGTATGTATGTATGTATGTATGTATGTATGTATGTATGTATGTATGTATGTATGTATGTATGTATGTATGTATGTATGTATGTATGTATGTATGTATGTATGTATGTATGTATGTATGTATGTATGTAATGCAACAAGGGAAGTCACAGAACTAGTTTAATTGAAGCAACTGGCTTCGCTTACAACAGGCTGAGTACGGAGCACACGAACGTCAACGTCTTCTTTGTCACACTAGCCACGCTGGCACAGAGCTGGTGCCGATGTGGCCAGCCATAATTACTGCCGGCGCAGAAAAGACGCAACAGGAGTGTCGTAGCGCGGTTTCAGCCGTGTCACGTGAACTGTTTTGCGCCCTTGGAGGTGATGATCGGAAGATAGTTCGAGAGGCTCGACGACGTAGTTCACAGGGAATCTCTGCTGCTCGTACGACACGGTAGGGGCCTTGGTAGCTTGACAGGAGCTCCGTGGAAAGGCCGGGAGTGGTGGATAGCACTAAAAGCCTAACCAGCATTCCCAGGGAATAGTGGGGAGCAGATGCAGAGGCGTAGTGGATAAATTGTTGGCGCCACTGATCTCGCGCAGTGAACGGGCGTTCACTCGATCCCATTTGGTCTGCACGTCGGACACGTAGTACATCGCAAGCATGTCGGTAAGGGTACGTTTGAAACTTTCCGCCAAGCCGCTAGTTCGAGGATGGTACGCTGAGGCGGTAAGATCGAGTACGCGACATTCGTGAAGTGCCTCGACACCATTTCAGAGAAAGACGCAGCCATGGTCGCTCAGTAATTCGCGTGGTGCGCCGTGTCGCAGACTGAGCTGGTCAAGAAGGAATTGTAACCGCCATCTTTCGGAGTGGAAGCTGGCAGCACAGTTGTTTCAGGATACCGTGTGAAGGCGACGAGGATTCACCGGTAGCCTTCGGGAGTGTTCGGGAGGGTACCGACGAGATCAAGTCCAACACGATTGAAAGGTCGGGCAGGGTACGGTAACAGCTGTAGTGGACCAGCGGTGCTACTAGGAGGTGTCTTGCGGGGCTTGCATGCTGTACATGACATAACGTACTGGCTGACGTATCGGTACATGCCGCGCCAGTAATACCTTAGGTGAAGGCGGGAGTAGGTCTAGAATCCACTGCATAGGAGATGATCATGCAAAGAGGTGAATATCTTTGAGCGCAGCTGTCGGGAAATAACAAGCAGGCATCTGCAGCCATCGATTTCATAACTCCGTCGGTATAGCATGCTCTCACGTACAATGGTGGAGTTTGCGACTACGGAGGGAGTGTGCGACGTGTTAAGGTGAACGGCCGGGGAGAACATTGAAGAGGGAAGCAATGCACAGATATTTGCGCTGCTCCGCCGGCATGTCGGTGGCTGTGAAAGGTGATTCGCAGGGAAAAAGTGGTGAACATTCAATGTCAGAATTACAGCAGTGAACGGGATAAAGCAGCAGCGACCGAGTGATTTCGTGCCGAACGACATATGACACATATGTCGTACTCTTCAAGGCATAAAACGTAACGAGCAAGGCGTCCCGTGGGGTCTTTCAAGGACGACAGCCTACATAAGGCGTGATGGCCAGTGTCATCATCAAACTGTCGGCCACCGTAGGTAATTACGGACTTTTCCAATCGCCCAAACAATTTTCAAATATCCCATTTCGGCGGCATAGTTGTTAAATTCTGCCTTTGCTAAGGTTGTTGTTGTTATGTGTGGTTTAGCGTCCCAAAGCCAGCTCTGATTATGAGAGACGCCGTGGTGGAGGTCTCCGGAAATTTTTGACCACCTGGGGTTCTTTAACGTGCACTACATTTCGCCTCCATCGAAATGCAGCAGTCGCGGCCGGGATTCGATCCCGCGACCCTCGGATCAGCAGCCGAGTACTATATGACCACTAGACCACAGTGGCGGGGCCCTTTGCTAACGTGCGGCTCGCATATGCGACAACATGCTCACCGCAACCTACCTTGCGTTGGACGAGAACGGCACTATAAGGCCGGCACAGCTAGCGTCCGCGTGTGTTTCAGTATGCGCGTAAAGATCGAAGTGTTGCAGTGCAGGGGGAGAAGTCAGGAATCGGCGTGGCTTCGTAAATGACTGGTCGCATTCTTGACTCTAAGTGGAGACGTCAGCACTGTCGGAGGGGAGTTGAGTAAACGCAAAAGAATGGAAGCGAAATTACGGAAGAAAAGCCGGAAGTAGAAGCATATACTCTTAGCTCTTAGCTGTAATGAAGTGCTGGGCATGCTCTTTGCGGGAGTAAACGCTTGTCCCATATTTCACTCTTTTGAAGAGTGCTGGGCACTCTCTGCAGCATAAAGTGCTTATACTCTCTCGCAAAGAGGTCTGGCAGTCTGGCTGAAGGGGGGTGAGGGAAAGTGAGGTAATTCTTCTGGAGGGGAAATTAGCGATTTCTGCGGGAGTTCCAGCACTCTTATTCCTGGTGCTGCCAAAAAAGAAAACGCGAAAGAAACTGGCATGGCCATGCTTTTGATGGCACAATGCAACAGCGAACACGCGAAGAGAACATACCAGAAGGAGCGATTGCATATATATAACATGTATTATTTTTGCCCGCGAAGTGCTCTACCCAGTTCTCCCTGGACAACATCGGCTTTAATACACCTATCAAGCCTCTTTGTAATAGCTTCGAGGCCCTGTCGTTCCATCTCTGTGATCAGTGAGACGAAATTGTAGTTCTTTTAGCGCGTTATTTACATCGGTACAACGCTTTCCCTAAAAGATGCATAGGAGCAGTTGTACCTTGAAATACGATTGAGTAACAACGACAGCATAACATGTTCTTTGCATAGTTCTTGCAATTTATTGAGAGTTAGAAAGAAAAAGAAAACTATCGGCTATTCAAAGTGAATTATATTTAAAGCATATGCAACTGAACTGCTTCCTTCGCTACGCCAAGGAATGTGATGACAATGCCGATTGCGTTACTGTTTCCTCCTCTTCGTTGCGCCGAAGCCATTTTGGCTGCAGAATTATATCAGGAAGATATCTCTCAACGGAACTTATCAGCAAGTTGCTAGAAAAGGCATGGAAGGACGATATGTTACTGTAATGGGGTTCTTTGAAAAGAAGAGGTGACCGCACGTTGCGTCTGACGACGGCAACGCGTTCATAAAGATGGCGAGGCTGTTTTCTGCGAAGACTTTATGAGAAAACTAATAACAAGCAACGACATCGACCAAACACACTAAGAAATGAAAAATATTCAACAATATGGAACAGAGTTAAAGGAGAACACAAAAGAACACGCGAGTAGAGTCAGACTTCGGAACAGTCTCACCGATGCCGATGGGCTCAGGGCGATGAGTCTCGGGAGAGAAGAGTCGGCGCGAGCTGGAGGTTGTCGCTGTGGCTCGTCGATGAAATTTAGGCGGACAGCGATGATGCGGACCAGGGACGGGGACGAGGAGGACGACGGGCACCGAGGTCACGAGAAGCGTCGCGTTGCCGCTCGGGGCTCGAAGGAACAATGCAGCACTCGGGTCTACACCCGACGGTGCTGTCAGAAGCTTGGGCGGCTCGTCAGGCGACGGAAGGAGACGACGTCAGGAGCTCTTTGCCAAGCGGAGCCATACACCCCGACTCTTGGCACCCGCCAGCCACTCGGGACTACGCCGCGACCGTGGTACTGGCAGAGAGCTCCCCTGCCACGTCCGCCCTGCTGGAACGCCGCTTCGCTTCTCCAATATGGCGCCTTCACGTGCACGCTCCACGCGTCACGCTCCGTCTTTACTCCTTGCGGCTGCATTACTCTTCCTGTTCTCATCTTCCTCACTGGCTCACGTGTTGAGCCGGCGCTTGTTCGTGGCCGCTCTTTCCATTGCGGCTTCACCACAGCAACAAACACCACATGCGTGCACTTCTCCCATGACAGTTACCCCCACTGCAAGCACCGACGCACGCCTGATGCGTCTACAGCTTATCGTCGTCTGAAGTTCTCTGAAATAATCACCAACATACCCTGTACTGCACCGGTACGGTAAAAGACCATCGTCATTGTTTCTAATGTAAGCAAGATGATCTCCGTTACAAAACACATTGCACAGTTCAAGGCTACATTGTAGTTAAACAAATTATGAATACTACCTAATTCTCCATAAGTTGCTCAGTTTGTGTGATTCAGTGCAGCGCAATGAATCACACTGCGCTCCAGCGACTTGGATGCCAGGATTCGAATAGTCATTCAGAGAGATGTTGGAGGACAGCAGGAAAATGCACCCGGTTGTATGCTATATTCAATATCGGTGGAGTTATAGTGCTGGCGACGCAGCCGCCCTTTCATTACTTCAACTGACATCACGACCCGCACAACAGCGCGGCTGTAAAAGTGCCGGTTTGGTGAACGAGAGCCGTGGTTCTAGTCACCTGGTAGAAAAAGAAGGTATCAGACCGGACCCCCGAAATATAAAAGCAGTAAAGTCCTTTACAGAACCCCAGTCTTTGAAAGTACCGCGCAGCTTTCCAAGGTTGTTCTCTCATTTTCAACCTTTTGTGCTTGTGGTAATCTTGGTTGAGACGACGCACACACACAATGCAGATAGCCAAGAAGACAAGCATTCTCTTCTGCCTGTAACTGTGCGTTTATATCAGTGTTACCAAAATTACTTCAAAATCCGACAACCAGGAAACCCACATTGCCATATTGGCACTTCTCATGACCCGTATATGAGACATGGGAGCGACGCTCTGTATAATTCCTGCGTTAGTTTGTATCTCATTCAGATACTGTCCTCCATTTCACCGCTACAATCTCCGTGACTGTCCGGGCACTGGCGAGAATGAATTTCCTGTTTGTGGCAATCTAGGCGAGGTGAGTCTGATCCCTCTAATTTGTAGGCACAGCAGATGACCAAAAAATCCGAAATAATGTTTCCTTCTATGTGATAGGGACACGGTAAAGTCCAGATGCACATCGCTGCAAAGTAGCGGAACTGCTGTTTTTTCTCAACCGTGAGCGCCGACGCTTTATTGAAGACCATTTAGGCGCCACACTACTTTCGATTTGCCTCTAAGCCGGCGTTACGCACGCGAGTACTCAATTTGAAACAATGCTTCTACTCGGCAACTCGTTGCTGAAAATCAAGCAATGCTGATGTCTGCTTCGTATGACATAGATTCCCACAATGCATGCAATATGCGGCAGTTTTTAGTCCTCATTTTCTTACCGATTTCCTACGCTAGGATGGAATAACATTGTGGCAGCCGGCGATAAACAAGAACGCGTGGATATCGAATGATAAGCAGAGAAGTAAAACGAAAAATTGAAGGCGCTGTTATGCTTGAAAGACTTCAGAAGGTGCGAACTCTCGGGCCTTTTTTCAGTGGTTCAAGTCACAGCCAACAAAATATGTAGTATAGCAATAAATCTGGTTTATTGTACTTTTGTTCCTGAGGATGAAGTTGCTTTCCATCGGCAGTTACAATACAGAAAGCTCTGAAATGGGAAGAAAAGGCAAACTTCTTAAACAAGCCGAGCATAAGATGAATACTTTTCTAAAGGTGCTTAACTTACTTAGCAGTCGTCTGCCACTTCTGTTACGTCGATTACAGGATTATTGCAAGTTTGGTTGAATGTAAAAACACAGAAATGTGGAATATTTCCCACAAGCTTTTTTGGGACCCAAATGGTGCAGTCGTATTTTCCTGGAAGAATCAACACAAATTAACACGCTCAATAATTGCTCAAACGTTCCTATTCTGATTGAGTCTATCAATCCTGATCAAATTTTGAAGGAAACGAACTTTCTTAAAAACTTATTTGACTCTAAAGATTAGGGCATTCGAAAGAATCAAAGGCGCGGTGCGTGATGAGTGGCTTGTAAACAGGCAACCAGGTTAGCGTTTGTGGTATTGCATGACCACGTTACTCATAGAGCAGTCTATACATTGATGAAGACGCTTAATAATGTACACCCATCATATTTAAAAACCAACAGCGAAGCAACTGAGCGAAAGTGCACAGTAGACGTGCGTTGCGTCCACCCTTATATGCATGAAATAAAGAATATGTGCAGGCGGTACACTATTGATCAAGGTGGTGGTGCTTGAAACAATATACACTAATTCTACGAAACTGCAGCAAAAGCGTTTCACAATACAGAAAGGATGCCTATGCCTTAGAAAAAAAAGCATGCTGCTCCACTAACGAGAAATCTGGGGAGGTGCGAAGCATGTAGTGATGTACCGCTTATGAGGAATTCGCCATCCGTCTGCGAACGGTGAAACCTTGGAAGCGAAACGGAACGTAGTGTCAGCGGATAGTTTTGTGAACAGTCCACTGCAGCGAAAGACGCATCACTTGCTTGTCCTTGGCTGTCTTTCCGTTTCTTTAGCAGAGCGCTTCGGCAGCACAACTGGCCGCATAGGACACATTTTGTAAGCGGCCGTCGTCGTGCCTTGATCAAGCAACGCGCCGGAAGGACGGCGCCACGCTGATATCGACGGGCTCAAACAACCTTAATGCGCGCTGCCAACTGCCAGAGCGCAATAAGACCACATTCTGCTTCGCTCGGTCATTCCTTAGATGGCAGTGCCACCGCTTCAAGCCAAGAGTGTAGTGGAAGGGAGGCGATATTAATTTGAGAGCAATTTTGCTTGCTAAACCCCTTCAATACCTTGCGTTTTCTTGCGAAAATTAATAGTTGAGAGCTCCGTTGTTAATTCAAGATCAATTTTGGTAGCTAAGATCTTCAATACCTTGCGTATTTTTTTTTTGCAAAAATGAGCACTTGAGAGCTCCGTGCTGCTTTGATGACATCAAATGCTGTGCGTGAGTGCGTATGGAAATGTATTAACATGAAATCTGAGTCATTAGCTAAAGCGCTGCTCCCTAGTATCAGTGGAACGAAGTTTTTCGCTGATATGTAACAAACTCTATTTGAAAAACGAGCGCCCCCTGTGTCTTCCCGCTGCGTTTTCCTTGTATGAAGCACTGGAAATGCGCTTGGAAAAATGATATTCCACCGGAGGGTATATAGTAGGATGACATGAGCACTGGGTTTTCGATGACATGTACTGGTGTGCGCAGGAATTGTGCTGGGACTGCTGTAATTACACTGGTGCCACTTCGAGGCTTTCTGGAAAGCACGACACACCGGAAGGCTGCACGCTATCATCCCTACGAAGCGCGTGGAAGTAGTGCAAGAGACACATGCACTGGTTACAATGGTGCCCTGTTGCCATTACTAGGTGGTGTGGGGGAGGGCAGGGGTGGCTAAAAATGTGTGGCTTGGCCGTACTGCGTTTTTGGGACTACAGCATGTTGAAATGCTCTGAGGAACCTCCCTGCCTTTCCTCCTCATTCTCTCTCACGGAGTAGGGATACGGCACCGTATTAAGCAGAGCAGAAGTGAATGCTTACATATTGTGTATGTCCCTGCCCATAGACTGTAGCAGTTTGACATCTGTGAACAGTTCCGGCGATAGCTCCACTGTAATGTTTAAAAGATTGGAAGCGACGGTGCAAGCACCAATAGGGGAATTTGACAACGACGAGCAGTGAACGTTCATTAATGAACGCTTCTCAACGCTTTCAAACTGACACCACAAAAAGACACTGATTGGTGTCGTCACGCCCGCAACGCATCTGTGGCAATTCCTTCACCTTCAGTTACGAGGAGAGCTAAAAAAGGTTGCAACTTGTCTATAACCAAGTATCAGACAGTCATCTCCGTCTACCTTTCATTTACTCATCTGTGCAGCCTAGCAAGGTCTGAATCAAGCCTCCCAGTTCGTTACTCGGACTGCATTAGTCAGTCGAATACGGCGTCCTCCCATGAGCTCAAGCGCGAGTACCAGAGCATTGTCAAATTTTGGTTCAAAGAAGAAAGTTCCGGCAAATAAATCCATGGTACGAAGGTGAATTTGTATGGCAGTGAATGACCTTCATAGTGAATGACCAACAACCGCACGTGTCAATGTGCTATAGTGACTCAGTCGTTGAGTGAGTTTAAACGTGGCCTTGTGCACGTGGAAGACGATCCGATTTCTGGGCGGACGGCCACTTCAACCGATTTGGACCGTTTAGCCTTAGCACAAAGTTTACCATGAATTATCGCTCAAAGAAAGTGTCGAAAGTTCGCGGAGAATTGAACAACTATTATCGCAGTGCTTTCGCTAGCGTGAACGATATTTTCCGGGATGCCGAATATCTCGGCATAATCACCGCCACGGAGCCTCTCATCGCAAAGTCGACGCGACCGCGAGCATTCATCAATGGAACTTTGCACTTCTCATCAAGCGACCCGGAAGATTTTCTCTCCCGCCGTCTGACTGTGTATGAGATGTGGCTGCATCAGTGCAACACAGAAATAAAATGGCAGTCTATGCAATGGAGGAATTCGGGGTCGTCTTCGCTGAAGAAATTCAAAGCCCAGCGCTCAGGGGAGGAAGTTTGAATGGGATTCTTAGAAAAGGGTAACATGCGTTGCACCTGCCGACGGCAACGTGGTCAAAAATAATATGACGAGGCTGCTTTCTGTGAAGACTTTAAGACAACATCACAGAACAAGGACACAAAACAATCAACATTATGTAAAGAGCGCTTATAACAAAGAGAAAACATGCATCCAAGCATTCGCATTCTAAGCCGCACCACTTGAAACAGCCTCACCAAAGCTGGCCGGCTAGTGGCGGAAAAGTCCGCGCAGAAGGAGCGTGTGCGTGCGAACGAAGCTGTGACAATAGCTCATCGACGCGCGGTGGTACACACAGATGCGGGCCAGAGAGGGGGCAAGGAGGACGACGGACGGCGAAGGCACGGGTGCGGTTGCGTTGCCCCACAAACACCGGCTCTTCTGCAGCAGCAGCTAGACCTCCTGCTGCTGTAACAACCATGCCCACCTCCGTGTCAACAAGGGCATCTCCACTGCAGTGCGGCTTCACAGTGTTCCTCCGCCCCGCTGTTCCTGGAGCCTCATTCCCCCGAACCTCTCGGCTCTCCCTCGCACAGACAATGTCGGCGTTGCTTGGAGCGCAAGAGGTCCGGGTGAACACCAAAAAGAACGTCGTGGTAGCCGACGCGATCACACCGGACTGGAGGGACCGCCTGCTGGCCACAACAGAACTGGCGGGAATCCGCGTAAATGCTCGCATCCCTGCTGACCGCACCCAGAGCTCGGTAATCGTGCAGGGCATCCTCGGCGACTACACGGAGGAGGAGCTCCTTGCCAGCGTTCAGAGCGATATGCCGGTACTCGCCGCTAAGCGCCAGGGGACAGCACTCTGCTGTCCCCTGCTTGATCTTATCTTACGAACATAAGATCTGCTTGATCTTATGTTGGTAGTTCCCATGTAGTGATGTCTAGACAGTGGTAAAACGAAGTGCAAACTGCGTGTACAATGAAGTGCCAAGTCATTCTTCTTTAAATTACACTATGAAAGCGTGCTAGTCAAAGCGTGGCTGGCCAAAAAAGGAATACTCGTGCCCTTGGACAACAAACTTCCTCTTGCCTAAAAAGCCGGAAAAAATTGAGCATGCATTTATTCATTGTTTGTTTGCGGTATTCTTTTGTGGATGCGCTGCAAAGAACCCTTAAAGAAGGTTTACCCATAATTTCCATTCGCATTAGATACTTAACTGTGCAAAATGACCACGACGTACCTTTAGCTATGTTTATGCTTCTGGGTTTTCACAGTTTGTGGAAGACGCGTACGTCGGTGAGACACGCTGTTTGTAACGTAAGATCAGCGTAAGATCAGAAAGTGTTTCTTATATACGTGACGTGTATCTAACCCATTAGAGACACGTACTTGGATGTATGTACTTGGTGAGTTGGTAAAGTTGAAGAAGGCTTACTTTCAAGTCAGCCAAAATAGGTCGATATGTTTCACCTTGACACAATTTTGTACGTTATGGCATTAAAAAGTAAAAAAAAAATGTGCATAGGCTAGCGGTTATGATAATCGCCTTCGGAACGCGGGTACCTGGGTTGGAATTCCGTTTCGCCATAAAATTCTGTTTTCTTCACTTTTTTCTTTCTAGCAGTGGGTCAGGAGAAGCGTGGGTCCGCATTTCCCTCACGTGCCGCCAGGTACTGTTGTTCCGTCCTTTTTTTTTCTGGTAGTGGGTAGAAGGCAACTGCGAGTCCGTTAGTCATTTGTGCAGGCGACGCGCAGACTTAACGCAAGCGAAAAAGCTCCGACATGGATTTCTCCTTGCGGGAGTAAAGTCACTGCGGGTCGGCTTTTCCTCTAAGTACCCAAACCTTAATAGCTCCGCTAAATTTTTATCTATCTACACAGCACATCAAATGTAGCCCGACTGATCAAATTGGGTTGATCTGGCCGATCTAGATTTGAGTTTCTAATTTACTGAAAATCGAGCGTGCCACAGATTGATCGAAACACTCACCTCCTTTTTTATTTGAGCCAGTAATTAGGCAGTCCAGAGTGGCGAACACAACTTCATAGAAGCCTCTAACCTTTGGTACATTTGGCGTTTCGACTGAAAGAAAGGAGTGGGTTACTCTATAATTGGTCTTAAGCCAATTACTGCTAGAAGTGAAATGGAATGTTTGCGCAAGAATCGCAGACCGGTAAGCGTCTGGTGCCTAATAAATGTCATCTAGAATTTTGATGTGCAAGTATTTGGTAGGTGAGGAGACAGTGGCTCTAAAGGTGAAGGTGGGGCTTATCACATAAATAATCCACCTGTCTTTGTCAACCATGCATTGTAGTGCAGTGTTAATATCTTAAGCGTGCAGTAGTGCAGAATGTGTCAGTGATATGACCAATTGAGTGCTCCAGTTTAAGTAACAACTGGTTATGTTGCGAGGATTGGTACAATTGGTAGGGGACAAGGGATCTATTTGCTGCATAATGTAGCAATTTATTGACCGTGTTCATTAACCCCTATATCGACGTGGATGCATCTCGGGTACTTCTACTCATTTGTCGAAGTCGATTATTGTGCTAATCTCGGCCGCGGCGGCTGCATTTCGATGGAGGCGAAATGTTGAGGCCCGTGTGCTGTGCGATGTCAGTGCACGTTGAAGAACCCCAGGTCGTCGAAATTTCCGGAGACCTCCACTACGGCGTCTCTCATAATCGGAGCTGGTTTTGGGACGTTAAACCCTACAAATCAATCATCAATTATTGTGCTTCCAATTTCTTGGTCGGGGAGAGCACTGAGCAAGTTTCCAAGATTTTTAGAGGTCCCCCGAATGTGCCTTTATTATAATGTATTGAAGTAAATATCACAGGAGTGGAGATTGATTGAAAAAGCACTATTTTACCGAAGCAACGCTTCTTTGACTGTGACATACTGTCACATGGTCGTGACGATGAAAGACGTACAATAGGCGATGGCAAGGATCAAACGCCTCAAGGAGAGCGATTCTCACTTTAGAACAAGTACGGGGAACACGTGCCATCATCCATAGTCAATAACACAACTAGCCGGCGACGAAATGCGTCGGCTTTTATACATGCGTCACAGTGCATTCCTATGATAATCCTCGCGCGTAGTCTGGAAAGTGCTTAACCATGCGCGAAACACATCAAGGCTTTGTAGATTATTAAATGCGAAGCATGTCTTTGCAAACATAAGTCACATCTATCTATCTATCTATCTATCTATCTATCTATCTATCTATCTATCTATCTATCTATCTATCTATCTATCTATCTATCTATCTATCTATCTATCTATCTATCTATCTTGCCGCCTACGTCTCAGTGCTCTTCTATTTGTCGCGTTCTCCTGGTATGCCCCACTATTTTGATGGTTGGGTATAAGTGCATGACGAACATTATTGACTGATCTCTACATCACTAACATCATGCGCTTGTCATGTGCATCAGGACTAACGATGCTAGAGTCACGTAGGGTTCATAGGTGTAATGCTGGGTTCGTGGCATGTGGCTATGCGCCAGATTTCTTTTAATTTTATAGAGGCTATGTAAGCTAGGGACGAACGAAAATAAGAATTTAGCGTATCGTGAGAACCCAGATAAAACATGAAGGACCTACCGTTTCAAGCATTATACCATAGGAGTGCACACGTAACAAGGACACAGGTACGCACGAAACGTGCAAGCGTACGTATTCTTGCATTTTACGGGCAACACGATGGCAGATCAGACGTATGGATATAACGAACTCCGCAACAGATAAGTCACACCACGCATATGCTCAAGCAAATAGCTAAGAAGAATAATGGCGTCAGAGAAGCAGAGCTTCGGCGCTTCACGCAAGCCTTAGTGTACGCCTGGATCATATATGGCCTTCCGTACATTCATCTCGCCCCTAACCCATTCTGGAAGGTCAACAGCCTCCTCCGAGATATCACGCGCGTAACGCTACGAGTGCCAAGCCATGCAGGGAGCGTCTTCGCAGATGCAACAGCCTTGTATAAGGATCTAAGAGAAAGAATCGGTATGGATGAAGAAGCGCATACCTATAGGCCGAAAACGTCAGACCAAGGTCACAGCTTTCTAGAACTTGCTGGATACAATACGATAAGCCTAGCGCCAACCTTGCGCCAGAGAGAGGGAGAGGTCTTTATTGAAAGGCAGAAAATTTAGCCGGCGTTGAGATAACGCTGACATGCTACTCTGCGTGGGGAGGGAATTTGGGGAGAGAAAGACGAGTAGAAAGAAGTGCAAGAGACAGTGAAAAAAAAGAGAAAGAAAAGTTGGGCTTTCTGTTTCTGACTATGATGACTGATTGCGTCCAAAGATATTTCACGTTTGCATCAACCCGCAATGAGGTGATAGGAAGTGTTGCATGATGGGTGAGTGATGGTGACGACAGAGACAAAGTTAAAGTCTATCGAGTTGGCCTATACTTTTTAAATATGTAAACAAAAAGTTCATCGCACGTCTCTGTTGTGTGGGGCAAGCTAGAGGGCCTAAAACACACTGAGGTGATAAAGGGATCTGTGTGAGTGACTGTATGCAATGTTCATAGAGCGCTCGCCCATCATTCTACGCTCTGCACTCAAAGAAAATATGCTCTGCGGTTTCAGTAGAGCTACATTTGCTGCAGTGTGGGCAGCACCCCCATGGGACACACTTGTATATATCAGTGTAAGACAAATGCTAAGACAAATGCATGTTGAGAGCGATACTAAAAGGAGATAATCGCGCTGCTGCCACCAGCTTAGAAGTGACTCGATTTATTACCACACCAATGCGGGCTTTAACGCCGGCAAAGTAATCACAGGAGTCGTGAATCGACAACGTCAAGCCATCGTAGAGCATCACCCCAATGTCCCTTCCGCGGAAGCAGCAGAAATAGTTGTAACAGCAGAAACAATCATTTCCCATGAACACTTATCTCTAGAAATAACAATCAAGAAACTCACAGGGTGCCCTGCGAGAATTTCTCCACAATCAACTACCTCCTCACATATTAGCTGAACTAGCTTTACAACCTGAATTAGATGCCAGTCCATTCTTTCTCTCCTGGCAACGCCCGGACCCACAGCAAGGTATCAACATCCTGGCGTACGTCTACTTCCCATGGACGGCCAGAGGTTTATATTCCAGCAGTAGACCGTGCAGAGCGCCATCGAGAGCGAAGGGCCCGCTTAAAGAATCTCTGAACAGCGAGAAGAAGCTTTTCAGACCACCTGACCGTCTTCCGAGAAAACAGACCGCGCTCTTCAGAAAAGCAGAAACTCACTCTTTGCGGCTGTATCCCAACGTTATTGAGGTGCATTGCCTTAGAGGCAATGCACCTCAATGCCGTTCACTTCCTGATGACGCACTTACGAAGGAGGCCTTGGCTGCCAACCTGGCCAAAATAACCTCCTCACGGACGACGCTCCTTCGCCACATGCACGCCATAACAGGGGAGGATCCTGACGTCTCACCTTATGGCACGTATCCGCAGAAGGGTCTTCGAAATTAATATTTCGCTCTCTCCCTCTCTCTGCGGCAACTTATACACATCAGTGGAACTATTATTTGCACCGTGTCTCCATAGCACGCGAAATCATTCACAAGCACGTGGATGGCACACTCAAGGGACATGTCATCCGCCCCTCCTCAAGTCCCATCTATGAACAATTTTCTGGCTATTGGCAATCCCTATGCATGAAGCCGACAAGGGAAGAAAGTGGTTGATTCCTCGGTCATAGGAATGGTATAACATGAAAGTGAAACCTATTTTCGCGAAATTGTTCAATGCATAGGCGGCAATCTGGCGAATCGAGGGGCGGGATTTGGGTTGGGTGCTGTGGGCATATCAACGGTTTCGTGTAGACATGTGCGGCACCTCGAGAGTGCACAGGTATCTTCGACAGTTCCACACAAGAGAAAGTTCTCAAGGAAGTCTCATTTCTGCGAGAACACTGCACTGCAGACGCCAGAGCTCTGCGCAAACTCACCATAAAGCAGAAAAGTCCGCAAACGGCGAAATCTCGCTAACAAAACCTGACGGGTTGTAAGCGGATTGTTTTGTGAACACACAGTTTGCCGCAGCAAAAGGGAGATGATTTGCTTCAAGACGGCCATCTTTTTGCATTCCTCGAGCAGAATGCGTCGCAGAAGTGAATACCACACACTCCACCTAAGACAACTTATACAGCCGGTGTGGTTGTACATTGCACAAGCAACTAGCCGGCCGGATGCCGCTAACCTCGGCTGCGGTACAGGCGCTGAGAGACTACCGAAGCAGTAATTGCCGGCGCGCATTAGCACGGAGATCATCTGCTCTGCTTCATCATTCCTAGATGGCCGTACTACCGCTGTAAAACAAGGGAACAATTAAAGGGAGGAGCTCTTCATTTAAGAGTAATTTTGGTTGCAAATACGTTTGGTTTAACCAGACATTTGTCAGATTGAAATTGTAGAATGATACCGTGGAGATATAAAGCCCCTGGAGTCCGCTTAAACCTTTCACGTACCGGTGGGTTGATAAGTGGGGATTTTAGCTCCTATCAACGAATCCCAGGTAGCTGTGAGTTCGAATCCTAGCATGTGCTACTTTTCATTGCCGAATGTGTGCTCATTTTTTCAGACATCCACTTCCGCGTAGAAGTGCGTCTGCGATTTCTTGATGGATCCCTACACAAAACACTTGTGTTCTAACGGCCTTTGCCACACCTGGTGGACTTTAAGAAGTTGGCGTCACGCCTTTCGGCCTCTGCAATGCCACCGCTACTTTTGAGGGTATGATGGATACGGCGCTGCGAGGCCTTAAGTGAAATACTTGTTTGTGCTGTCTTGACGATATAGTAATATTTACTTCAACCTTCGAAGAGCACAAGCAGTGCTTAAACGAAGTTCTCACGTGCCTTTCTGTAGCCGGCCTTCCGCTGAACGCCAAGGAGAGCCACTTTGTGAGGAAAAAAAACCTACTAGGCCACGTCGTAAACGAAGACGGCCTTCGGCTTGATCCGGAAATGTTACCGCCGTCCTCCACTTTCTGGGCCCTAAAAACCACAAATAGTAGCGCAGCTCTCTTAATTTCGTGTCTTACTTCGGTTGCGTTAGCAATGACCTCGACACAGACGTTCTGAAGAAGTCGTGCTCGCGTATGCAAATCCGACGCGGACATCGGCAGACTATAAACTATCAGATCACCGAGTAGGAATGCTTCGCCGTTGTTTGGCCATTCAGAAATTTGGACCTCATCTCCACTGCCGCCATTGACGGTCGCGACTGACAAGCACGACACTGACCACGACATTGAACCACGACACTGAAGAATCTATCGGGACGTATAGACCACTGGATACCTTTATTCAAGAATATGACTTCGTCGACGCGTAGCGATCCGTCAGGACACACTAAGTGCTCTTTCACACAGCCGTCAAACGGCCCGTCACGTCACCGTCACGGCGCCGGTTTTCGTCAGGGGAGAGGGTTTCCGAGACGTAACGGGTTGACGGCGACGTTCCTTTGACGAAAACGGGCGCCGTGACGGTGACGTGACGGGCCGTTTGACGGCTGTAGTTGCTGTCCGCTACCACCACCTCGCGGCCTTCCCTGCTTGCCACACACCGCGAGCGTACCTGTAAACAAGTAGTCAGCAGCCCAATCATTCGCCGCGCCCGAGGGGTAGCCTTCTTTCCACCCCGAGACGTTTGCGGCCCCCCAATACCACGACGCACACTGCCATACAGTTATGGAATGCCTTGACGGCTCGTCTCGTACTACTTGCGCTCGGACCCGTGGGCGTGTAAGGAACGTAAAGGTTGCAAGTCCATACTACACCACCACGTCTTCCACCCGGAGGAAAGCATTGGTTCCGGTAGCCGCTAGGTCACTCTGGGTGCAGTTATTGAGACATTTCAAACGATCCCATGGCTAGTCATCTCGCCTGTTATAAAACATGACCGCATCCACACTCGCTTTATGCTGGCCTGGACTTGCCACTTCGATAGCAAACTACGTCGCTTTTTTGCTCGCTCTGTCAGCGCCGCAAACGACCTACTTTACCACTGGCTGGGCTCTAACATTTTCTACGTGGTGAATTTCCATTTGCGGGAAGTGGTATGGACCTTTACGACCCGCTTGCAGCATCGGGTGGCAGCATGAGATGGAAAGCCACTGACGTAGACCACTTGACTGGTACGCTGAAAGTGCTGCGCTACATTCTGTATCCGCAGAAGAGATAGCATATTAACGCGATAGCGTTAAAAAGCTCGTTCCGCAGAAATACCGCCGTCGGTGTCGGCGTCTTAACGCGTCTCTTGTCAGCGAAAAATCGTCCGTGAGCGAAAAATAACAGCTCCAAAAATGGACAACTATGTCCATCTAGCGGAAGACATATCAAGCAATGTCTCGACTACCATGGCGTCCGAGACGGCGAGGGCGCTCGCCATCTCGGAGGCCATGCGACTACAGCAGAGCCTATATGCGGTCTCGTCGGATGCTCTGCATCCACTTTTTAACTGCGAAGCATTTCTTAGCGAACTTCGGCGAGCTTGACCGTATCTATCTATCTATCTATCTATCTATCTATCTATCTATCTATCTATCTATCTATCTATCTATCTATCTATCTATCTATCTATCTAGCCGCCTACGATTTTGTGCTCTCCTGGCCGTTTCGTTAAAGGGATGTTTACGAAAACTGGTATGCCACAACACGACTACATGACGAACATAAATGGCAGGTCATAACATGAAAAGCATGACATGCAAGTCAAGAGCGGCATGACTGCATGCCACGGTCTTGGTGCTCTCCTGGCCGTTTCGTTAATGGGTGTATACAAAAATTGGTATGCCACAATATGACGGCATGGCGAACACAAATGACAGGTCATAACATGAAAATCGTCACATGCATGTCACGAGCGACATGATTTACATGCCACGCGTTTCGTTAATGGGACGTATACGGAAATCGGCATGCCACAACATGACTGCATGACCATCATAAATGAAAGGTCATAACACGAAAATCATGACATGCATGGCATGAGTGACATGATTTACATGCGACGGTGTTGGTGCTCTCCTGGCCGTTTCGTTAATGGGATGTGTACGAAAATTGGTATGCCACAACATGACTGCATGAAGAACATGGCTGACAGGTCACAACATTAAAAACATGATATGCTTGTCATGAGCGACATGATTTACATGCCACGCGTTTCGTTAACGGGATGTATACGAAAATTAGCATGCCACAACATGACTGCATCACGAACGTAAATGACAGGTCATAACATGAAAATCATGATATGAATGTCATGAGCGACATGATTTACATGGCACGGTCTTGGTGCTCTCTTGGCCATTTCATAAGGTTTCATAAGTGGGATGTATAGGAAAATTGGTATGCAACAACATGACAGCATGACGAACATACATGACAGGTCATAACATGAAAAGCATGACATGCATGTCATGGGCGGCATGATTTACATGCCACGCGTTTCGTTCATGGGATGTATACTAAAATTGCTATGGCACAACACGACAGCATGACGAACGTAAATGACAGGTCATAACATTAGAATCATGACACGCGTGTCATGAGCCGCATAGTTTACATCCCACAGTCTTGGTGCTCTTGCAGCCGTTTCGTTAATGGAATATATACGAAAATTGCTATGGCACAACACAACTGTATGACTATCATAAATTACAGGTCATGATATGAAAATCGTGACATGCATGTCATGATTTTCATGTTATATATCATGACAGGCATGATTTACATGCCATAGTCCTCGCGTTATACTGCCGTTTCGTTAATGGGATGTATACGAAAATTGGTTTGCACAACATGACTGCATGACGATCATATACGACAGGTCATAACATGAAAATCGTGACATGCATGTCATGAGCGGCATGATCTACATGCCACTCGTTTCGTTAATGGGATGTATACCAAAATTGCTGTGGCACAACACGACTGCATGACGAACGTAAATGACAGGTCATGACGTTAGAATCATTACATGCGTGTATGAGCGGCATGGTTTACATGCCACAGTCATTGTGCTCTTGCGACCGTTTTGTTAACCTCATATGTACCAAACTCGGTATAGCGAGACAACAATGCAAATCCATTTTATGTTTCTGATGCGTGCTTCGCATTTCCTGGATTACCACTGCACGGGGGATCTGCGAATTTTTTAGCATTTCATTCTCACGACACCATTAAAGAAGTGAAGTACTGCAATTGCCATTTCACCGACCATAAGGCGATGCTTGTTGCGGTTGGGCGGAAGAGGTCTCCAGAAGAACAAATCGAACAGCTGCCAGATAGTTAACGCACGGAGCACGACAGAATGTGACCATTTACGAATAAAAGTGTCACGCCTACGCGCAGTTCATAATACAGGACCATGTGACTACATCACTGTACAAAATTTTCATGAAGTTGATATAAAAGTGTTGTTAAATAGATCGAAAACCTCTACCATTACTACAGATACGTCGCACGCGCGCGCGTGTGTGTCTGCGTCTGTGCGTGTGTGTGTGTAACAACACACGTTAATAAGTATGCACTGAGTGCTTGAAGTGCACACTAGGGGCCGGATTTCGCTATCGCGTTCAACTCTTAAAGGCGAAGCTTAAGGGTCCCGCAATTTTTTCTTCTTGGAAGCTATCTCTCTTCGGCATGGAGCTCCACGCGCGCTTCTGAGTGACGGTGCCGAGGCTTTCATGTCGAAACTACTCGAGGACGTTGTCCTCGCATGCAGCACCATCCATCAGATGATTTTCAGCTACCATCATCAGAGCAATGACCTCACAGAGCGCTTTCGTGGTAATCTCTTCGACATATATCAACCCTGACCGCACGAACTGGGGCACAGTACTGTCATTTGTAAAGTTTGCGTAAGATGCCGCTGTCTAAGACTCTACCAGTTACTTATACCCTTCCACGTCTACGGCCGGCTGCCGAGATCATTACTCCGACGCCTTCTTTTTATATTTCCGTCAACTGGTCGGCATCACTAAGGGAGCAGTCTATTTTGCTCCTCACTACGTATCGCCGTCGTGCCCGCAACACCAAGGCAAGTCAACAAGAACGCAAGACTCGCTACGATGAATCTCACCCCGCCGCTTTGTTCGAGCCAGTAGGCGAAGTATTGCTCTGGACCACAACTCGAGTACGTCACTAACGTAAAAAGTTGCAGTCACGTTCCTTCGGACCTTAGATTTTGTTAGAACAAACTTCACCTGTGAAATATCGCGTCACTCACGCTATCATGCCTGGCGACGGCCACTGTCATAGCACGGAGGTTGTTTATGTTTCCCGCTTGAAACCGCCTGGACGGCGTCCCTCACTGCTGTAGACAGGAGCCAGATGGGTGCTTCCGATGAAAGGGAATTATTGTGAGCACAATATTCACCGTTCTCCTTCACCTGTTTATAATCACCTCACTGTGAGCTTTGTTTCTGTTCAGCGCTTGGCTTGGCCAAATAAAGGCCTCGAGAGGATACCTGTGCTCTTGCCTTGCAAGAGCAGCAGCAGTAGCAGCAGCAGCACAACAACAACAACAACAACAACAACAACAACAACAACAACAACAACAACAACAACAACAACAACAACAACAACACTAATAATTGATGGGGTTTTCTTTGCCCTAACTAGAACTTAACTATGAGGCACACTGTAGCGTAGGACTCCGGATTAATTTCGACCATTCTGGGGTTCTTTAACGAGCACACAAATTGAGGTTCTTGGGCGTCCTTCATATTTCGACCCAGTCTCACTGCATCCGCCGTGTTCAAGGACTGAAGCCGCGACCTCGATTTCAGCAAGCCAGACACCCCAGCCAATAAGCAGCCACCGTGGAAAACATACAAAAATGATTTCAAGCCACCCGTCTAAGAGCAATCCTGCAGTGTACACGATATCCCTTCTGAATTACTGGTATTATATCCTACACATACAGGAGTGCTATCAGGAAGTATAGCATCTATAACTTAAGTGAAAAAGCATGAATTCGATGTCCAGAAGTGGCTTTGCATAATAATGAAATAAACTGAAAAAAAAAGAAAAACGAAAAGGCGCTGTCTCATACACTTCGTTGCTTTCGATATAAAGAGAAATGAGCTAAGGATTATTTGACGTCAGCGCTGTGAACTTATATTTTTTTACAACTGCAACAGCAGTTTGACATCGTAATAGTAAAGTAATATTGCAGGTAAACAGTGAAGTGGTTCAAACTACTTCACTCTTTATAACCTTAATTAGAATTATAAACTGTACTTTGGGAGCTCTCTTGTTAGTTTCACCATTTTATGCTCAGTCCCAGAAGATAAAGTGACTGGATGTTTCCGATTTCCGCTTCTCTCTAAAATTTGGATGCTCTAACGGCAAAAGACCCATTTTAGTTTTTGTACGCTCGGCCAAATCGCTCATTGAAATGTTGGAATACACGCTGTGTTAAACCTCCTGCTTCTCTGCAATATAATGTACATATTCTGATAGAATAATAATGATGGATACCGTAGGAGACGCTTTCAAATATCTATGGCTGCCTGAACATTAGTAGAGCGGCGCCCGTATTTGTTTCACGATGATGACGATAATGATGACAATCATAGTGATGATGATTGTGTCCTTTGCTTCAAGAGGGTACCTAAAGGTGCCCCGACCGGCACGATTAAAAGTAAGAAGAAGGACTAAACAAAATCTACACCTTTGCCAAGCATGAAAATGTGCGCACCGTTCAGCACCCCATCAACCACCATTCTCAGTCTTACCTTCGTGGAGGAAGTTGACACCAAAAGGTGCGCGATTGCGCCATATTCCTTACGCCTTTGCACGAAGCCGAGGACTTCGGCTAAAGTAACGCGATCTGGTTGGTGGGGGTGCAGGCGATCGCGCTGGAGCGCGATGTGCTCAATGTTTTCCTCGTACTTGTCGCATGCCCTGTACAACACAGTAGTGCGTGCCCCCCAATGACTGCTCAGAGTGCAGCCGATACAGTTTAGTTCGCAGCGCTCGAACAAGAGCCTCAAATTAAAGTGCGCTGCCTCAGCTGTTGTCATATATATAATCGTTCAGCAGAGATAGTGTGCTTTGTAGAGGGCCAGGCTAGACTTTTGGCCCATAGCCACTTGTCCCTTCGACATTTCTACTTCCTGTACTCTTCTCCGCATCCCCGGCGACGACTTCTTTTCGGTGTCCTCTTGGACGGGGTCGCTAAAAGGCAGAGAGCTTTCTTCACAGGTTGTAGAGACGCCTGCTTTCCTGAGTGCTTATGAACTTGAGGGGGGTGTACTAGACCACGCACCACGCCCTTTCGTTCTTTAGGCAAGGACGGCCCTAGTATGCTGCTTTGCTTCTCGCCTTCCGTTATTCATAGCTCGACCATCCCAGATCGCCTTGGATAGCTTTCAGCGCCAGCCATCCATCCTCGTGCTGACTACGTTTCAACCAGTGACGTGTAGCGGTGGATATGCAGATGACAATGTTGGCGAATATCAGCATCGGCACGTGTAAATTCTTCCACAGTTCGCGCACTAGCAGAGCACAGACTAAGTCGTCACAGAATATTGGTAGCTCTTATGGACGCCTCTCGAACGTGTCTCATGTCTGGAAAACAGATGCACTGAGGCGTGAAAGTTTACCTCTAGATAACTGCATTCATTTCATACTGGGACGTTTCCTGCTCCGGGAAGCTGCGCATCAACGCCCACCGCCCTGCCCGTGAACCTTAAGACGACTGATTTTCTGGCACTAAAGCTGAGTGCAAACGGCTCTAACTGGTTAGCGACTATATTTACCAATGTTTAGAGGTCACCACTTTGCTCTTTTTGTAGCGCCAAGTCATCTGCAAACGCCAAGTCAGGTAGTGTCCATGTGCTAGCCTGACCGCCAGACACGACGTGGAATATGAAGCCAATCTCAGAAAGCGCCTGCTCGGGCCCCGCAACATCCAGCTTGCATACCAGCGTGACAAGAGCCTCCTCTTCGGTACCATGAAAAGGCAATTCACTATTGAAACTTATAGGTAAGAACGCTAACAGGTGAACACAAGAAGGGAGACACAGACGCATAGGCGCTAACAAGTGACTTTATTTGGTGAATGACGTGCTTTATAACTGGCAGAGTAAAGCATGGGAAATGAAAGGGAGTCTGATGTTGAGGGTGGAAACATGCCAACAAGGCAAGAACAAAACAGCTGGACAAGCGTACAAGAGGTCATTTGTTAGTCAGCACCTGCGTGTTTGTCTCTCCCTTCTTAAGGCGGTCTGTTAGTGTTGTTACCTATAAGTTTCAGTAATGAACCAACTTGCCCAACAAGAAGTTTTGATTTAATTCATTAATAGGACAAAAATTTTTATTTACTTTCGTGTCTGCTGAAATTCGCTAACTATATCACTGAGCACTTAGCGAAACCAAACAGTTGAATTGAAAAGCGCACTTTGTAACAAAAGGTTAATCCTAAGTAATTATGCTTACCGTAATTCGTAACAACAAGGCTGTTCGCAACCTCGGGGTCCAAGAAAAAAACGAGGGAAATGAACCTAGAAAGAAAACAAGTACACAAAATACACAGAATACTGCAACTGCATTAACGCCTTGCTTCCTGCAGTTTCGCCACTTTTCTATATTACATGTTTATTCGGCGTGGCTCGCTCATGTGACGTCAAATAGAGTAGTTGGATTTGGATAACACATCTCGCACCTGACGTAATGAGGTTGCGCCGAGTAACGAAGGAAAAGTGGTACACTAATGGTTTTTTTAATACACGAGCAAAACAGAAGGTTTTTTTTTTCATTAAATATCTGGAAGTCGGTAGTGTTTAAAGTGCACCTATCAGGTGTTCTTTACTGTGAAACTGGCAATGCAGGTTGCAGTAAAGGACAACGCACGCTGGACGACTCTCCTAGTTTTCAATATCATGCTGACCGTCAAGTAGGCGGTCACTGTACCTTGCAGGTGTGGCGGGTGTCTTTTTGATTGCTGCGTACTTCAATATCAAGTGGCTGCTTGGGCATGATGTGCGGAGCAGTTAAGTGGTAATCAATGCTATACACGAGTGCTGCAGGCGCTCGTTGTGATAATAATAATGTGATAATCATGCGATAGCGCCACTAATTCAGCGTTCCCGAACAACCGATCAGGGAAGAACGTCCGCTTTTCTCTGCAGCTTTAGTAAATTGAGGACCACGAGGTGAGACATGGTATTACGTATAACATTAAAAAAGAATGTATTTGAATAATAGTGGAGACGGGCAGGGAGTGTTCTACTAAGGAAGCAATACGCCGTCAATTCTATGATAGCAGCGAGAGTGCACGGTTAATGTCAAAATTCCCATAATATTTTTACCATGGAGTCGACAAATTTTCTCGGGGGCGTGCTTTAACGCACAAGCTCACGCCGAGGACACAAGAAACCTATTCGAAATGGCGTGGAGGCACACATATTAGCGGAATCTCCACAATGGCACTGGTAGCCGGCAGGAATTCATAATGAAGATATTCTGCGCCGCGAACGAGTGTTTCCGCCCTTATGGATGAAGATAATAACGGCAAAGGAAGTCCTGAATGATGTCGCCAATGTTTTACTCTGCACTAGCAGTGGTTCAACAACGCCAGCGTTCCCTATCGCCCCAAGCGTTTATGTGGCATTCCCCACCATTAATTCGCATTTTATGGCACACTAGCCATCGAGGCCCTCTTGCCACCCTGTCTCTGGACGAGTACAAAGGATGCAGTTATTACCTCCGTCCAGTCATTCGTTCTCTCCTCGTTACGTCCCATTTACCCTGAAAGCTGTTAGAAAGCACAGGCAGAAATACGACTGTGTCCAAGTAAATGCACGAAATGCGGCAGCGAAGGGAAGCATAGCACCTTAGCTTGCAGCCGAACTGTCAACGTCTTTAGCTTTGCATCTTTAACGCATCGATAACGTGGGACTAAGGAGTATTGAGCGATGCCTCGAATGTACGTACCTTCGTTCCTCATACGGAATTTTCTGGAAAAGCAAAATTCGCAATATCAAATGAAGAGATGGGACTCACGCTAATATAAGCATCGCCCGAAATACATCACTGTGAACCGAAAAATCCACTCGAAATGAGACTTTTCGCCGACTCTGAATTAGAAACAGGTCGTCGGGTTTTAACCTGCCAAAACTAACACCAATATCACGAGCACGTTTCGCAATTATGAAAAGAAGTTGCGTTACTAAGGTGTCTTCCTGTTAGACCTACGTAATATCTTCACTAACTTCAGTGCACATAGTCTGTTTTAGAGAAGGAAAATGTGCGCTACTCAGCGCTTATCCTTACAATATAAGTCTTGTTCGTCGGCACGTTCCTAATGTGGTCGGACGGAGCTGCGAAAACATGCTGATTCATAGAAAGTATACAAATGCGTTCTTTATTACGCTGCACTAAGAGCACACGCCACTGCTGCGGTTGATACTGGGCAAACGCCAACACCGCCACAAGTGTTGCACATGTTGCATCCCTCGGAACTGCCAATGCGTTTCTTTACGTTATCCAGCGCATGTTAAGAGCTAGCCTTGATGACACCATGTGTTACGCGATAGCCTTACCCTGTAGTCAATTCACCGTTGCGATAAATAGTTATGCAAGAGCGATTGCGATATCAATTACCTTAATGAAACTGTGCTCATTCAGATATAGTCCGCCCTAAATACAAAGGTGGCCATTTTACAGCTCTTTTGAGCTTCCGTGTCTAGTTTCTTTACCTGGCAGTTGGTAAAACCCCTACAATTATTCCGCAGGCCTGACAACCTTTTATGATTGGCGAAAGCTTTCGGGGCTGCTGAGAGCGCTTGTACGCCACATGATGTATCAGTAGGCGCGATAATTTCCTATGTACACTAACGAGTTCAGGTGCTATGTTATATTTGTAAAGAGGTTTATTTGACAAGCAGGCGGTAGCTTGAAAAGTACCCAGGGGGATCAAGATGGAGTCGCTCGAACGCCAGTCTCCACTCCACTCCTGCCTTCCACTCGTGATGATGACCGCTGACTTCGGGATGTCGTCGTTCTCTTTCCTTCATTACAACTGTCCCCGTCGAGAAAGGTGAAGCCATCCTGGCGACCTAACAGGTGGGAACAAACGGGTCAAAGTGCGGCTTGAGACGGTCTACGTGAACAGTATCACTACCACGCTGACGGCGGTCGCTGGGCAGCGTAAGGGGTTCAATGACGTAATTGACGGGGGATGTACGCTCGACGACGCGGTAGGGACCATGATAATTGGAGAGTAGTTAGGGTGACAAAGCAGGAGCGCAGGGTGGTACATGCAGCCACACAAGTACTCCAGGAGCGAACGTTGCGGCGGGAGAGTGGTGGTCATCACGGACGTTCTTCTGGCGTTGTTGGTCGGCCGTGGTAAGCCGCTTGGCTACTTGACGACATTCTTCAGCATAACGGGAGGCTTCCGACACGGGCGTGCACTCGGAGCCATCTGGTTCGTAAGGCAGCAACATGTTGATAATGTGCGACGGCTGTCGACCGTACAGAAGGAAGAATGGGGAAAACCCAGTTGTGACCGGCGTAGCGGTGTTACAGGCGTGCTTTGCAAATAGAGGGACTAAGTCCCAGTTTGATCAGATGCAACATGTGTCACAAGCATGTCGCGCAGAGTCCGATTAAACCGCTCAGTCAGACCATTCGTCTAAGGATGGTAGGCAGTACTCGTTCGGTGCACAACATGGCACTGGTGGAGATGTGCTTGAATTAAATCAGAGAGAAATACGCGGCCATGGTCACTGAGGAGTTCTCGAGGACGGCCGGGCCGAAGAACGAAACAATTGAAGGTGAAAGAGGCGACATCCTGTGCTGTAGCCGTGGGAAGAGCAGCGGTTTCGGCGTATCACGTAAGGTGGTTTGACATCGACACGCCTGCAGAGATCGATTACGTCTTTGATATACGCAGTAAAAGTTTCATTCGGTTCCTGTGCCCGTGTGCGCAGCCGTTGTTCGGCATGTAATTTACGCAACTTCCTTAAAAGCGGACCAGCTCTAGAAAACGAACCAGCTCTGTTCGGCGTTTAACTTCCGTAACTTCCTTAAAAGCGGACCAGCTCTGAAATTCAGGTTCGTGGTTCGTATACCACGGCTTCGCCACGCTGCCCAAGTAAAAGTTCACGGTAACCAGTTTAGTAGCATTTGCCCACTTGTTGGGTCCACTAACTTTTTCGTAGGACGACAGCCAGTCCTCGACGTCCTGGTTTTCCGTGCCGGAAAATGCCGGGAGATCTCGCTGGCGAGCCGGGCTGGGCCGCTAGAGGTGGCGTCTGTTCGGCCGCGTCAGCTTGCATAGCCGACTGCAGCGTGCGGGACCGAAGTTTCAGGGTGTTGGCGAGATGGTTACCCAGCACGATGCACGAAATGTGAAGAGGTTTACTTGATAAGCAGGCGGTATCTTGTAAAGTACCCAAGGGGATCAAGATGGAGTCGCTCGAACGCCAGTCTCGTGCCTTCCACTCGTAATGATGATCGCTGACCTCGGGATGTCGTCGTTCTCTTTCTTTCATTTCAAATTGGACATTGGTTCATAAATCGAGCGGGAGCTATATCTTTCCGGTGATTAGCACTTCGCTTTTAATCATAAATTCTGTGTCGGTGCATAAATGGCTTGCTTGGCGCAACATATAAACAACGAACAACCAATAACGATGAAGATCTCGGCGTTGTAGCTAGTTGCAGCTCTCCGGAGAAGCTCGACAGATCGCCCGCCGGCGTATCACGAAGCAACAAGGGGTCGACAGCCGCTACCACGTTCTTCGACGACGCCACATAGAGAGAGAGAGAGAGCAAACATTTATTTTAACGAAGTGAGGGATCTTCCTCGTAGGGTGGAGCCCTTAGTTGTCACGACTATAATATGCAGCAAGGCAGTAGCAGAATAGGAGTTGACAAGCACGAGCTGTGCCCACCAGCTTTCGGGAAAGATGAAGTTGCTCTGTCTGTTCCTGTATAGGCTTTCTCTAAATATAGATCTAGTTCTGCTTTGTCGCATCGTGGTCCTATGTCCTCTTTGTTCCGCAGTGCGATGCTGGTGGAGGTGCTGGACCTCAACACCTGATGCTCAGGGCTCCGGAGAGGAGCGGCATTTCTGGTCAGAACCCGCAGGAAGCTCCTGCTGTGGATACACCTACCCACCGACACAGTCGCCCACAGCGAATCCTAAGCCCCGAGTGATTCCCTTGGAACTCCCCCTGTCAAGGAGCCCTCCTCTAACTGGAGAAATGTCCAGGGAAGGCTCCTTACTGGTGACTGTTGAGCACCCGCGAAGTCCCGTGACCTTGCAACGTTAAGTTTATGAGGACGTTGAGGAATGGTTCCATCCGTAGTAGAGTCTCCAGGACGAATTGTTGCAGTTCAGATCAGGAACTATCGCACGTGTACTTCGCCCTCGCCGACAGTGCTCGCACCTGGTACAGGAACCGGGGTAGCACACCGCCTGGAACGTTAATTTAGGCAACAGCTGTCGGATACGTTTGCTAACAACGATCGTCGCGATTTGACACCCGCAGGCAAACTCACGTATAGCTCGGCTTTCGTTGTTAATTTGGCCATTGTGCCGTTGTGCCTCAAAGTCCTCCTTGGGAATAGACTTTGCACGCGAATACTGCGCTGTTATAAGCATTCCTGATAGATTGGTCACGTTTTGGATGGGCCCTGATTCAGTAGTAGAGACCAGTGGCATCAGCATATGCGCATTTCTGATGACGGCGCGGCTATCCCACCACTATCCAGCGCTCCTACAGGCGTCACATGCTGCTCACCACACAATTCCGATATCATCGCCTAGAAGATTCCATCACTACTTTTCAGCCACGGTGTCTCCGCTTCAAGGACCATCTTTAACATAGATCGTGGGCGCAAGTAAGTTCTGATAACGAACTTTAGCCCTAAGCGTTGATATCTCACAAAAGGCATGACCATTGCTTATGTAGAAAACTTCACTCGGGTAAAAAAAAAAAACGCATGTCTGGAACGTAATAACGCTGCCGCCCAGACAGCCGTGCTGCTATCCCTTGACATTGACTCTAATTTGCTGCCTGTGCAGAAAGAAAGCCTCCTGGAGCTCACGCATCAGTCCCAGGACTGTTTCTCTTCAACGTCCAAGGTGGGCCAAATGACGTTGAACAAACATCGTATTATAGCAGGAAAAACGGTCAGTCCAACACGACAAAACCCGTACCATGTGACCCCGCGGGAACGCCACGCCATATGAAATCAACTACAGAAGATGCTACACCACAACGTTGTTCAGCGTTTTAAGAGTCGAGCATCGCCGGTTGTATTATTGAGGGCAAAGGATGGCAGCTTACTTTTGTTCATTGACTACCGGTGGCTGAAACAAGTTACAAAAAAGGACGTTTGTCCGCTCTCTCGTACCGGGAATTCCCTGGACCAACATAAGTATGCGTATTATTGTCCGCCGACGGACGTAGGAGCGGATATAGGCAAAAGGAAGCTGACGAGAGGGACCGAGGGAAAACAATGGTAACTCCGTGCGGCCTCTCTGAATTTAAGGTGCTTGCTTCCAGCTTGTGCTTGGCAAGTGAAACATTTCAGTGGTTAATGGACATCGTATAGCCGGGCCTCAAGTGGCGAACTTGTTTAGCATATTTGGACGACGCGATCGTACTTTTCGGAACATTTTACGAGAACTTGAGGCGACTACAAGCTGTTTTTCAAGCCATACAATCAGCTCGTCTCACACTAAAGCCGAAGTGCCACTGTGGCTTCGAAGAGCTCCATATCCTTGGCCATGTCTTCAGCAACGTAGGTGGGCACCCCGACCCTGGAAAAATAGCTGCGCTTGCAAATTCTCGGGCACCGTGAGACAAAATGGCAGTGAGATGGTCTTTAGGTCAGTGCGCATATTACCGACGTTTCGTTGATAATTTTTCACTATCCAAAGAGGCTCCCTCTGAATCTCCGCATATCAGCGTTTAGTTTTCGTTAGCGCCCTTGACGCAAAGCGCACCGGCCGCCAGTCGGCGCTATGTTGTTTAAGAAAGGCTGCACCCAACGCGAAGACGGACGCGTCAGTGTAGAGCTTAGTAAAGATAGACCGGAACTGCAAGTGCGGGAGCTTGTGTCAGCACTTACTTTAAGTTGGCCCAGTGAATGCCGCGTGCTCTAGTACGTTCGGAAATGGTGTATTCCAGCAAGAGACCATGCAGTCATTGTGTCTTACTTGCTAAGTTCGGCAAGTGCTGGCTGAAATAGTAAAGTGCGCCCAGTAAACTCTGAACTTCTTTCTTTTTGTAGTTGATTAATGGATGTAAAGTAGGAACTCCATCAGTTCTGGGTTTTGTTTAATGCCCTGCTCACTCAATCGGTGTCCAAGGGAGCCTATCTGGCTTGTTAAAAACTTACAGTTGCCCCAATCAAGTGAGACATGCCACGCAGGCTGTTTTCAAGGCATTACTCAGTCTTTCCTGGCGCTCCTCCCATGAAGTGCCCCAAAATAAAATGTAATCGATGTAGATGCACACACCCGTTAGCCCATGAAAAATGTGGGTCGTTTTTCTTTGAAATATCTCGGAATCTGATGTGATAAAAAGCAGCAGCCCTAGGAAGCGGTAATGGGAAAATTGACTTTTAAATGTGCAGTGCGCGAGGACTTATCGAGAATTTAGTGGAATCCGCTGTTGGAACCAAGCGAGCTAAATTACTTTACTCCTTACAGTTGGCTTTCAATCTCTTTTATGCACGGAAGTTACAAGTGTTCCCTCTTCAAAGCCTCATTCACCTCTCTAGGATCAATGGAAATGAGAAGTTGCCCATTCTTTTTCGATCAGTAAGCATGTGGGCTTACCCAGTCAGATGGTTCTCGTACTTTGGCAATAATGCCCTCGGCGTCGAGACGATCAAGCTCTTTCAGTCGTGCTCTAAGCGCGTGAGGTAGGCGCCCTGCCTACTCTACGACCGGGTGAACATAATCTTGGAGCGCCATAATTTACTCTCGCCAGTTGCCCGATGCCCGTGAACAACTTGTGATACTCTCGACGAACGCGCTCGGATAAATCCTCCCATTTGTTGATTTGCCCGATTCTCTTAACAAGCCCAAACTGCTCGCAAGCTTGTAGTACTAAGATTGCCTGCCAGCCCTTTTTCTACAGCAAATAATTGCAACGTTCTTGTGTCTGCTCAATTCTTTAGCGTGAGACATACTTTTACCATTTGCAACATTTCATTACCGCCATAGCTGCGCAGTACAGCCCGCGTCTGCTGTGGCTGTGTGTTGGTACCCAGGGCTTCAAACAAACACACGGCAGAAGGTTGGCCTGCGCGGCGGTTTCGACTTTCAGCCACACTTCCCGTTCCGAAATATGAGTAGCCACCTTCCAGTCACGCCGATCAGCTGAGCGAGCTTTCTTGCATACCGTAGAATGTCGTCGCCGTCGTCGTCGTCCTGTCGTTCGGCGACATCATCGACATGCGTTTCTCTTGCTTTTCAGCAAACCGCGAAATGATGTTACACATTCTGGACAATCGCGAGGCTTATGCGAACGGTCGCACTAGCCGCATTTATTTGCTTGGTGTCTCCGTTCGTTATACCCGTGAACGTCCTTCTCGTGTTGCTCGTATTTGCTTTTTCGTGCCCCATTGCGTAGATACTCCACGCTTTGCTCTGTGCGGCAGCGATTTCCTCAGCCATTGCCCACTCAACAACTGTGGTGAGCGTCAAGTCTGTTTTGACTACGAGCTTCTCTCTCAACGGCTTACTAGATGTACCGCACATTATTTGGTCACGCAACACTGAGGCCCGGAGGAAGTAAAATTGTAGCTCTTTGGTTTCATTTGCAGGTTCAGATAGAACCAAGGATGGCTCACCTTCGGCTTGCGAGCGGCTTAGGAACACGTAGCGTTCGAACGTTTCATTGCTCTGGCGTACGCTGTTGGCCCCGGATGCTTGCACTAACTTATCGTAATTCTCTTCATCGCTTAGGTCGAAGGTGCTGTAAAGGTCAATCGCCTCTAAGTTGCCTTGCTGGGTCCTGCGACTCTGTGGAAATCAAGTAGACCTCTACCCGTTGCTCGAAGCACATTCACTTATCTACCGCGTTACCCCCCAAAACCCAGCAATTATGGGAGCGGAAGGTCAGTCATATTTGAGTGGGGAAACTGGTCACTTCTGACACGATGTATGGAACGGCAGAGACACGTGCAGTGGCTGGGAAAGGACTGATATTTATAGGACGGACGGCGGACGTGGCCGAGCGCTTCGACACACTACCTAAGTAAACACCATACAGTTCTAGCTTTCACCAATATAGGCCCAACTTTGAGCGTGGCGGCTACTTCTGAAAGCTTTTGCCGTGGCTAATGCAAAAGAGTAGACCAGAAGCCAAGCGTAATGTCGGCACTACATGTGCTCTCCTCAGATGCATTTTGTTCCATTATAGGCGAACCTACATTTCGACTATGTTCCTATGCGTTGGAAGCGGGCGCGTCTCCATAGTATAGTATAGCAGCGCAGGCCCGAGATTCAGCCAGCCCGAAGAGCACGCGCATGTAGCGCCGCGAAACGCGCAGCCCGGGCTGTGGCTAGGAAGCGGAACGCACCTCGCACGTGCACATTTTATGGTGCATCACTGGCACCACTACGAAACTTACCATCTCCTTGACTTCGGGGCCGTACTGACGAGTTATGGTGTACTGAAAAAGCGAAGGTGCGATCAGTAATCATGTATGAAACTGAAATATTGTTATTGGCGAATTCACTGTGAGTTACGGTTGAAACTTATGTTGTGACCCTTGGGAAAACGTAGACAACTGAGGTAATCTCAGATAGGGCCACGGTTCCACGACAAATTCTGCCACTTGGTTGTGGCAACGAAGGAATGGCGGTGCATTGTTTCAAAGATAGCACGTCATTTGTGAAGCGGTGCCAGCAAAGGAAGTGTGTTTTTAGGTTCTGAACGCAAATGAAGCGCAGTCACCGGTCGTCGATATTCTGATCCTTTGTTAACGCTGATGGATCTATCTATCTATCTATCTATCTATCTATCTATCTATCTATCTATCTATCTATCTATCTATCTATCTATCTATCTATCTATCTATCTATCTATCTATCTATCCGCCTGCGTGTCTGGACTCTTCTGGTTGTAGAAAAAAGGTACAGGGATCGAAGCAAAGGAAAACCATGCAGCGCAGCGTCCCTTCTCCGCTACTCTAATGACGAGGTGACCTTGAGTCCGAGGCCTGCGAGGGCTCGAATGGGGGTTCTCCCCCCGGTCCTTTCGGAGAAAACAGGGCCAGAGGAACCCTTGAAAGCCCGCCCACGGTCAACGGCGATTCTCGGAAGAGAAGCGACACTGGCGACGGGAGGAGACGTGCACTTATACTGGAGTATAGATCTCTTTCTTTTTCACTAAATGTCGTGTCTGGCTTCCTTCTTTAAAGTTTAATGCAGTTTTCTCCCACAAATATAACACTGGTCGTCTCCTTGACCTAATATACACTGAAATTTGGTTGGTACGGTGTAAAAGAGTGACGAAGAATAATGTCTGATATTGACTTCAGCATCGCAATATACGCTTCATCTCGTACGTCACGATTAGCTATGTTGCAATACCGTGGGACTCATAGCCGTAGTGCTCGGCGTAGTGGTATGCGGGTGCGCGCCTCATGTGTTTAAGCATTATAGTTCTTATGTCAACGAAGGATCAAGTTAAATAGGCACTTAACGTCATCAGAACCACTCAAAAACAAGAAACGTACACCAATATTTCTAGTTTGCAATCCAGCTGTAGAGATAACGAGCACACACGCACACACAACTGCAAAGTGGGGAGGGGGTATCGAACACATGCCTCTGAGGTGAGAAGCAAACACGCGAGCACTAGGCCACAACTGTGCCCTGCTACATATTAAATGAAGCCTACTGCACAGGCAGCTGTGACGATAGTGCCTGTGTGACGTCAATTGCACTCTGTATCTGTGTTAAGCACTATTATTGGAATGTAAGAGAAAATGTACGCGTTCTGCCGTAACTCGACACATCCTCTTGTGCAACTTTGCTCGTTCCCATGCGAGTACTTCAAAGAACGACGCTTATGTTTCGCACAACAGTGCACCCTAGTGTGCATTTCTCTTCTGCGAAACAGGCCTCTATGCTGAGCACTGATGTGAGTGCCAAGGTTGCGTCATACCATGAGCAAGAATTCAATCGCCACGGCTCTGTCGGCTTTCCTGATTAGCATAGCTTACATTGCACAAAGGACTTCACCACATTCCTGACACTTGGACTAATGCGAATCAAGTCGCCCAAGGTAGTTCCTTCGGAGACCTCTTCTACGGCGTCTCTCATAACCAGAGCTGGTTTTGGGACGTTAAACCCCACAAATCATTCATCGTATGACCGATGGAGGCGAAATGTTCAGGCCGTTGCGCTTGTGATATCAGTGGATGTTAAAGAAACATAGTTGGATGAAATTTCCGGAGGCCTCCACCACGGTGTAGTGGAGGGCACCGGAAATAATGGGTGGAGTTTTACGTGGCAAAGCCACATTATGATTATGAGATGGGCTGTATGTCGGGCTCAGAAGTTTCTGATTAACTTTGTTTTTTGTAATGGATTTTGGTGGGTGACATCTAGCATTTTCTCTTCTATCAGGAATGCGAACGCCCCGGATGGGATAAAACCAGCTTTTTCTGCTTGCTTGGAGCATTCGTCCAGCCCTTAGGTCATTTCCATGACGTATTGCAATTTTACTACAAACACTACACTCCTAAATATAGTAATTGATAGTAACTGATACTCACCTCGAGACCCTCGTAGTACTCTATATTACGATGAACTTGAGTCGGTGTAGTGTACTGGAATGTCGATTTCATGCATCGGTGCCGTCCACTGTAGTGTGCTTTAGTCATTCCCACCATGTACATAGTTACATTAAGTCTCAGGAACTGCATAGGAGAGGGAACAAAATAAGATAAATTTAAAAGAAGACTGAGGCTCAAAAGGAGGAGGAGTTCTCAAACAACAAATATCGCCGTAGTAAACGTCTTAACTGGTCGACTTGTCCTGCTCATGGAAGTAAAAAGCATTCCTTAAAAGTCTTTTTACGCACACTTTCGTTAGGCTTTCCCATGTCAGTAGGGGAGGAGAGAAGGCTTGGGCGTAGAGTAGGGTAACTGAAGCCAGGGTTCTCGAAAGGATGGAGGAAGGGAAATAAAAAAATTAAGTACCTTACCTGGGATGCAATGAGTTGGTTGTTCGCAGAGATTAAATGTGCTCATGCAAGTAGCCTGGAGCACTGTTCTGAACATAATGATAGCGATGATGAAGTTGTTTGACTGTGTAAAAGCCGTGGTTTTATGTCCTTTCCATCATCCAGATTAACACATTGCCACCGTATCTGAAGGCTTTATTGAACTTCACAGTTAGAGACATTGCATAGGCAGTTTATCAAAGTTTTGTGTATCAAGCCATACAGATTGGTCATGTCAGCTCAGGCTGCAATTCCTGTCGTCGATGATTTTATACCTTTCTTCAAGGAACCATGCACTAAAGTTTCGAATCTATTCACGTGTTTCTATTACAAGCACAAGGACGTTATCGTCAGGCAGCGTTTTTCGTAATGCGTGCTCCCGTATTCCTGTTCTCTCTTCCTTATTATTTGTCTTATATGTGTCACATATCAGTCAGTGCTTCTCTGCAGATACGTTTGTCACTTCTCTCTTCTTCTGTTGAGGGCTTGAGAAAGTAATTCGGTGGCGATTTCGTGGAAAGTCCACTAAGCGGAGCAATAGCTGTCATGTGCCTACAATTTCGATTCCCGAAATGTTGTCTGCAGCATGCTTTTAAATGATTTCCCCTAACTCCAGATGGAATGCGTCCTAAACATATATGCAAGGCTACTGACTAATAGGTTCATTCCCCTAAAAGATGCAGCAGGCGAGATTCTAAAGAATATTTAGTCAGTAAACCGAATTACTGGAGATGTCATAAACAAGGTTCTAAGAGGAAAACTATTATGTCATCTACATAGGCAAAGCTGGAGCCAAATCTATAAATATGTCTCAGAAACAATGCACTTCCAGTGACGAACTTTTATACATTCTAGTTTGGGGTTTGAACACGGTACTAGTGTACGTTAACAGTGATTCATTGCTTGACTGGTGTATACTACTTTAGGGATTGCCAACACCTTCGGGAATCCTAAGTGTTAGAAATGGGATAGCAAGGCATGATTGTAGCAACATGTTATCACTTTCGCATAGTGAGTGAGAGCAGCAATAGATGAAAGTAAGTGCTTCTGTGCTGCTCTGGTGTATCGAAGGAGCGAGATTTCAGACGTGGGCTACACCACCTGTAGGTGCTCCTGTGTGAAACTCAGTGCCGACGTTTTTAGGGGCGAAGCTCCTCTTAGTCTAACCTTGTCCCGCGTCAGGCGTAACCGGCAGTATCTCCCGGGAGGCACGAGCTCGCCCTCGGCGCGTGCCTCCTGCCCACGGCGCGCGCCCTCGCCCTCGGCGCGTGCTGTCTTGTGAGAGGGAGAGACAGAGAGAGGGAGAGAGAGAGAGAGAGAGAGAGCGAAAGGCGCGCGTTGACTATGGAAACGCTCTTTCTTAGATGAACGCTCTACCAGCTCGCAAAGAAGGAGAACGCGCCCTCACCCGCGAGAGACAACGTTGGCGCAGGCAGCGTCTCCTAGCGAGTTCCTTGATTGAGAAATACCGACTGCTCGCGTTGGAGAACCGTTCACCGGACACCCATATATATATATATATATATATATATATATATATATATATATATATATATATATATATATATATATATATATATATATATATCTTGACTTGCAATGAAGTGCCGGTGGGAGATTTAACTTCTGCATAGTTGAACCATAAGGATTCGTAGCGTGCGCGTTAACTAAATTAATCCGGAACTCGGCACGATCTACGATGAACATCCCGAGCTTCGCCCACTCATCATCATTCACTCCGTGGATATGCTGTAATTTTTTTTCACTTATAAGAGAAGAAAAACACGTTGGCCTTCAAAAGAGGAAACAATAAATTATCAGGAGTTTCTTCACAATGAGAGGATTCTATAGAAGAATAAGGCTACGCAATAAATGACACTCCGCTGTTTCGATGTACACGTGAATGTTCCTTACAATATTATTTCACTGTTCTCAGCAGCAACGTACGTAACGCGTCCTACATGTATTAGGGCTTTTCTGTAAACATGGGTGCAAGCGCTAAACAATAGTGTTCAAGCTCATACACTTGTAGAGAGCGCCGTTTTGTGACACGCTCGTATTCCTACACACATGCACAGCACTTACCGTTTGCAATAGAAGGTACCTAAAGCTGAACGAAATGGGACTATATTCCGCTACTCACGGCATAAAAAAATAGTGGCGTAAGGACTACGCAAACTTCCACGGTATTCGCTTCTCAGCGCACTAACAATACGCCGAGCAATACATCATGGTAAACAGATATGAGTTGTCCGTAGAAGCAGTGTATTGCATTAACATATTAGTAGCGGGGATGTAAAATTCGCGAAGTGGGCAGAGACCAGTTGTGATTGAATTAGCAGCATTCGGAGAAGCTCCATGTTATCTACCCGGGTGGCGAAGGCGTCTTTGTGCTGTCCAGCCTCGGGAGACGTCACGGACACTGCAGTGGTCCACTGCGACGGCCCAAGAATTGACAGATGGTATGTGCAGTGAGAATAAAGGAAATGCGAAGCACGCCTCAGGAACGTAAAATGGATCAGCGTTGTTGTCTCGCTGTACCGATTTTGGTACATATCAAGTTAACGAAACGGCCGCAAGAGCACCAAGACTGTGGCATGTAAACGAAGCCGCTCATGACATGCATGCTATGATACTAATGCTATGACCTGTCATTGACGTTCGTCATGCAGTCGTGTTGTGCGATAGCAATTTCGGTATACATCCGATTAACGAAACGCGTGGCATGTAAATCATGCCGCTCAGGACATGCATGTCATGATTTTCATGCAATCATCTTGTTGCACACCAATTTTCGTATACATCCCATTAACGAAACGGCCAGGAGAGCACCAAGGCCGTGGCACTTAAACCATGCCGTTCATGTAATGCATGTCATGATTTTCATGTTATGACCTGTAATTTATGGTCATCATTCAGTCAAGTTGTGGCATACCATTTTCGTATACATCCCATTAACGAAAAGGCCAGGACAGCACAGAGTCGTAGAGTCGCAGGACAGCACAGAGTATATATATATATATATATATATATATATATATATATATATATATATATAGAGCTAGATAAATAGATAGATAGATAGATAGATAGATAGATAGATACGGCCAAAGTCGCCGAAGTTGGCTAAGACATGCTTCGCATTTAATAAATATTGGCAGATCCCACGTGCAGTGAAAATCAAGGAAATGCGAAGCACGCATCAGGAACGTAAAATGGATTTGCAATGTTGTCTCGTTATACCGAGTTTGGTATATATGAAGTCAACAAAACAGCCGCAAGAGCACCATGACTGTGGCATGTAAATCATGCCGCTCATACACGCATGTCATGATTCTAACGTTATGACCTGTCATTTACGTTTGTCATGCAGTCGTGTTGTGCCATAGCAATTTTGTATACATCCCATTAACGAAACGAGTGGCATGTAGATCATGCCGCTCATGACATGCATGTCACGATTTTCATGTTATGACCTGTCATATATGATCGTCATGCAGTCATGTTGTGCCAAACCAATTTACGTATACATCCCATTAAAGAAACGGCAGCATAGCGCCAGGAACATGACATGTAAATCATGCCGGTCATGACATATAACATGAAAATCGTGACATGCATGTCATGATTTTTATGTTATCACCTGTGTTAAGGTGTTTATTAGGTGCAACTAGACGCAGCCCTGCGGCAACGGTCTTGTCCAAACGGGCACGGACCTCGAGCACGAGCAGCGTCTTCTTCAACAGAGTGCTCAAGAGAAAACCCCACTGTAAGGCGTCTGATAGGATGGCCCACTACAAGGCTCCAATTCTTCTTTACATTACCCCCGGGGACGAAAAGGGAGCCGCCCGGCGACCTAACAGCTGGTCACTATGAGTGGGTCATAGTAGGTCTTAAGGCGCTCGACGTGAGCAATGTCTCGGCCCCGACGGCGCATGTCTGAGGATGGCTCAATGGGCTCGATGAGGTAGTTGACCGGAGAGGTACGCTCGACTACACGGTAGGGTCCTTCGAACTAGGGCAGTAGCTTCGAAGAAAGCCTGGGTGAAGTGCAAGGGACCGAGAGCCACACAAGTGCTCCATGAAGGAAAGCAGGTGCAGAGGCGGTGTTACCATGAGTGCTCTTCTGCCGCTCTTGGTGATTGGTAGTGAACGCCCGGGCGAGATCGCGACACTCTTCAGCATGTCTGGCTGTGGCAGAAATAGGCGCAGCCTCAGATGCATCCGGCTTGTACGGAATGATTGTGTCAATTGTGTGCGATGGGTGCCGGCCGCACAATAAAAAGAATGACGAAAACCCAGTGGTGCTCTGAGGGGCGGTATTGTAAGCGTAGGTTACGAACGGCAGAACGGCATCCCAATTTCCTTGGTCAGAGGCGATGTACATTGAGAGCATGTCGCCGAGGGTGCGGTTAAATCGTTCGGTGAGGCCATTCGTCTGCGGGTGGTAAGCAGTAGTTGCGCGGTACTCTTTGCGTGGCACTCTTTGAGAATGGCTTCGACTACTTCAGATAAGAAGACACGCCCTCGATCGCTAAGCAATTCCTGGGGCGGGCCGTGTCGAAGTATGAAGCGGCGGAGTAGAACGGAAGCAACATCGCGCGCTGTAGCCGCGGGGAGGGCGGCGGTTTCGGCGTATCGCGTGAGGTGGTCAACGGCTACGATGACCCAGCGGTTACCAGCCGATGTCAGCGGGAGGGGCCCATACGAATCGATGCCGACGCGTCCAAATGGCCGGATAGGGCAAGGTAGAGGTTGCAGACCTACTGGTCACAGGCGTGGCGAAGATTTCCTACGCTGGCAATCGAGGCAGGAGCGAACGAACTGCTGAACGTAGCGGTACATTCCTCGCCAGAAGTATCACTGTCGAATGCGCTCGTATGTTTTGTATACTCCAGAATGTGCACACTGAGGATCAGAGTGGAACGATGCACATATTTCAGAACGAAGACTCCGGGGTACAACTAGCAACCACTGGCGGCCGTCGACATTGTAACCGCGTCGATAAAGTAGGTCTTCGCGAATGGCGAAATGCTGAGTAATTGGTCGGAGCTGCCGATGGTTCGGAGAGGAAATCCATCAACGAGGCGATCCAGTGATCCTTGTACTGTTCGGTAGCGATGGTGTGAAGGTCGATGGAAGAAATGGCAACACGAGATAGTGAGCATTGGTCACCGTCGTTAGGCAAGGGAGAGCACGAGAGAGCGTCGGCGTCAGAGTGCTGACGCCCGCTGCGGTAGACTACGCGAATATCGTAGTCTTGTAGACGAAGTGCCCAACGTGCAAGGCGGCCTGAAGGGTCTTTCAGTGACGACAACCAACAGAGCGAATGGTGGTCCGTGACGACATCAAATGGGCGTCCATACAGATATGGTCGGAACTTAGTAAGTGCCGAGATGATTGCCAAGCATTCTTTTTCCGTAACAGTGTAGTTACTCTCGGCTTTTGTAAGGGTGCGTGCGACTTGCGTAGGCGACGACATAGTCAGGAAACCCTGGTTTGCGCTGCGCAAGGACAGCGCCGAGGCCAACACCACTGGCGTCTGTGTGCACCTCCGTAGGTGCGGTCGGGTGGAAGTGGCGTAAAATTTGGGACATGTCAGTAAAAGGCGGAGAGTTGTGAACGCGTCATTGGACTCGGATGACCACGAAATGAGGGACGCGTTACTTCCAAGCAATTTCGTCAGTGGCGCCATAATAGTGGCGAAATTTCGAATGAAGCGCCTGAAGTAGGAGCACAAGCCTATAAAACTGCGCAATTCTTTAACGGACGTTGGTTTAGGGAATTCGGCCACAGCCCGAAGTTTGGTTAGGTCGGGAAGAATTCCATCCTTAGATACGACGTAGCCTAATATGGTCACTTGCCTAGCGGCAAATCGGCACTTCTTTAGGTTTAGCTGTAGGCCAGCGTTTGTCAGGCATATCAAAACGCGCCGAAGGCGTTCAAGGGGCGTCTCGAAGTCAGGAGCAAAAACAACAACGTCGTCAAGGTAGCAGAGACACGTGTTCCACTTCATACCGCGCAAGACGGTGTCAATCATGCGCTCGAAAGTTGCTGGCGCATTGCAAAGTCCGAAAGGCATGACATTAAATTCGTATAAATCATCTAGTGTTACAAAAGCAGTCTTCGGTCGATCGGCGTCGGCCATGGGTACTTGCCAATACCCCGAGCGCAAGTCTAGAGACGAAAAGTATTCAGCGCCTTGTAGACTGTCAATCGCGTCGTCTGTGCGCTGTAGAGGATAAACGTCCTTCCGAGTGATCTTGTTGAGGCGTCGGTAGTCTACGCAGAATCTCACAGAACCATCCTTCTTTGTAACAAGGACGACAGGGGATGCCCATGGGCTATCTGAAGGGCGTATCACCTTGCGACGAAGCATGTCATCAACCTGTTCGCCGATCACACGACGTTCTGCGGGAGACACACGATATGGGCGTTGTCGCAATGGCGGTTGGGAGCCCGTGTCGATGTGGTGTGTGACAGTTGACGTCCGACCTAGGGAAGACTGCCGCACATCGAAAGAGGAACGCAATTCTTCCAAGAGGCATAAAAGCTGAGACCGCTGGGCCGGCGTAAGGTTGTCTGAGATAGAAGAGCCAAACACATCGCTGGGTGGGGAGTCACTCGCAGAAATAGCACTCAGCGCTCTCGAAGTGTCACAGCAAGTGTCGTCGGGCACGTCCACAACTTGAATGTCTTCAATAAGTTCCGCATTGCCAAGGTATTCCCCTCGAACCAAGATCACAGGGTAATGGAACGGATTGCAAACGAAAATGGTGCTGAAGCCCTGAGTGATGTCCAGCATCGCAAATGGGAGCAGGGGACCTCTCCGAGTTAGGAAGCGGTCGGAGGGAGATAACAATGCAACACCGTCCGAGAGGCTGCTGCAGTACATGGGCACAATCGTTGCTGCTTTCGGAAGAACGTGGGTGTCGGCTCGGACAAGCAGCTTCCTCGAAAGGGAAGAATTCTCGGTGAAAGGCAAATCTAAAAACGGCGAGAGTTCAATTTCGGCCCGTGAGCAATCGATGACAGCACTGTGGCGCGAGAGGAAATCCCAACCTAGGATCACATCGTGAGAGCATGAGGAGATGACGATGAATTCTATAGCATATAGGACGTCGTCGATGAGAACACGAGCAGCCCAAGTTGCTAACGGGTGAATATGCTGAGCACTGGCTTTTCTTAGGGACAGTCCAGAAAGTGGTGTCGTGACTTTCCGAAGTGAGCGGCAAAGCGTAGCGTTCATAACACACACGGCGGCTCCCGTGTCTACTAGTGCAGATGCGTGAATACCGTCAATAAACACTTCGATAACGTTCGAAGGACTGCGATGAGGACTTTCACATTTTGATGGTATCGCAGCACTTGCCTCTTGGACTGCGACGACTAGTTTTCCTCGTTCCGAACAACGGGACGAGGCCGCATCGGCGAGAGGGAGCGGCGGCGCGGGGATGGTGAACGGCGTCGCGTGTCACCGGTGCCGAACGCAGTGTAGGCGACGTAGGCGAAGGAATGTCGTAATATGGGTGGCTGGGCTGACTTCTGATGGGTGATGCGGCTCGAGGCAGTTTAACGCGATTACAATAACGTGCAATGTGACGAGCGTAGCCACATGCAAAGCATATCAACTGGTTGTCAGAGGTCCGCCAACGGGTCGCTGGGGCAGGACGCGATGCACGGTGCGGCTGCTGGTATTACTGCATGCTGGGCTGCAGTCGAGGCGTGGCCATGATGCCAGCGTAAATAGGAGGAACGCCTGAAGCGAGGGGTTGGGGCGTAGCGACGGCGCCTGTATAGTTGAGTGGTGCAGCTACCGTTATCGGTTGAGGCCTCGCAACAACTTCGGAGTAGCTCAGCGGTGCAGGCGCCGGAAGGTGCTGATGGTATTCAGGAATAGCAGCGGCAATTTCCTGTTCAATCGCGTGCTGCAACGGAGGCACAAGAGTTGACGAAGGCTGTTGAGCAGGCTGCGGCTGGGTGAAGGCCATCAAGGAGAGTTGGCACGCAATTTCCTCACGAACAAAGGACTTTACTTCTGCGAGTAATGATGCCTGGTCATTAGTGGCGGTCAACCCAGCTAGATGTTCATTCCGCAACGAAGGTCGACGGGTGAGCGAGCGTTGCCGGCGCAGCTCTTCGTAGCTTTGGCATAGTGTGACAATTTCTGTAACTGACCGAGGACTCTTGGCAAGTAGCATGTTAAACGCCTCGTCCTCGATGCCTTTCAGGACATTTCTGATCCCATCCGTTTCAGACATCGTCGCGTCCACTCGTTTGCACAAGTCGAGAATGTCCTCTATGTAACTGGTGAAGGATTCGCCTGGCTCCTGTGCTCGTTCGCGCAAGCGCTGCTCCGCGCGCAGCTTACGGACAGCAGGACGGCCAAATACATTTCCAAGCGAGGTCTTGAATGCGGACCATGTTGGTAAATCAGCTTCGTGGTTGCGGTACCATAGACTTGCGACACCCGCAAGGTAGAACACGTGGCTGAGTTTTGCTGACTCGTCCCACTTGTTATGAGCGCTCACTCTTTCGTAGGTAGTGAGCCAGTCGTCTACGTCCACGTCATCCGCGCCAGTGAAAACAGGAGGGTCGCGATGAAGAGGGACACCGGAACATACGGCAGGAGCAGGAGACGTCTGCTGGGAGGCGTCCTGAGGCATAGCAGAGGGCAGTGTACGGGATCGTAGTTCCAGCGTGGATGATTTAAGTACCCGGCACTTCCCGGGACAAGACGTACCCGGGACAAGACGCAGCCCTGCGGCAACGGTCTTGTCCAAACGGGCACGGACCTCGAGCACGAGCGGCGTCTTCTTCAACAGAGCGCTCAAGAGAGAACCCCTAAGGTGCCTCACTAAGGCGCCTGAGAGGATGGCCCACTACAAGGTTCCAATTCTTCTTTACACCTGTCACATGATAGTCATGCAGTCGTGTTGTGCCATAGCAATTTTCGTATATATTCCATTAACGAAACGGCCGCAAGAGCACCAAGGCTGTGGCATGTAAAGCTTGATGCTCATGACACGCGTGTCATGATTCTAATGTTATGACCTGTAATTTACGTTCGTCATGCTGTCGTGTTGTGCCATAGCAATTTTCGTATACATCCCATTAACGAAACGCGTGGCATGTAAATCATGCCGCCCATGACATGTATGTCATGCTTTCCATGTTATGACCTGTCATTTATGTTCGTCATGCTGTCATGTTGTTGCATACCACATTTCCTATGCATCCCACTTACGAAACGGCGAATAGAGCACCAAGACCTTGGCATGTAAATCATGTCGCTCATGTCATTCATGTCATGATTTTCATATTATGACCGGTCATTTATGTTCGTCATGCAGTCATGTTGTGGCATACCAATTTTCGTATACAATTGTATGCGAAAATCGGTATGCCACAACATGACAAATCTCATATGCCACATATGCCACGTATCCAATAATCTCGTATGAATCATACGAGAACACGTAAACATCCCATTAACGAAACGGCTAGGAGAGCACCAAGACCGTGGCATATAAATCATGTCGCTCATTATATGCACGTCATGATTTTCATGCTATGAGCTGTCAATTATGTTCTGCATGCAGTCATGTTGTGGCAGACCAATTTTCGTAAACATCCCATTAGCGAAGCGGCCAGGAGAGCACGGAATCGTAGGCGGCTAGATAGATAGATAGATACGCTCAAACTCGCCGAAGTTCGCTAAGAAATGCTCCGCATTTAAAACGACTGCTCACGCTGCACAACCCTTCACCGGCCACCGTTATATATAGGCACTGGATCTTGTCCTGCAATATAGTGCCGGTGGGAGATTTCTCTTGTACGTAGTTGAACAATAAGGATTCGCAGCGTGCCAGTTGACGAAATTAATCTGGAACTCGGCATGATCTACGACGTGGGAGTGCAGGAATCCCACAAACATCAGGAGAATAAATGACAACGCATGTGTAGACACACACACGCGTTGCCACTCATTTACATGCATGAGTGGGCAATGTCACGGGTGATTTACGGTAACACCGAACGATCCCCAGTGCTTCGCCACTCGTCATGGTTCACTTCACGGAGATGAGTGAATTTTAGGGGCGAAGCTCCTTAGGGTGTGGGTCGTTCCCTCCTCCGTACATAGTATGTAGCCACCTGTAGTTTTATGAAGTGCTCACTAAATGGCGTGATGGCGCCGCGGTGCTCGCTTCATTCAGATGTACGCGAAAGCGTAGCATGGGAGTCTGTCTGTCTGTCTGTCTGTCTGTCTGTTCGTCTGTACGTCATCCGTTCGTCTGTACGTCCGTCCTGTCTGTCTGTCTGTCTGTCCGTCCGTCCGTCCGCCCGAGTGCTGCGGTGCTGCTTAGCTAGTACGTGAACTGATCAATAGACGGCGCGGAGGCGTTCGCTGCGTGCTCTATTGTGATAGGAGAGCGCTAGATGGCGACACACAGTGTTTGTCACGTCTTTGATGATGTACTGGGCAAGATTCACGGAAGATTCACGGTTTTTACCGATGAACCTCCGGAGCTTCGTCGACTCATCATCATTCACTCCGTGGATATGCGTGGATTTTTTAACAATAAAATCGTAGACGGTCGACTGCAACGTCCGGGACGTTATACATGGATTGACCATATGTGATACCATAGTACTGAATGGGAGAAATGGCAATTCATTTGCAAAGATGAGCATTCCTTCCGGTGTCGTTATTTTTCATTGCCAGGCACATAATACATTATTCTGCAATGGCTTGTGCAAATTATTGTGCAAATATTTTATATGCATTATTGTGCAAATGCACATAAAATACGTGTAGACAAAGCTTCGCTGATATGTTATGAGTCAATGAATGAAGAGATTTTATTTCTGAAAACAAAAAAACATGCAGAAAAACGAAGCAAAGCTAAAGGCCATTCGGCCTGACGTGGCTTTGCTACGTGAAATCAACAGACAGTGCTACACCATGTAATACTTGTCAAGTTGTACGCAGCAGCAAATAACCATAATACAATAGCATGTAAATTCGCAACATAAGCTACATAAACATACAAAATCAGACATCGTGGCTCTTTCTATAGTATAAAAATAAATACACAAAACACACAAATGAAATTTTCGCATTATATATTCATGCACGCATATGTTCGTATACACATATATACATATATACATACATACATTTGCATACATATGGGTTCGGTACATAAAGGTAAGTAATAAATGAGGAACCTAGCCTGTAATTTAGTGGGGAAGTTATATTTGCACTAAGCCATTCACGAGTAGATCTTTGATGTGATGTTTGAACTGGGTTAATGATAGGTTAAAGTTTAATTGCTCGCCTAAATGATTTAGCAGCATTGGCGCGCGATGTGTAGTTAGGGCTCTACCATACCCAGTCCTTGTAACAGGGACGTGAATTCTTTGTCTACGGAGCGAGCATTTCAGTGCGCTTTCGTGTGTTGTCAAAGTGTGGAGTTTGTTTTTATAAATGTAAAGTAATAGCTTGTATTTACAGACCTGCCTCGCTTTAAGTATGCCGTGTTTTATAAATAGTCGACTGCTAGACATTTCCTTTGGGTCACCATAGTAATCTTCCAATAGACGGAGCACTTTTTTCTGTAACACTTCCAACTTGTTTAAGTTTTTCTCACTTGTAGTGCCCCATACGAGCATGCTATAATTCAAGCGTGAATAAAAAAGAGCGTAATATATCTTCTTTTTCAGCCAAAGCGGTATAAGTGGGTTATTAGATACCAAAGAAGAGATAATAAAGCACATGGAAGACAGAATGTACACTATAGGTCTTTTCATCCATTTGAAAAAGGCCTTTGATACAGTAAAGCATGACATTCTAATATCCAAATTGCATGATTATGGCGGAAGGGGCGTGGCAGCTAAACTAATTAAAAATTATCTCACCGCAAGAAAACAGTTTGTAAAGGTGGGAAACATTGTTTCCCCAATGAAAACAGTCAGAAATGGTGTGCCGCAGGGTTCAATCCTTGGACCGTTACTATTTATAGCTTATATTAATGATCTGTGTGACATTCCACGTTCCCCAAAAATAATTATTTACGCAGATGACACAAACATATTTTTTACAGGTAGAATACTCATGCACCTTTAAGCTGAGGTAAATGAATATTTAGTCCAACTAGAAAAATGGCTTCATCAGAATAAGCTTATGCTTAATATATCAAAGAGTAAGTACATCATATTCCAGCCTATCAACAAGCCCCACGAGGACGCCATTAATATCTTGTTCAAAAAGCAAAGGCTTGAGCGGGCTAAATCACAAAAATTCCTCGGAGTGTGGTTCCAAGAAAATTTGTCCTGGAATACCCATGTCGACAGCCTCGCGTCCGAACTAAGCAAGACTATTGGGTGTGTATTCAAACTAATATGTTATAAGACAACCGACCGACTAGTGCATGGACGTCACTTGACAAAGAGGGAATTGTACTACAAATCAGCATCTCTGTGTTTAACCTAGAGAGCGTATAGCGACGCATGGTCATCGATAGAAAAAAAGAGCAGCTGCGTGCAACGGAATTTTGTTATAGGATCGTATTTGTACCGTTTCGCTTTCAAAATTATGTAATGCTGCAGGACTGACTCTGATGAACTGATATATTTAGTGTGTGGCGCTATTTTAAACATTACCTGTTATAGCTGGGTAATAACAAAATGTTAAATCGTTAATGAAATAAATCCTTGAATATAATTTTTCACTATGATTGTTGGTTGTGGCGTCACCTTCAATAGCATTTCGTGTAAAGAACCAGTCCCATGTATGCTGGTGTGCAGCTGCTCTGTACAACATGACCGAATTGCACTTGAAGGAATTGGGAAAATTCGTATCTTGAAGCCCATGTCTTTGAGTTTTGTAAACTTTCACACATACAGGCACTCCATGCAGTGCAAACTTTCCCAAGAGTCTAACGAGGAGCATAGCTTACCGCCATTATAAAGTAGGCCTTCGGGACTGGAATAATGAAAAACGAACGTAAAATGAGTTGCCTCGGTAAATTCCACGAATATCATTAAATTTGTACGGTTGCAAAAAAACAAAACGTGATATCATGAAGAAAAAGGAAGTATTCAGGAAAGATAGCAAAGGAAATACCTTTGAAATATTTTTGTTGTTTAGATATGAATACTGCGATCTTCGGTGATAGATTATGGTGAATACATAGGTTCTCAGTTAAGGTCATGAATTCACAACAGAGAAATAATCTGACGTAATGCAGAAAAGTGAAGATATAAGGTACAGTAATACATAGAAAATAACTGAACGTATCCAAAGCAACAAACAGTGAGGTTAAGTGAGGCCACTTTCAACAATGACAGTGCGCTATGGGATGCAGCATCATATTGGGGTTATTTCAGTCATAAAAATTATACAGAAGACAGAATGTTATAAACTGTTAAACTAGATGAGTTATCGTTTTACTGTGTCATTTGTGAGAGGCATAGCTATAAGAATGTCAGTAATATCTGGTGTGTTAGATTTTAGATAGTTATTCAGTATTTGGAACAAGAGCCTTAAGCCTTAAACGGATAATACGATTTCTATCCAAGAAGGAGTTCGGAGCGCTTTTATATGATAACTCGGAAAGTACACTTATACGTAAAAGGAAATCTTTCTTTTGCTCACTCTGCAGGCCGACTTCTCCTCCTTTCTTCTCATTAAATGATATCTTCTTCTTTCTTTTGCATCCTTTGAAGTAGCTCGATACCACATTGATTGAAGGATCCCATATCATTATAGCAAATTAGAACATTAGAGGGAGAGGTGTTTTATATGTAAGCGGGCGTATGGTAGAATAAGAAAATCAAACAGCACTTCAGAAAGAAGAGTTTACGAAGACATTTCCCCATAACGATGTCAACATGATTGTTCTAATCGAGATCATTTATTATCCATAATTCAAAATGTTTCTATTTTGCAACTTTTACAGCGTTAGCTGTTATTGCGAAATATTTGTATTCTGCAAGATTTTACAGCGTCAGCTGTTAGTGAGATCACAACAAGGGCCACGTTTGGCGCCGTAGTGGTCCGTCGCTGCCGCCGCTGGTGTCCGTAACCGCTATCGCGCAATTTTTAGAAAAAATAACCAGGACCGAGGAGGATTCAAACCCACGTCCTCTGCGTGGTAGTCGAGCCTTCTACCACTGTGCTAAGCCTGGGCTTGAAAAACCTTCGCTAAAAGACCTAGCCAGCTATAACGTCTGCCGAGTATGCGCATTAACAAATGTGATGTTACGTGGCAGAATATAATACACCACTACACGTCGCGAAAAGAGGATTGCATAACGAGTTCGAGGAATCATTTGAAAGAATACAGGGCTGCATGCTTTGTAGCTCTGCACGCATTACAGAGGCATCATCAACATAATTATTATGAAAGAATCTTCTTCAACTTTTCCGTCATCATTATTACGAAGCGCCGCCCTTTGAAGGAGTTTTAGTCGTATCGTGCCTTGCGTCACGCGACAGGCGACGTGCGCAGCCCGGACAGCGTCTCCGATATACCTGATGGCGCCTCCTCGTAAGGTGCGTACCGCTACTGAAGAAGCGAATCGAAGACGCGCGGCTGCAGCAAGGCAACGTCGGGCACAACAGACAGCTGTGCAGAGAGAAGCACAAACCGCAGCTCGTCGTCGACGCCAGGCCGAGAGTTCGGTTAGTTCTCGAGAAAACGACGCCAAGACACTCCCTAAGATGTGCAGTTATACAAAGACATCTACGTTACAATACCGCAGTAATTATGGCGTAGTGGGTACTTCCCTAATTGGCAAAATGATAAGAGTTAAGGCGCAGGGGATACCTACCACCTTTATTTGCACTAGTTCGCCCAAGCGTTTAAAATGGCCTCTAAGAAGGTCGTTCCTCCAGCTTACGCTGTCACTGTCCTGCGGTTCCGCGCAGGTCTGGCTCTTTTTTCAAGCACAGGCGTAGCTCAGTGGTAGAAGGCTCGACTACCACGTAGAAGACGTGGTTTTGAATCCTCCTCGGTCCTGGTTATTTTTCTAAAATTTGCGCGATAGAGGTTACGGACACCGGCGGCGGCGGCGGCGGCGGCGGCGGCGGCGGACAAGTACGGCGTCAAAAACGGTCCGTGTTGTGATCTCACAACAGCTTACGCTGTAAAAGCACGCATACGCCATGGTTCGCTTGCCCTACTTTAGCCCATGGGAAATATATTTGCTATATTTCTATTCAGCTGTATTTAATGAGCAAACAGACAATGAAGCCTAGGGAAGGCTTCATTGTCTGTTTGCTCATTAAGTTGTTTCTAACAAATAAAAAGACGAGCCCTTGACCCCTTCCCTTTCGTTATTCAGCTGTATTGCTATTCAGCAATATTGTAAATTTGTGGTGTGGATTTCCTGGCGATATAACTGAATTTCACTCTCATCTGCACGTCGTTCTTTTCTTGCGGTAGTGAGTTCTAGTCAAGGGATTTCTATGACGCCTCAATATTTGCCAATCAAATTTAACAACTGTGTTAAACACACATGTTATGTGATCATTATGGAATCACTTAATGTATGCCCCTAGCAAGACATCATTCAACGCACTCCTGTAAGGATCATTGACGGTATAGCCTGCAATACTAACTAACTAATTAACTAACTAACTAACTAACTAACTAACTAACTAACTAACTAACTAACTAACTAACTAACTAAATAACTAAATAAATAAATAATAAATGAATAAGTAACCAGTGTCCTCAACGTCTTGTAACCTTTATAGGCTGACAATGCTATTCGCAATGGCAGTATTCTTGCCTTCGACGTTATTGATTCTTTTGTTGCTATCGGCTACAACTGTACAGTAGAGATCTAGACTCCTGCGTGGATGAGCTTCCAACTCTATGTTAATTCTTCATTTCATACATCCCTGTTTTTTCAGGTATTAAAATTCTATACAAGGCATGTTGTTTTCGAATTGCCGAGACTTGCCACTTACCACAGTCCTTATGCAAAACGCATTTATTGTCGCAACGGCGCTTCTGTCCAGGTGGACAGGCGCATACCTCGTCTCCCCGATTGCATTTCCGGCGTGGCATAGTGGGGCACGGTGTTTCAGGTACAGTATTATCGTTCCCGCAGAAAAGCACGACTTCATATTCCTCGCACTCTAGGAGATTGACAATAAAGGAAGATATGATTTATTAAATGTAAAAAACTACCAAAGTAACTCTGCACGCAGAAAGTTCAGAATATCGGGATAGAGCACGTGAACCTTGATATTAGTTGTCAGAAGTTAATGCATGACCTTCTCTGAGTGCTCAGAATAGTCATTCATATGAACGAGGTCCTTATGGTACCTTTCGAGCACACCCAACATTGGACAAGCCCTCAAAGACTGTTGAATGTGGAAGCAATTAAACAGCCCTTACCGGTGCAGGAGCAACAACAGGGTATGCAAGGACTCAGGCAAGCTTGCGATAATTTCAGGGGTTTACTCTCCAAAATTGAATAAGTTTGACGCAAGACGTAGCGGAACACTCCGAGTTGAATTCGACCATCTGGAGTTCTTAATTGTGAACATAAATATAAACATGCGGGTGTTCTCGCATTTTGTTTCAAAGAGCCCTAGGCGCACAGTAATGAACCGCACACTTATTCGGCCACCCAAAACAATGACGTATGGAGTAGTTTGTCTTTCAAACAAGCGATATCAATTGTGTTAAAACATAGATCAGCCCTCAGGGTTTGTTGTGCGTCTACAGTGTTTGTTTCAATGAACAATTCGTTTCCAGCAACATATCACCTGGCACACTGCTCCTTGACGATTTGCGCGCTTGTTATTGGCCCCGTTATATTTGCTTCTATGTTTTTTATTAGGAATTCCGCAAGGAGCGGAATGGCTCATCGTATGTGAATGTTCACACAAGCCATTGCACACGTACGCTGCAGGAGGATTCAGAAAAATTCGTGGGGGAGCCCTGATATGTTATGCAGTTAGCACACGACGAGGCATGAACGACTGCCTACTTTCAGAATATTGTGGGTTTCAAATAATATTGATTCTTTCTGCCTTGAAAGTTCACGACACTGCAGCGGAAGCCGCTTAATGATATCATAACGAACATTACATAAACGCGCCACCAAACTGCGCTGTGGTGCGTTTATGTAATGTTTTTGCAATGTCGTCGATGTTTATGATTGTGTGCTTATCGTTTCATATGTGGTGTTCTGTTTAAGCTGTGTTAAGCTGCAGGTGGATGTTCTGTTATACCGTACGGCTAGTAGGACGCGAATCTTATTTGGTCTTGATGCTAAGGTACGCAGCGGTTACGTCGTAACAATGACCTTTTGCTATGTATTTATTATCACATACTGCAGCCCAACAAGGCTACGTAGGAGTGGGTTTTACACATTTCGATATAGAAAGAAAACTTAACGCAAAACAACAAAACACAGTAATAAGCGCAGAAACAAAAAAGAACAAGAATCCGATAGGCATTACAAAACATGGCGTGATTCAAAACATTCACTGAAGAATTGTTCTAAAGGTAAGCATCTGAGGGTGCCTTGTAAATAAATTCATATTTTTCCACAGTGTGCGGAAGGAAGCTGAACTTGAGTAAGCGGTTTAATTGATACATGGTTAAGCTTCTCACTATTTAGAGTAGTTTAGGTTGCATTTTAGGAGGAGGCTGATAGTTGTTAGTTAGTGAGTAGCGTGGAGTATTAGCGATGATGTGCAGAAATATCAGATATTCGAGATTGTGTCGCTCGGACAGAGGCTGTAAGCCTAGCTCAGCAAGATGAGAGGAAGTTTCAGTCTCTGCGACGAAAAATAAAAACGGAATGCTTTCTTCTGGACAGATTCCAGTGTGTTAATTCCCGAAACTTTATGAGGGTTCCATATGGGGCAGGCATATTCAAGAATGGGGCGGATGAGCGATTTGTATGTGAGTAATTTTGTTTCGCGTGGAGCATCCTTGAATGCACGATACAAGTATCCCAAGCTTTATTGCTTGTGTAGTCAATATACCCGAACCAGGACATGGTACGTGTGAAAATGCGGCCTAGGTACTTGTGTTCGGAGACCCGTTCCAGGGAGGCGCCATTAAATGAATAATTAAACAAAGAAGTACAATTGCGCTTACAGAACGAGAAAGTGACTGTTTTAACAAAGTTGATATCCATTTGCCATTTGTCGCAACATGTGCAGAATTGTTTAAAAGAATGACTCAGCGTAATGTGCTCAACACTCGTATTATTACGTGTGCTATTGCCTTGTGTCCGTTGTTATCAGGTTTATCTTGCGCTTAGATGCTATTCTTTTGTGCCTATTCGGTCTTTTCTTGCATTTATCTGCTCTAACATGTAGCAGTAGGTAAGCGAAAAGGCGTGCGTAGTGGATCAACGGCAACAGCTCTTTGACAACGGCACTTTTACACCGGCCCGTATGCTTTGCTTGCAAACACGCTGCTCGCGTCGAGTGTTATGCAATGGGGGATAAATGGATGGATGGATGGATAGATGTTAGGAGCGTCCCCTTTATAACGAAGCGGTAGCCCGCGGGCCACCAAGATCTACCTTTATTTTTTTCTCTACGAACATTTGTTTTCCCGACTCACACATACTTCACATGTGGGTGGATGGATGGATATATCAGGCTGTATCTTTTATATAAGGCGGCGGCTCACTCCACATGGCCGTAATGTCTCGTATTATATATGTAGTGAAGAGCTAACTTTCACTCCTGCCTTGATTTTAGCCACCAATCCGCCAACCTCCTCTTGGTCCTTTCTACACTCTTAAAGTCTATTATGCCTTCACTATTCCTAAACCCCCGTGCTTCAAAACATTCTCCCTCATTGCCTTGGACTATAGGGTGAAGTCCTTTACAGAAAAGTAGCAAGTGCTGAGCCGTTTTCTCCTCTCCACACGCACCACACAATTTGTAGATCCCCTCGTAGTTTGCTCGGTACACCTTAGTCCTAAGTACTCCTGTCCTGGCTTCAAACCGCAGTGAGCTAGCCCAAGAATTATCGTAAATCTTTGCTTTGGCAATTTCCTGCTTGAAAGTCCTGTAGGTTTCCAGTGCTGATTTTTTATGGGGCACGCAAGGGGCACCGCAGCGCCCCTAACGGTCTCCAGTCAAACCCAGAGCACACGCCGCGTTGTCTTCATTCATAACGAGGTTGCACAAAATGCAAAGCGACATCTGTCGACATCCCTGCAAGCGTCATCTGCCATGTTATTCATGGCGCCTAAAACCGAAACTTGCGGTGTCTCAGCTTGTACCGGCTGCTATCTGCTGCTTTTTTGTTTTGCGGTCGTTCCGCGATGTTTTTCCGCCGCTACTTGTCGCTGTGAACGCAACATGTACCCCTAATACGTCGGGAACAACGTAACTTTCTTTCTATGCCGATACCTTGAATATCTGAATGAAAAAAAAAATGGATAATGTTGCCGCCACGCAGGTCATCTCATCAAGGATATTAACATTGCGTACGTTCGGACCTATCGTTAACGCATGTAAAACCGCCGTTTAGCCCTGTTTCTATTTTCACGTGAGTATCACTTCCTTTCTCAGCGACATAAGCACTGAAGAATTTACGACACGCGCATTCGTAAAATATTGTTAGCGGCTTGGTATATCCTGCACCATGATCCTGGTGTAGCAGACTGGCATATCCTGACGACATTGGCTTGCTGAGTACCTCGGGAAATGAATTATAAAGCATGATAACTGACCAGGCAAAGTAGAACAGTGGGACTTAGAATTAATATGTGGAAAACAAAAGTAATGTTCAATAGCCTTGGGCGAGCACGGCGGTTTGAGATAGCTGGCGAGGCACTGGAAGTAGTGAGTGAATATCTCGATTAGGCCAGGTAGGGTTCGGACCCCTCATCCGAATAATCAGGCTGAGATAATTAGAAATATAAGAATGGGGTGGGGTGCATTCGCAAGCCTTGTCAGATAATGAATGGTAGCTTACCATTGCCTCTAAAGAGGAAAGTGTATAATATCTGCATATTACCGCTAACCACCTACGGGGCAGAAACTTGGAGGCTAACCAAGAGGGTTCAGCTTAAGCTGAGGACGACGCAGCGAGCAATGGTACGGAAAATGGTAGGTGCAACCTTAAGGGACAAGAATGGAGTGGAGTGGGTTAGAGAAAAACCGCGTGTTAAGGACATACTGATAGAAATTAAGAAGAAACGGGCCTGGGCGGGCCATGTATTGCGAGGACAAGACAACCGTTGGTCATTAAGAGTAACGGAGTGGATTCCTGGAGAAGACAAGCGTGGCATGGGGCGGCAGAAAGTTAGGTGGGCAGATGAGATCATGAAGTTTGCGGGGATAAATTGGGCCCAGTTAGCACAGGACAGGGATAATTGGAGATCCATGGGAGAGGCCTTTGCCCTGCAGAGGGCGTAGACAGGCTGATGATGATGATGATGATGATGATGATGTCTGACTCACTGTCCCTCAATGGACCTCTCCTCAATTCACATTCCCTCCATTTCTTTCTTGCTATTAGCTTAGCCCTCTCCCACCTGCGCCGGGTTTTCCCTAACGCCGGCCACGGGAGTAACTCAAGCTAGAACAGCTCCGCTGTTAAAAATAAGTAAGTAAAATAAAATAAATATTCTTTAATAGGCGGACAGCCATCAATGGTGTGCATTGATTGAATACTTAAAAAAAATTGTGGTGGATCCCTCAGTCATTGCAATCGGTATAACACGAAAGTGAAACCTGCCTTCGCACATCAGCAGCAGTCTGGCGAATTCAGCGGCAGGAGATGGTTTGGATGCTCTGCACATGTGAATCCGTTGCACGTACACACAAGCAGCACCTCCAAACTTCAGAGGAACCGTCGACACTCGCACAGATGCAAAAGCTCTCGAACTACTTGCACTTTCTCGGTAGACACTACACCCAACGCGCCCGCGCCCTGTGCAAAGCTGCTATAAGCCAAGAGCGTTCGCAAACGGTGAAACGTTGAAAGCGAAACCGAACTGTTTGTCAGCGGGTCGATTTGTGAACGCACCATTCGCAGTGCAAAAGGCGCATCATTTGCTTGTCGGCGGCCGTCCTTGCGTTCCTGGAGCAGAGCGCGACGCAGTGCAGCTGGCTATCATGTATGCCACACAAGAGAAATTATCTAGCGTCGGTTGTTGAAGCAACGCGCCGGCACAATGCCTGCGCGCCGAAGCCTGCGCGACGATAGAGGTATAGTGCCTAGGCACTATAATAGAGGTATAGAGACCGCAGAGGCGCTAACTACTGGCGCGCATGTTAACACGACAATTTACGACTTTGTTCCATCGTTCATAGGAGGCGGTACCACATCTGAGAACCAAGCGTGCAGTGAAAGGGAAGCTATGTTAATTTAACAGAACTTTTGCTTGTTTAATACCTTTGCTTTAACCGGACATCAATCAGATACCAATTGTAAACCGATGTAATAAACATATAAGGCCCGTTTTTTCGTGTTGAAAATTGAGCGCTCCGCTTTTCGCAGCTGTGTTTTTACTGGTTGTCTTTAATGCGTATATGTGTGGTAGGTGCGTCTGAGAACTCTGCCAAGCTTCGGCCGTCCATTGGCAAGCGGGTATGCCAGAGACAAAGAAATAAGAAATACCATATCAAAAATTACAGAATTGTTATTCATTGCGCCCTACACAACCGCAATTTTGCGATTCCAGCAATAATGCCTGCCTCCCCAAACCGTGGTCCCTTTTATTTTTCCAAGACTCAGACATTCTACGAGCAGTGACACGAGGAAGGCTCGTAAAAATGAGGCAGAAGTTTCTTTGACCCTACCTATTGCATTTCCCCACGGTTATTCCTATGGCCGACGCCGTAGTTGCCAATCGCCTGCTCTCCACTTTGTTTTGTCCCTACTTTTGCGTTGAAATCTCCCATGACTACTGTGTATTGTGTCCGTACTTTCTTTATTGCTAATTCGATATCCTCGTAGAATTGCTCTACTTGTTCATCATCGTAGCTCGTTGTTGGCGCATATCCCTGGATTAACTTAAGTTTATACCGCTTATTTAGTTTTATTACGACGCATGCAACCCTTTCGTTAATGCTGTAGAATTCCTCTACGTTGCCCGCTATATCTTTATGAATTAGGAACCCAACGCCATATTCTCTCTTTTCGGGTAATCCTCTATAGCAGAGGACATGTCCATTGTTTAAGACTATGTAAGCTTCACCTGTTCTCCTAACTTCGCTAAGGCCAATGACGTCCCATTTAACTCCCTCTAGTTCCTCGAGTAGTTCAGCTAGTCTAGCTTCGCTGGAGAGGGATCTTGCATTGAGCGTTCCAATGTTTAGTTTCCAGTGGCGGCCTGTCCGGGTCCAGTGATTATTGCGGCCCTCCGCTGCTTCACAGAGCTGACCGCCGCCGTGGACAGATGTTCTGCAGCTGCTGGACACTGAGGGCGAGGGGTTAATTGTAGGCATCGTGTGGGAGGTGGTGGCCAAGTACTTCACTAGGGAGGCCAATTCCTGTTCTGGTGTAGGAGTGAGTCGTAAACGGCAGTTGAACGACTGAAAGCTTTCAGGTACACAACCGTCGCCAGGCCCCCCTACCGACGTAATCTCGAGGGAAAAGAAAATCGCTCTTCACGAAATGTGTCAAGACATGTAGTATACCACGCAGTTGGAAAAATGCGAATATAATCCTTATCCACAAGAAAGGTGACATAAAGGAGTTAAAGAATTATAGACCAATTAGCCTACTCCCAGTAATATACAAGCTATTTACAAAAGTAATTTCTACGAGGATAAGAGAAACACTCGACTTTAATCAACCGAGAGAACAAGCTGGTTTTAGGAAAGGTTACTCGACAATGGACCACAGCCACGCTATCAACCTAGTAATCGAGAAGTACGCGGAATATAACAAACCTCTTCATATGGCGTTTATCGACTACGAGAAAGCAGTTGACTCGATAGAAATACAAGCAGTTCTAGAAGCTCTACGTAGACAAGGGGTACCGGATATATACGTGAAAACCATCAACAACATATACAAAGATTGCACAGCCACACTACTCCTACATGAGAGAAGCAGAGAAATCCCGATCGGGAGAGGTGTGAGACAGGGAGATAGGATATCCCCGATGCTATTCACTGCATGTTTAGAGGAAATCTTTAAGCGTCTAGACTGGGAAGACAAGGGAATTCGAATAGATGGAGAATATCTCAGCAATTTAAGATTCGCAGACGACATTGTGCTCTTTAGCAATGATGGAGCCGAACTACAAAACATGATTGATGACCTAAACAGGGAAAGTATTAAAATTGGATTAAAAATGAATAGGCAGAAGACCAAAGTTATGCTCAATAGCCTAGCTAAGGAACAGGAATTTAAAATCGACAATGAACCCTTACAATGTGTAAACGAATACGTATACCTGGGACAGTTAATAACAGGAACTCCTAACCATGAAAAAGAAATTCTCCGTAGAATAAGGATGGGCTGGAGCGCATTCGGAAGGAATTACGAAATCATGATTGGAAACTTACCGCCATCACTAAAGCGAAAAGTATTCAATCACTGCATTCTCCCAGTACTAACGTACGGTGCAGAAACGTGGAGGATAACGAAAAGACTAGAGATGAAACTAAGGAGCGCGCAACGTGCAATGGAAAGAAAAATGTTGGGGGTAACGCTAAGAGATAAAAAACGAGCGGAATGGATCAGAGAACAGACAGGAGTAGCCGATATTATGATATCAATTAAAAGAAAGAAGTGGACCTGGGCAGGGCATGTCATGAGGAGGAAAGATAACAGATGGACAGTAAGAGCAACGGAATGGATACCAAGAGAGGGAAAACGTAACAGAGGCAGGCAAAAGGTTAGATGGAGCGATGAAATTAAAAAGTTTGCAGGCATAAAGTGGAACCAACTCGCTCAGGATAGGGTGGATTAGAAATCGTTGGGAGAGGCCTTCGTCCTGCAGTGGACCTAAACAGGCTGATGATGATGATGATGATGATGATTTTTAAATATATATACGCTATCGGTACCGATATATGGCCAATCCCTCAGAGTCAGTACAGGCCATTATCCAAAGATCATAATCATCATCGTAACTGTACCTATAGCACCAAAAGAACGTTAGAGAAACGCATTTTACTCAGCATGTAAAAACACTCGATCACAGGATTAGCCATGAGCGCCGACTTAGCTTTCCGGAATATTCCACAAATCGTGACGTCCAGGATGTCACGGTTTGTATCATCCGGTAAAGATGAATCATCCCGGATATTTCAGATCTAACCCGGTACAAAATACGAAAGCTGACAGAAATTACCGGGCCGTAAATGCTTCGCAAGTACTGTACGTTTAACAGTAGCGGTTAAGCTGCGAACTAGAGTACTCAAGGTTAAAAATCCGACTTTGCCATCCACACGCCCTTTGTTATTGAACTCCTAGCCTTTTTATTACTACCTCTTCCTCTAACCCTTTCTTTGCTCTTCGAGAACTACATCGGTAGATGGGCCGCGTGTCGGTTGGACACCTGAAAGGCTTTAGGTCGCCCTGCTGCTTGCGAATCACTCTTAAACCAGAACAGGAATTGGCCTCTCTGATGCAGTACTAGCCCAACACCTCCCACAGTATGTCTGGAATTGAATTTTTGCCTTGAGCGTCTAGCGGCTGCAGGAGATCTGACCATGGCGGCGGTCAGCCGTGCGAAGCAGCGGATGGAGCTAATTATCACTCGATCCAGACAAAGGGCCGCGGAAAACTAAATCTTCGAACGTTCAACGCAAGATCGCAAGATCGCGGTAAGCATGAGAGCGAAGCTAGGCTAGCGGAGCTACTCGAGGGGCCCAATGAGTTAGGGGGGACATCATTCGGTCACAGCGAAATTTGGAGAGCAGGTGAGGCTTACACAGTATTAAACAACGGACATGTGCTCTGCTATAGAGGGTTACCTGAAAAGAGAGAAGATGGCGTCGGGTTCTTAAATCACAAGGATATAGCGGGGAACTTGGAAGAATTCTACAGCATTAATGAAAGGGTATATCATGCGCCATAATAAAACGAAATAGGCGGTGTAAACTCAACATAATCAAGGGATATGCGCCAACAACCACTTACAACGACAAGCAAGTAGAACAGTTCTACGAGGATAGAGTTAGCAAAGAAAAGAATATGGACCCAATCACAAAAGTCAAGGGGAATTTTAACGCAAAGCTAGGAACAAGACAAAGTGGAGAACATGCGATTGGCAACTACGGTGTTGGCCATAGGAAAACTGTGGAGAGATGCTTGTATAGTTTCAGAAAGAAACCGACTCCGAATAATGAATACGCTTTTTGGGAAGCATAAGAATAGGAAGTTGACATAGATAAGCCCTCACGAAGAAATAAATAATGAAATTGACGTTATAATATGGGAACAACCAGGCTTATTTGAAGACACAAAAGTAGTAGGTAAAATAAAATGTAGCGATCACAGATTAGTAAGGGGAGAGATTGTACTTAGCCTAAAGAGAAGAACTAGATCAGTTACTATAAAAAGCGATAACGTAGAAGTAATGAAAGTGAAGAACGAATAACCTAAAGGTGCCCCCCAAAAAAGAAATTCGACGTGTTAGGCGCAATGGACGAAGACCTAGAAGAAGAAAACATAAGCACAACGAAAATGATCTTCGAAACAGCTATTGAAGTTGGGGGTAAAACAACAAAGATGTAGGCAAGGTAAGACGTAGGCAAGTTGTCCCAATCCACTGAGGACCTAATAAAAAAAAACGCAAGGAGATCAAAATGAGTTCGTGAGAAGACGAAATTGAATTCGCAGAATTATCAAAGCTGACCAGTAGAGCCAGAGAAATAGATGTAAGGATCTTTAACGTGAGAGGAATAGAGAGAGCAGTAAAAAAAGGTACCAGCATAAAATCTGTCAAGAAGTAAGTGCATTAAGGACAAAACAAAACACAGGCGCTAAAAGATAAGGAAGGTAGCGTTACCAACAACTTAAACGAAATAGTAAAGGTAGCAGAATATTTCCACTTTGAACTGCATAGCTCTCACACAGACCATGCAACATTAGTACAAATCAAATCAGAGGACAACACTGAAGACAACACTGACGAATTCAGAAAAGCCGTAAAGGACACGTCTCACGGTCAAGTAGCAGACGAAGATGGCATAAGAGCCGACTTGATCACAGACGGAGGAGATATTATATTTGAAAAATTTGCGTCGCTCTTCACGAAATGTATAAAGACATATTGTACCGTTGAGCTGCTGACATAAAGGGGTTAAAAAATTGCAGAACAAATAGGCTACTTTCAGTAATATAGAAGCAAGTTACAAGCCCCGCCATGGTGGTCTAGTGGCTATGTTTCTCGGCTGCTGATCCGAGGATCGCGGTATCGAATCCCAGCCGCGGCGACTGCATTTCGATGGAGGCGAAATGTTGAGGACCGTGCACTGTGCGATGTATGTGCGCGTTAAAGAATCCCATGTGGTCAAAATTTCCGGAGACCTTCACTACGGCGTCTCTCATAATAAGAGCTGGTTCTGGGACGTTAAACCCCAGAAATCAATCATCAAAATTGACACTGAAATATATGCAGGGCGACCGTACTGTGGCGCAGCCGGCAGTGCGTAGCACTTTGGCGCCCGTTCAGCATGATCTGTCAAATGGCGGAGCTACATTCACTGCACGCCTAGGAAAAGTGTTCAAACGTCTAGACTGGGGAAAAAAGGGAATTAGAATAGACGGAGAATATTTCAGCAATTTAAGATTTGCAGATGACATTGTGCTCTTTAACAATGACGGTGATGAACTACAAAACATTATTGAGTACCTAAACCGGGAAAGTCTTCAAATAGGATAAAAAATGAATAGGCAAAGAACCAAATTAACGCTCAAGAGTCTAGCTAAACAACAGGAGCTTAAAATTAGGAACGAACGCTTAGAACGCGTGAACGAATGTGTATATCTGGGCTACTTACTATGAAAGGATGCCTAGAAATGAAAAGGAAATCCTCCGTACAATAAGCATGGGATGGAACGCATTCGGGAGCCATTCCCACATCATGACTCGAAACATATCACAGTAAGCAAAGCGAAAAAGTCCTTAATAACTGCATTCCCCCGTACAAAGATAAGGTGCAGAAACGTGGAGGACAGGTAAAAAATGGAGAGGAAATTAAGGAGTACGCAGCGTACCATGATAAAAAAAACAGGCCTGCGCGGAATCGCAGGACAGTGACAGCGTAAGCTGGAGGAACGACATTCTTAGAGGCTATTGTAAATTAGGGCCTTCAGGTATATCGAAGAGCCAAGTCAGGTTGCCGTCGGGGCGGCGCACGTCGCCTGTCGCGTGACGCATGGCACGATACGACAAAACAGCTTCACGAGGCAGTGCTTCGTAATAATGATGACGGAAGAGTTGAAGAAGATGGTTTCATGATGATGATGATGTTGATGATGCCTCTGTAATGGGTGCAGAGGTGCAAAGCATGCAGCCCTGTGTCCTTTTCAAATGATTCCTCGCACTCGTTATGCAATCCACTTTCCGCGACGCGTAGTGGCGTATTACTATTTTCCAACGTACTGTTACAATTGCTAATGCAATTCTTAGGCAGGCTTTATACCTGTAGTTAAGTTGAGAAGGGCCGAAGGTTCTTCTTCAGGATTGCAGCTCTCCGTTCGGCGTCCTAAACGCACCTTCCGAGAGAGCATGAGCGAGTTGGGAAGGGGCTGCAGCTACCGCTGGTATGGCGGAGATAGGCTCGCGGGCAAACGGGTGACGAATTAAGATTTCGATTAAACCAAAGTGAAGGAAACTTGCATTTGCTGTATACACAAGGGAATACAGGGAGTTCACTTGTACATTAAAATAAAATTAACATTGAGCCCCGCCACGGTGGTCTAGTGGTTATGGCACTCGGCTACGGATCCGAAGGTCGTGGGATCGAATCGCGGCTGCGGCGACTTTACAAGCTTCATCAACTAAATCTTGACGGTAACCTATTAAAATGGATTGAATGTTTTCTCACTAACAGATCACAATTTGTTACAGCTAACGGTTACAATTATTCTTTCCGCTAAGTCCATTCTGGCGTTCCGCAAGGCTCTGTCTTAGGCCCCCTGTTGTTTCTCATTTATATTAATGACCTCTCATCCGTTATATCATCTACAATTCATCTATTTGCCGACGACTGTGTTATTTTCCGAGAAATTACTACCGATAATGACGTTACTGTATTGCAGTCTGACCTTAACGCTATATATAACTGGTGTGAAAAATGGCTAATGGACCTAAATACTAAAAAGTGCAAAATCATGCGTATATCCAGAACTTCCACTGCCTCACCTCCTTACTATCTTAATAACATTCCTCTGGATTCTGTTAACTCTTACAAGTATCTTGGGGTTCACATCACCACTAATCTAAACTGGTCACCACATATTGAATACATTATTAATAACGCTAACCGCATGCTTGGCTATTTACGACGTAACTTTTCTAAGGCTCCGTGCGGTTTAAAATTACAGCTTTATAAAACACTAATACGGTCCAAGCTAGAATATGCTACAGCCGTGTGGGACCCCAGCTATGATAACCTAATAACTTCCCTTGAACTTGTCCAGAATAACTCCGTTCGTTTTATATTATCTAATTATAACAGAACTGCGAGCATATCAGCTATGAAAACTTCCCTTGCGCTCCCTTCTTTAACATCTCGTAGACAAATTTTTCGCTTAACACTGTTTCACAAGATGTATCACCACTCCTTACTGCATGACCATTACTTCTTCGCCCACATCACATATCCCGCCGCATTGATCACCATCACAAAGTAGGTATCCCTTCATGCAACACAAAAACTTTCTTCAATTCATTCTTGCCTCGTACATCAAAGGAGTGGAACAGACTTCCCGGTGACATCGTCACTATAAATGATAATAACTTGTACCGTGGTGTATTAGCCAGCATTGTATGATTGTATAATTAGGCTTTTTATTGTATTAGCTAACATTGTATAATCATGTTTTGAGATGTATTGGTATATATATGTATTCACTAAGATTGTACTATACGAGTTTTAGTTGTATGATCTAACTGTATTCACTGCTTTTTGTTCAATCTTGTTCAATTATTTTCTGTAACCCACCGCCCTCTGTAATGCCAATTGGCCCTGAGGGTAAAATAAATAAATAAATAAATAAATAAATAAATAAATAAATAAATAAATTAGCACAATTTCTCAGCTTTAACGCATCAGCTGTCGAATCATCACCACTTTTCCCTGGAATTGGATAGCGATTCCACCCTTTGTACAGCGTCCTCGATATTCACGGTGGTGAAACCACCACATAATCAGTCAACTTGCTTCAAGGGCATGTCTGTACAATGATATAAAGGCATATACATCACCCCTGAACGACATACACATAAAAAACAAGCAATTCCACCCAACGTCATAGGGGGAGGGCCACGGCAGATGGCGCGCGTGAGACGCGTTTCTTCCACACGTGTCGTGCTTAATATGGCGCAGAGAAAAACCCAAGCAGGCGCCCAACAGGTTCATAACCTGAAAGACTTCTTGCTCGAAGGGAACCATTCCGTCGAAAAGTTGGCCCTTCAGTGCTGCTACGTTCAGTTATTCCACGAAACAAGCCGAGCCGCACCCGCTCTTGCTTAGACACGTTTATTGACGCCCCGCTGTGCTGACGCCCCGCTGTACAGGAGATGCCTGAACAAAAGCCATTCACCTGCACTGGTCGGCAACAGACCATTGTGTACATCCATGCACCCTGGGCGCGTTCGTGTTCTCCACGTGTTCGGGTGTCGAATAACGGCAGCGCCGGCTCACCGATCCTACAGTGATGCTGGAGAATTATGATAGTGCTTACCCGACAGTGCGGCCCTTTCGGATATAATGGCAACCAAACATTTCCAAGAATTAGTTTGACGCTTTCAGCAACGAATAACAAACGGCTCGCGAGTTTCCGTGGCTATCACCACTGGCTCGTCCCATCCAGGCGCCAAAAGAGGGAAGCTGCCCAAGGTCGCCGTTATGACACACGTGGCACGTTCCGCCCAACCACGGATGTCCAACTATTCCTGCGTGCAGTCGCACAAAAGGTCATGCCTTGGCGTCCATTCAGGCCATCGGGGCGGAGGTTTTGTCTCTTCGCGGCACAGAGAATTGGAAGTATCGGCTTGTCCGCCGCCTTCGGAGAAACCGTTCTATGAGCCACCGCCCGTCCCCTCCTTGCGCTCGCAGCGCTCACGATGTCCTGCGTGCATGCACACCCGAAACGCCACACGGCGTTCTAAATGACTACACCTTCCGAAGGCGCGCGTGTGTCAGCGCCGTCACCATTGTTCAAGTATCCCCCTCTTCATTCCGCGGCTAGGCACCCGCGCCCGCCGAAGACGCGGAAGATACAAGTAGGAAAGTAAACAAAATTGAGCAGAAATACTGCCGGTGTCAGCCAAACGAATAGTCAATGTAGCAAAACGTGTCCCATTGACAGACGTCTCCCTGACAGACATCGCCCTGCAACGAACGCGCCTTCCCAGCGGCAGGCTCACGCCTGTATAGTTCTTTTTGAGATGATTTTTCAAGCGCAGGCGCAGCTCAGTGGTAGAATGCTAGACTGCCACGCAGTGGAACGTGGGGTTCGAATGTTCATCGCTCCGGACACCAGCGGACAACTCCGGCGACGATGGACAACTACGGCACCAAAGGCGACTGTCGTTGTGATCTCATAACAGCTTACGCTCTAAAATGATATGTGTAAGGTTAAGAGAGAAAAGACAAGTGGAGTACATCAGAGAAGAGGCAGGAATAGCTGATATTATTATATCAATTAAAAGAAAAGTTCCACCATATTCAAAAAGCGAATAATGTTAGAGGAGAATGCTCGGAAAAGTTCGGGAAACCAGTGAATCCTCCGTACAAGTGCTCTACTATCATTTAAATACGCGACGCGTTGTTAAAGTTATGTGCACATTATATACGCAATGTTTATTAATTTACATTTCGATGCACTATATACACAATTTACAATTTGATGAACTATATATACACTAGTTTACATATTGCAACCCGGTATGCTATCACTAGGGCTCTTCCGACCAGCACTGCTACGGACGTCGCCGACTTCTTGTTGCGTGACGTTATACTACACCACGGTGCCCCTCGCCAACTGCTCACAGATCGTGGCCGCGCATTTTTGTCGCGAGTAATCGACGATCTCTTGCGATCCTCCTCCACGCAGCACAAGTTGACCACTTCCTACCATCCCCAGACAAATGGTCTCACCGAGCGCCTCAATCGTACCCTCACGGACATGCTTTCCATGTACGTTTCGTCTGACCACCGCGACTGGGACCTGGCCCTACCGTACGTCACTTTCGCCTATAATTCCTCACGCCATGACACCGCCGGTTATTCTCCATTTTATATGCTTTTCGGCCGCGAACCGACCTTACCACTGGACACGCTACTTCCGGATGTTACCGCGCCGCCTAGCGAATATGCTCGTGATGCCATCGCTCGAGCCGACCACGCGCGTCAAGTCGCCCGCTCGCGGCTGTGCGCCTCGCAAGCAAGCCAGAAGCGCCTTTATGACAGCCGCCATCGCGACGTTACCTTCTCACCCGGTTCTTTAGTACTACTATGGTGTCCTTATCGCCGTGTTGGCTTGTCCGAAAAGCTGCTATCAAGATACACGGGTCCTTACCGCATCGTCCGCCAAGTAACGGACGTTACCTATGAGATTGTTCCCGTCTCCCCGACTCCGTCTACTGCAGCTCGTCCCACCGACATAGTTCACGTGACCAGACTGAAGCCTTACTACCTCCCGTCTGACGACCGAGTTTAAAGTGCGCCGAGACGGCGCTTCTACCACCGGGGGTAATGCTACGAAGCGACCATAGTATCTGGGTATGGCTCATACCATCGATGAAGAAGAAGACGAAGACGGGACTGGCTGATGCGCGGACTGTCCACCATCTTGGTTGTTGCCTGGTTAAAGCCTCCCTGTAAATACATTGTAAATAGCCGTCCTCTGTGTCTTTCTCGTAACAATATTACAAAAAGGGCGGCCCGTTTCCCTTTGAAGACGACACCTTTGGGATCCGTAATGTACATGGCCGATGGATCTTGGATTATAGGCTGGAGTTGGAAGTTGGAGAAGGCAATTTCGATACAGGTCCCTCTGATGGTGGTGGGACGTTTGCAGTCGTACGACATGCATAGGAGAGCGCAACGGGAAATCATGTGTTCAACCAACCAGTGGCCGCTCATGATGTCCTCGTTAAAGTCTCCAACGAGTAAGAAAGGGCAATGTTTTTATTCCGTTCTGTGTTTATGCATTGTAGCGAAGTGCACTGAGTGAGCTCCCAGCGAAGAGAAAGGAAGCGCGCCAAAACGCTTGCCCGTACCCTTCCGATTGATTTCCTCTTTCATGAGCAATATGTTGTTGCAATGTGACAGACTTTTTACCTAGCGCTATTATATGGCTCCAAAATATCCTAGGCGCGGCCTTTCTTCGTTTTGTCATGAATTTCTGTCACCCAGCTTTCGCTTTCACCTTTAATTTTTACCTCGACCAATTTCTGTACAATGATTTCTTTCTCTAAATATATTTCCCATCTATCGTTAAGTTCGACTTGCTGCCGCTTCTCCCTTTTTGCCTGTCTGTGCTGCCTTGATGCTTCACGTCCTTCTCGATCGCTTCCCCGATTTCCTTGTTCCACCATCTTTCTGGCGTTCTCTTTCCTTTCCAGGAAAAAGCTTTCTTCTCCTTTCTTATTTCTTTCGTCATTACATGTACTAGCTCACCATACTCCCAGTCCTTGCCTGGTATTTTGCATCTGAGGACAGCTGCGCCTGTAGTGGGAGCAATGAGAACTGGCGGCTACGCTGAGGATGGAAAGCCCGAGCATAAGGAGGAAGCTCCTAAAAAGTGGACCTGGCCTGGACCTATCATGCGGAGGACAAATAACAGATAGAGAGTAAGAGCAACGGAATGGATACCAAGAGAAGGGAAACGCATACGAAGCAGGCAAAAAGTTGAATGAAGCGACAAAATTAAGAAGTTTGCGCGCATTACCAAGTCGCACAGGCTAGGGCTAAATGGAAATCATTGCTAGAGGCCTTCGTCCTGCAGTGGCTGCTGATAATGATCAATGATTCAAAGTAATACTGATCGTGTATTGTGCATTTATTGCTTGCGTAAAGCTTAATGGAATCCTGAGGCTTTACGTTGTAAAACAACGACGCGAGTATGAGGCACTACATGGTGGCAGAATTCGACTTATTTGTGACGAACTTATGACATGAAACATGCGCTTATGATGTCAAAGTGCGTCGCTGTTCTTCCGTCTCGCTCCACTGAAAAGGCGTCATTGCTTAATCATGTAGCGTTCCTATTTACAAGGACGCAATAGAATACACGGCTATGGAACGGACGTCCATCTTTAATGCCTCCTCCTTCACTTCAACGTCCTCTTCTTTACCCCCTAGGATGTTGCGCCCCCTAATCTCCTAGCGGAAGGCTAATACCGCTTCACCCTTCCGGGTTTCTTTTGCTGTCCCCTCCTGGGGTAATACTTGAAAACATTTCCTATTGAAGCACATTGAACTGATCTGCGCTCACCGATGCACCAAACCGTCTTCAGTATTCCTTGCTGAGAGGCTGTCTTTGTCACAGAATAGAGGCCGTAGAATTTCGCGTTGGCATCTCTCACACCCTTCCTAACTAGAACGAGGTCGGTGACCATAATGTCCGGAATTTCCGAGTTATGTCTCTTGTGAAAATTTCGCTTCATTCGTGTACGGTACCTCCCTCCCAACGCTTTTTCTTTCCGCTCCTCGATGATCTTGGGATTTTCTAGGAGTCCCAACTCACGCTCCGCCTGCAAAATGGGGACTTCTTCTGATGAAGCGAACTTGTGGACTTCATCCCAAGCCACTGGTGTAGGAGCGGTTATGATGCTTAACGGCCGCTTCTAAAGAGCATTTCCATCCGCCAGGGAAATTATCGTACATCCTTATGAATTGTTTGACATCCCGTATCGCACGCTCTGCAAGTCCGTTCGCAGCGCGGTGGTATGGCGCGCAGAACTTGATTGATATATTATGTTGTCGAGCCCATCGTGCTAGTCTCACTCCTGAACGCTGGACCTTTGCCACATACGATCGTTCTCGTTGTCTTAAACATATCTCTTTGAAGGAGAGCGATGACACTATTCTCTTCCTGCGCGTGCTGCGACCATCCGTGGGCATTCATCTATGGCCAGAAGAAACGCTTGCGTTTTTGTGACTCCTTCTCGTTTCTTGTTTAGTTCGGCAAAGTCCAGGTGTATGACTTCAAAAGGCACATTCGAGTGGCAAGGAAGTATCAAGGCATCCGTAGACTGCTTATATTTGGCCTTATTCACTTGACAAATGCGGCAGGAACGGACGTAATTACTGACATCTTGCTTCATGCGGGGCCACTTAAATCGCTTGACTAGTTTGTTGTAAGTTCGCCAAAATCCGTCGTGTCCTCCTGACTCTGGGCTGTCGTGGTACAAATAAAGAACCTTAGGAACCAGCGTTGGGGGAACTTGGTAACGACCTTGAATAAAAGTCAAATGTTCAGTGTCTTCCCGGAATTTCACTACATTAATTTCGTCCGGTTGTTCTTTGCTGGGTTGTAATCTCGACAAAGCATCTGCATAAGTTAAAAGAGCTCCAGGTCGGTGGGAGATGGTGAAGTCAAACTGCTGCAAGTACTTAACCCCTCTTGCAATACATCCTTTTGGTTGAGCCATATTGAAGAGATGAGTGAAAGCCTGGTGATCCGTGAACAAAGTGAACTTCGTGCCTTCGAGGTAAGTGCGGAAGTACTGAATTGCTTTAAGAACTACAAGTGCCTCCTTTTCAGTAGCGGTATAGTTCAATTCAGATGGCTTGAGGGTGTAGCTGTAATACCCGACGACGCGCTTGCTTTTCGCGTCCGGATGGATCTCGACACTTCTGATATAAAACTGCACCTGTCCCATAGTGTGAAGCGTCGGTGTTCAGCTCAAAGGGTAAATTGAAGTCAGGTATTCGTAGAACAGGGTCAGCAGAGATTCTGTGCACCAAATCGCGGTAAACTTTCTCACATTCATTGTTCCACTCAAAGGGAACTTCCCTTCGTGTAAGGCGTGTGAGGCATCTTATTTTCATGGCAAAGTACTTTATGAAAGGCCTGAAATGTCCTGCTAATCCCAATAACACACGCTATGATTGTACGTCATATGGTTTAACCAATTGGGAGATCCTCTCGACAGACTCTTGTTTAGTGCTTTTGATTGTCCTATGAAAGACTCTTCCAAGGAAAACAACTTTTTTCTGAAAGAAGGCACTTTTCTTAAAGTTAACCTTCACTTGCGCCGTGCTCAATACAGTTAGTACCTGAGACTAGTGATCTTGATGCTCAGCCTCTGTTTATGAGAAAACGATAATATCGTCTATGTACACATTGCAAAATACACCTAAGAAAGGCTTGAGAACTTTTTTAGGGGCGGAACTCTTCTTAGTCTAACCTTGTCCTGCGTCAGGCGTAACCGGCGTGCCGGGAGGCACGCGCTCGCCCTCGGCGCGCGCCTCCCGGCGCGTGCCTCTCTCTCTCTCACTCTTCCATCTGCTGTCATTTGAGAGAGGGAGAGAGAGAGCGCGAAATGCGCGCGTCGACGAAACCATTTTACAGCATGCTCATTCTGTAGATGGCATTATACTAAAGGAAACAGCGGCTGTTAAATATCTCGGCGTTACTATCACACTAAATATGAGTTGGGATCTTCACATCAGTACGATTTGCGCCAAAGCTTTTAAATCTCTCTGGTTTATTCGACCTAAGCTTCCAAAAGCCCGAATAAGCGTCAAACTAGCAGCATACAAAGCGCTCGTACGGCCATGGCTGGAGTGTGCCTCATGCCTATGGGATCCTTACAGACAAAAAAATATCGTTCAGCTCGAGAGAGTACAAAGATCCGCGGTGAGATTCACCTGCAGCAAATACAAACGGACTGATAGTGTGACAGAAATGATGAATTATATTGGCCTAGATACACTTCAAGCGAGACGTGCCGAAACTAGATTAAAATATTTGTACTTAATATATAACAATCTAACAAAAATGAACAGTCATAATTACATTAAACGCCACACACTGCGAACAAGTGCACGTTTTGATAACGGGAAAATGATACAAGAATACAACTGCTTAAACGATACATTTAAATATTCTTTTTTTCCGAGAACCATAAGCACTTGGAACAAACTACCAAGAGAACTTGTCGATAGCCCCAGTGTGGCAGTGTTCCTCACACAACTAAGGAAAATGTGCGGGTAAAGGTTACCTTCTATCACGTATTTAGATTGCAGCGTCTCGTGCGTTGTTTATTTGTTTAATGTGTTAGAATTTCAGTGTATTTGAATAACAATGTTTTATGCGTTGATTCATGCTTACTATGGTATAACCTCTTGTTGCTGTGCTTTTGAGATGTACCTTCTTTGTTTGTCCACTCCTGCTTGGAGTCAAGTGACTCCGCAGTATTTATAAATAAAAAAAGATTACAGCATATCCACGGAGTGAATGATGATGAGTGGGCGAAGCTTAGAGCGTTCATCGAAGAAAGAGCGTTTCCATAGCCAACGCGCGCCTTTCGCTCTCTCTCTCTCTCTCTCACACACAAGACAGCAGATGCAAGAGTGAGAGAGCTCGCGCGCCGGGAGGCACGCGCCGAGGGCTAGCGCGAGCGTGGCTACAAACCAGACGAGGTGGCTACGACGGACAACTACGGCAGACAAGCCTACGCTTTAAGGAGCTTCGCCCGTAAAAGTGCTGGTACAGACCGCTAGGAAGCCGTTGGAGATACACCAATTGCATTGTGCTGTGTGTGTGTGTGCGGCGGTGCAGTTGTTTGAAGCCTGTACATGGAAGAACATGCGCCTTCACTGTGCGCGTAAAAGAAGCATAGTTTTCCGCATTATGAGTTGGAAGAACAATTACGTACCTATACCGCACCTGTACTCGCGCATGTAAACTGGTGTCCACCACGTCAGTAGGATCACAACTAGCGACACCTTCAATCCAATCGTCATGGCAACGCCTCCTGCATAAAATGCAGAAAAACTAGTTTAGCGTGCGTGGTATGATAGAACTCGATCCACATGAAATTTGGGGCCATACCAGACGCAGAGTGTGGCGAAATAGGCTTGTTTGTGGTTGATCGCAAAATGTATTTGCGGTAGCACAGCAAAATTTTAACAAAAGAAATAGCGGCACGAACGCAAACTCTTCTGTTTGCCGTGTTCCTTCCTTTCAATACAGTTTGCAGCGCTCCCAAAAATAACTTTTCAGAACTGAACAGCCTAGGATCAGCGGAAAAGAAGTGAGAATACTCAAGAATGGAAGGAAGTAGTGTCATCGTTTCCCACAAGCACCACGTTCTGATTCGTTTGTCATTATTGCGGCGCGTTATTGACATACCGTGCTCAAAGAAAAGGTTCGCACCGTGTGGAGGCTGCCAGAAACACCGATGGTGGCAGCGTCACAGCACAAACGGTACAGCACGGCCTCACTCGTTCGGCCCCTCGATACTGTTGCTTTATTTGCGGGAAGGCATGATGTTTCAGAAGGGTTTTCAAGGCCTGAAGTCGACCTTTAGTGAAAACAAGGAGTAAAAGCTGAACAGATGAGGGAACGAGGGCTGTTTGTGGGTGCGTCTCCTTGTTTGGCTGTCATCGTCATTAGCGCTCTACTGTATCTATTCAAGATACGCCTGCAAGACCACTGCACCGCAACTGGGAACCTATTGCTACCAGAGGTAGCCTTGTGTACAATACCTATTTAAAAAAAATGACAGATCTTCATCTCCATCAGTAGATAATTTGTTAGGAGGAGTTGAGTTATTAGAAGTGGAGCTGTTAGCAGGACTCTGATAAATTGCGGTCAGTCCTAGCCATGTATGCGGACATTTGTTTCATTCGGAATGTGTCGTCTACAGCAAACGCTGTCAAGCACACAGACGACGAGTTAATAATTAATTTATTCATTTATTGAAAGTACCCTCAGGCTGCAAACGTCCATGGAAGATGAGAGGCAACGCGTTAACCCATATATTAGATACTTGCCATAAACACCAAATAAGAAATACAAGATAATACTATGGCACATTTAAGAATATGAGTCACAACGACAGAGGCAAAACACGCTAAGCAAATAATAAAGCAATCAAAGGAGTATATTGTCCTGGAAGTGAAAATTAGCCGGTTGAATACACTGCGAACAGAAATAAGAGATCGTCAACATAATACGGCAGGAAAACTAACGAGTCATAAAACGAAAACACGAGCAATCAGAAATATGCATAAATATACATAGCCTGCGAGACTTGCTAATAAATAAATAAACGTAAAGAACAAAAAGGATCAAAAGGATAACTGAAGTCCTAACTTGAAATTAAGCCATAAAGAAAGTCTTATATAAAAGCTATGGCTGCTGGTTAATTCGACACAAAACGTTGAAATGCGATTTTGAAGTTATTGGTGTTTGTTCTGCTTGCTAGTGATACAAGTAGGTTATTCCAGTCTTTGCTCGCTTGAGGCAGAAATGAATATGAACACTGCTGCTGCGTGAAATTTTTACTTTTTGGCTATGGTTAATGCGAGAAGAAACGTATGATGTAGGCTGAATAAACATGGAATGTAAGTGTAAGTTTTGTAGTAGATTTTGTGGAAAAGACAGAGACGCAATAGCTTTCTGCGGTATGATAGTAGCAAGAGTGTAGGATAATGTTGTTTATAATGAAACGGACTTAGCGAACTTGTATTTTTTCTATTAATTGTGTGTGGTTGTCATATCTGTGGTCCCATATTGACGACGCGTATTCAAGCTGTGGACGAATGAAAGTGTTTAATAGTAGTAGTTTTATGGATGATGGCGCTAGCGAAAACCTCCGGCCAAAGTATCCTAACCTGCGAGTGGCCTTCGTGGGTACGTGGTCAATGTGAGTTTTCTGTGATAGGTTACCAGAAATATCAAGTCCCAAGTATCTGTAAGATGTTACGCAAGTTAGTGCAATGTTACTAAGCGTATAGTTAGAAGTGGTCACGTCAATACGGGAAATCCTGTGCGCCGTGACTTCCCAGATGCCGCCACCTTTGCAAGAGAGCATCGTGAGGACCCGAACTTAGTGCTGCTTTTCTCTACTGTGAAAGAGTCAACTTCATGTTACTGTGTTCGGGATGGGCTTCTATATTAGAAGAATTTCTCCGGCATAGGCGCGCGGTTTCTTATGGTGGTGCCAGAATCCCTCCGCTCTTGTATTTTGCGAGTTGTGCACGATGATCCTACTGCGGCAAAATTAGGATATACGCGAATACTTCATCGCACCAAATAAAGGTGTTACTGGCCTCAAATGCACAAGGCAACGCAGACATACGTAGCCACTTGAACTGAATTTCAAAGCCACAAGCGCCCTACTGTAGCTCCGGCCGGTTGCTCACACCCTGTGGTGCCCCCCAGCTTGCCCTTTGAGCAAGTTGGCATCAATCACATAGGCTCATTTCCCCGTTCTTCCAAGGGAAACCGCTGGATCATAGTCTGTGCCGACTATCTCACTCGATTCTGCGAGACAGCAGCACTACCTTCTGCAACTGCACGCGAGATGTCACAGTTCATGCTGCATTGCATTATACTTCGTCATGGGCCTCCTCGAGTGATAATAAGCGACCGTGGCGCCAGTTCACAGCTGATGTCGTTGAAAAACTACTTCGCTTTTGCGCCTCCAACCTGCGACACTCCACACCCTATCATCCGCAGACCAATGGGCTGACAGAACGGACGAACAGAACACTCGTGAACATGATTTCCATGTACGTTGGTTCGAACCACAGGAACTGGAATGACGTGCTGCCGTTCGTCACGTACGCATTGAACACTGCGCAACATGAGACCACCGAATACAGCCCGTTTTTTCTATTTTACGCCTGTCCGCCGTGGTACACACTGGACACTATCTTTTAGTATGCATGACGACGCTTGTATCGTGCAACTCTCTGCACTGCGGAGGAGGCTCAGCGCCTCGCGCGATTATGTACCCTAGCCTCGCAGAAGCGGTACAAGCTGCGATACGACAGTCGACACCGGCAGGTCACTTACGACCCGGGTGACCTAGTGTGGTTATGGACCCCCGTCCGTAAACGTGGCCTCTCCCAAAAATGCTCGCAAACTATGATGGACCGTTTATCGTCGTAGAAAGCCTTAGCGAAGTAAATTATAGAATTGCAGGTCTCTGTGTCGCGGGTAGTCGGTCATCCAAGACCGAAATCACGCACGTAGCATGGATGGAGCCATTCACTCAACGCTGGCCCGGCTGGCTTCTCACGCGGACGGCTTCGTCTGCGAGGGAAGCGATGATACGGTGCGTCAAATGGTAGTGGAGCAGCAGCAGTATCAACAACAAGGAGGTAGAAAGAGCAGCGAAGAAGAGAAAAGCGACGTGCAGTGCCGCCATATTGCTTGCCGCCCAGCTACCCCGAACAAACCCTCTTACACGCCCCGTATATATATATATATATATATATATATATATATATATATATATATATATATATATATATATATATATATATATATATATATATATATATATATAAAACAAAAGGGAAGGGGTCAAGGGCTTGCTTTAATTGTTAGAAACAACTTAATGAAAGAACAGACATTGAAACCTAGGAAAGCATAGGGAAGTTATTCGAATTCGTAATTATGATATTGTAATTTTGTGGTAAGTAGAAGGCAATTAATGTGGACGAAACGACAAACCTGCCTTCGGTGGGAACCGAACCCACGACCCTAGTGTGTGCTGCCATCATGTCGCCATCATGTCGCCTTCGCCATCATGCCCGCATGATGGCGAAGAGTGGCCGTCGGCGTCAACTATAGCTTACATTGCTTTGATTTACTGTCTGCATAGGTTTTATTGTGAAGTGTGTGGATTTGGGCTTGTTGGTGAAACATAACTGAAGTAACTACAGCGCGCAAGACACCAGTACAAAAGAAGAGGACACACAATCGCTTATTCCATTATTCTGTATACCATTGATTGATTGAAACGTCATTATTTGTTGTTTTATTTTGTGACAAGGCGAGTGCCTTTTTATTCCCTACCATGAATGACCCTCGCCTGACGAGTTTTCGTCGAACCTTGGACTATGTTGCACTTCGAGACAAGTATGGGGCGCCCGTTGTATCACTTATTCGCCAGTTCGTCAACCTTAAGTCTCGACTAGCATCATTCCAAAGTCATCTGGTTTTCAACAACCGCTGCAAATCATTTGGTCTCATCCCAAAGTCTCTACGACTCCCGCTTCTGGTGCGTACGCCTATGGGTAAAAAAACGATTGCTCAAGCAGAACACCGGCTGCTACAAGCCCGTATTTTAGAGACGAAATCAACGATCAAACGGCTCGAAAACGACGTTTTCTTTGCCCAGCGTCGCCTCGAATTTCGTCTCCCGTATGACTTTCATGATGTCCTGCTACACGCAAACAGCGTCGCCAACAGGACTCGCGAAATTCGGAATGAATCCCAGGACGCCAAGTTCTCCCTACTACAGCGTCGGAACTGTACCCTCTGGCAACCTCGGCATACGCGACCTGTCTTCACACAAGCTCAACCCCTCGGAGGAATGTCTACTAAGCCGTGGCCTGAACTTCAACGTGGGTTACAGACCGAACCTCGAGAGAGTGACCTGTGCCGTGGAACTAGCGGTACGCCTGGTTAACCCCTTTCTACGTGATCAGGCGCGTTCACGCGCCATCGGGGTCCTCACGAAGCTGTCAAGCTCGAAGACTGACACACTTCCTGCAGCTGAGAAGACTGCGTTGCGAAGGCTTCAGCAGAACAAGGACATAGTTATCCTACCTGCAGACAAAGGAAACGCAACGGTTATCCTTGACTCTCGGACTACGTCGCCAAGATGATGTCATTACTGGAAGATGGAGCGACCTATACCAAGGTGAGCAAGGAACTAACAAAAAAGATAGAATCGGAGCTACAGAAGCTACTTACAGAGGTATTCGTGTTTGTGCCCCCAGAAAGCAAACACTTGTACTACAAGCTGCTTTGCCATAACGGTTCGGCACCGGCCATCTATGGTTTGCCGAAGGTACACAAACCCGAGGTACACAAACCCGAGGTACCCCTCCGACCAATCGTCGACTTCAGGCGCTGTCCGTTACATGAACTATCCGCCTATCTTCACCGTGCCCTGCGCCCCTTGGTAGGACGCACGCCTACCTATGTCAAGGATTCCTCACATTTCATTGAACTTCTAAGAGGTGTCGCCATCAACGACGACGAGGTTATGGTCTCCTTCGACGTAAAATATATGTTCACATGTGTGCCCGTCGATTACGCAGTCCGGTGTTGTAAGGACCTACTCGAAAACGATACATCCCTGCCTTCACGTACGCCATTAGAGCCGCAAGACTTATGCCGCCTCCTGAAATTTTGCATGACGAGCACATATTTCGTTTTCAATGGACAATTCTACAAGCAGCGGTTCGGAACAGCGATGGGAGCTTCGGTTTCCGTGGTCTGCGCGAACATCGCCCTAGAAGCACTTGAAAATTCTGCGCTGTGTTCGTACAAGACGGCTCCATAATTCTTTGTCCGCTACGTAGATGACTGCTTCTGTGTGATGCATCGCCAAGACGTAATGCCTTTCCTGGAGCATCTTAACTCCTTTGTTCCAAGCATCCAGTTCACCATGGAACAAGAAAACAATAGAGAGATTGCCTTCCTCGACGTCCTCATCAGACGGTCTGCCAAAGGATTTACAACTAGTGTGTATCGGAAGCCGACCCACACGGGTAGATACCTGAGGTTCGACTCGGCACATCCTATAGGACAGAAACGCTCCGTTGCCGCTGCACTTTTCTCACGCGCACAGCGCATCTGCTCTGAGCCAAGTCTGGGCAAGCAAGAACTAGCCGTCGTTAAGAATGACCTTCGCAAAAATGGATACCCTTCACAGCTACTGAGGACTCAACAGTTACAGTCATCAGTTGCTTATCCCGAAGTGGTTCGTCAAGAAGCCAGACAAAAACGGGCGGCCGTCCCCTACGCAAAAGGTATCAGCGAAGCTCTTGCAAGGTTGTTTGGCAAGTACGACGTAAAAATTGCGCACGTGCCAACGAATAGACTCAGGCAGAAGCTGGTGCGCGTGAAGGATCCCTTGGAAAAGTCAAGATTCCCAGGTGTTTTCTATAAGATACCCTGCAAAGATTGTGACGCATCCTACATAGGTGAAAGTGGAAATTTTAAAAGGCGAATTCAGCAGCACCGGAACGATGTCAGGAAGGGCAATGCAAGCTTGAACGCCTTGGCGGATCATCACATGACAACGAACCACGACATTGATTGGGATTCCGCAACCACAATCGCGACAGAGAAGCACCCATCGACACGGCTACTTTTAGAATCTTTACATATTCAGGCGACTAAAAACGCAATTAACCGGACGCGGGGTAATCTCCCCCAGATATACATGCGCACTATGCGCCACCCAGCTCATAAATAGTCGCGCCCCTCCTGCACCCTCTTCATTGTGAACAAGGGACCCGTAGTGGCCCCGAAACGTCATTATTTGTTGTTTTATTTTGTGACAAGGCGAGTGCCTGTTTATTCCGTACCATGAATGACCCTCGCCTGACGATTTGTCGTCGAACCTTGGACTATACTGATTGACTACGTTTGTAATATTCAAATTCAACATCAAAGGACGACTAAACCTCAAATCCGCCTGAGTCTTGGCTAATCCTACCAAGTGGGTATATGCCAAAATTGAAGGATCATCAGCAACAGCGCTGACTTTCAAGAACCTTCATTTACGGAAACGCGGCCCATGTATATGTGGTAGGGTGACACGCATGGAAGGGGTGTGACTGACACGTGTTTTTTATCACCCATACACGTATGTCGCCTCACTACATATACATGGGCCGCGCTTCCGCAAAGAAAGGTTCTTGAATGTCAGCGCTGTGTCTGTCCTCTTCGGGCCACATCTATCCCATATTCGACGTCGTGTTTCACAATAATATCTTTTAGAAACAGACAAGCAACACGCTTAGGACGAGACGGGACACTCCTGTGCAGTGCTTACGGTCTCGTGAATACTCTTCCGGGATAGATAATATTTTAAATTGTGTTATAATAGCATGTATTTCTCCGATTACTTCAGTTTGGCTTCGTTCAATCGTCTATAGAGGGTTGTGGTATGGCATTCTGAACTTTGACCCTTGTCTACATATTTACGCGAAGTAAGCTGCTAGCCCACTATGGGCACCGATCGCCAGGGAGATGATGACGAAGAACACTGGCACGCGTGGATCTTAAGAACGGTTCGCCGCCATTAAAGAAAGTTCTTGACTTTCTCGTTGGGCCTCTTGGTATCTTCGTGACATCTAGTTGGTGGAGGTGCTGGGTAAATGATAGCGTCGCCGGGGATGCAGCGTACACCTTACTTGACTCCTGGGAGTAGTCCCGGTGAGATAACCGCTGTACACGTATGCAATAGCCGTCTTCTACAAGGGCTTCAACTCGAACATGGTCTGTTGACTTATCACTTTCGGATGTTGAACCCGAAGTCACAGACCTCTCCTGCGGGTGTTGCCCCGGCCCTGCAGTACACTGTCAGCCAGCCGCAGACGCCGACTGCCTTCCATCGTGATGGTCCTGAAGACGTTGACGATTGGCTGGATCATTTGGACCGCGTTTCCGCGTACAGCGGACAGAACGAAGATGGCAAGTAGCGGCATGTGTACTTCGCGCTTCAAGACTCGTCGAGGACGTGATTCCACAATCACTAAGCAATATTGACTACATGGGTCGAATTTCGACGGCAGCTAATCATCGCATACTCTAACGCCGACACCAAGGAGAGAGCGGAGCTGGCGATACAGTCTAGATTATAAAAAGAGCGAGAACGTCACGACGTATACTAAATATATGGCTCGGCTTTTCAGACGCACGTATGTATCAATGACGGAAGAAAAGAGGGTCATACATCTAATGCGAGGAGTTAAGCAAGAGATATTCCGGCAACGAAATATACCGGCAAGACTTACGGACTTCCTTGCTGAAGCGACAGGAGGGGAAGGGGCCTTCGATAGCGCACCAGGAAAGTACAACCGCAACGTGTTGTAATTTTTGCATGCGCGGCCTGGTGTGTAACAACATGGAGGACTTGCGTGAATTGATCCAGGTTGTCATCAGAGAAGAGCTGCAGAAAACGCGGAGAACCGATGCGCCGACACCGGGGATATTTTTGGCGGAGATTGTGGGCGACGAGATTTGGCAAGCAATTAAAGCTCCAGGCTAGAAAGGTACCTTAAAGACGCTACAAGGCACCTCAACGCTACGAGTTATCCGAATGTTTCGACGTACGTGTCAGCTACGAGGCACCGCGACCATAGGAGCAAGTTGGAATGACTTAGGCGGAAGCCGTATGAAGACTGTCGCTGTACGTTCCCACAAACGTCAAGCTAATCATACGTGTTATCGCGCGACATATTAGCAGAAATGCTAATAGCGTTGGCAAAAATGAACACATTGTCACGAGCACGTGGTCGACATTGAACGATGACGGCTACAGCGTCGGCCCAGCTAGGCCTGTCCTCGAAGTCGTCACCGATGCTGAGTTTTTACGATGCGTTTGTCGCTCGAGAACACAGTGTTTTTCCGGCAATATCATTCAACACTGTAATAGAGCAAAGCAGGATCGTGCAAACTGTTTCGTTTCTTATTGACGAGGGTACAATTTCTCATGGGCGTGTAACCGACGCACTAGATGTGGGCGTTGCCTACATGGCTTGATCGCTCTTCGCGCCTTTAGTACGAAGCCTTAGTAAGTCACATGCCCGAGCACGCAGAACCGGATATCGTACTGGACGAAAAATCGTACCGTGTGCTTAGCGCTTAAACAGGCCAGGACGAGGAAGGTGGTATTCGATTCGGAAGCCCACCGCACGTCATATTTGCGGGGCCCACTTCAATTTAAGAGGGCGCAAAGGTTATATCAGCTGTTTCTTCCTCGGATGTTTTGGGAACAAGCGCGTCCCGAGATAACACGTGAGTCTGCGCAATACATAAATGTTAGCGCTCTCCTTAGGCGCCGAAAAACGGCAACCGGCAAGACGGATCAAATGGCATGCTGCCGAGGATTTTATCATTCTGGATGTCTGCGCCGTAATCTACGAAGAACCGCACTACACAAGAACGAATGAAAACCGCGTGGTGATTTGCAAGTGGGGCGTGTTAAGCAACGAGCTTCGTCTGCTCCAACAAGCCTGCGATCATTAGTATACACTCTACGGCGAGCGCGGCCGGATCAGAAGACGGAGTTCATCTCTCTTCTTTTCCGTAGGGTGCTTTGATGCAGACTACTTTGTGCGGGTGGTGACACGTCCGACAACACGGCCACATTGTATCGGAGTGCGCAGAGGCGTGATATATGGCAGGCACATCAATGTTAACGTCGGAGTCTGCTGAATGTGATAAATCTGATTACTTTCTCCGTTTTACGCGTGCTTCTCATATTTTTTATTTACACTTCCCTACAAAAGCGGCGGCGTCTGCGTAAAGTTTTTCGACACAATATGGCGGCGCGGTGGTGATTGGGTGCCCCCACCATGCTCTCAGGAGAAGGGCGGTGTTGAAATCGAGGCGCCTATTTTCCTGTAGGGCGCCTACATGTGCGCGCCTCCGTCCTGTGGCGCAAGGGATTATGGACCGCTGTTTACCAAAATACTTCTACTTTCATCAGAAACTCCTCCAGAGAACTGTTATATGAGGGGTGCGCATTCTCACCAGTGCTCTTTTGTCTGGTTATTCAGGTCCTCTTGTTGCTCCAGTCTCCTCTTCTCTGTACTTGAGCAGCTCCAATATGGCTTTTTATTTCAAAGGAAGGCGATATTTTTGTTTCTTTTTTCTGCATTGAAATTGTAACACTGACCGTTCAGTGAAGCGTTGGTATTAGTGACAGACGAGAATTCCAGAGTTCGGATTGACTATGCAAATTCCTTGAGCTGTGTATGTTCATTTATTAGAACGCACGGGCTGATTTTATCCTTGATGATATGTTTTGCTGCTGGTTGATGGTTCACTGCGCGATAATCAATTGCAAAGCATGCAGCAGTCAAGTCTCTTAAAATGACATATATCACTTAGGTGTAAGTGTCTTGCGATAGCTGTGCGGCTGTTAGCTCGGCGTACATATTTTGCCAGCCACGCGCTCAAGGGGAACACGAAGAGTAGGTATTGTGCTTAATGCACAAACTGTGGTAGCTCATCCATCATTGCTGTTTAAGATGATTAAAAATGCATTCTTTCGGACCCGTATGTTCGAGTATAGAACATATAGACGTACTCGTTTTCTTTCCCAGTAATGTTCATTAGTTTCTTCATCAGAAACTAAAAATTTGAGGTCCTTAAGCTTCGCATTTAACAATGGAACGCTATATCGCCGTTACGCCCCGTTCGCATAGCCCTCAAATAGAATATTCATTACCATCAGCACCTCCTCTATCGAATGCAGGAATATGTTTTCTCGTACATTCAGCTTAAGGTCCAACCCAGCTAGCACACAAGACCAAAAAGACGTCTTAACGGGGGATTGACGTCTTATTTCGCGGCAACGATATTAAACGGAAGATGAACACGTCTCCGGAACGTCTTCTCGATGCCGAACGCAAATGTTCTGTATGCACGAAGGTGCCGCATGCCGCCAGCGTCGTTTAGAATACTATAGTTGATACAGAGACTGCCGAGTGCGGCCTGCCGTTGCCACTTCGAAATGTGTGTCACTGTGTGCATGCGCACGCGCGTGTGTATTTTAATTTTGTATACAAAACAAAATACTGTGGAACTTAAGAAGGACTAGCGCCTCCGCATGTAGGTAGCTTTTGAACCGCGGCCACTACATGTGACTCTCACTTTGCGGATAATGTACAGGCGGGGCATGCCGTGGGACGCTCACTTTGGCGAAGGCTGCTCACGACTGCGGAAAATCGTTATAAATACGTAGGATTGCATCAGCGAGCGGATCTAAAAAGGCTCTGTGCGGCGCCGTCGCGAAGGCTGACGCAACTCATCTGAGTGATTATGAGTGATTTTAACTTAATTTATTTGGCCGGTTTACGTGCAGAAAACCGCAAAAAAAATGTTGCATTTCGAGCAAATGACTCGTGGATACATTTAAATCCAGTAGGTGTCGCTCAAAAACTGTGATTTAGGTTTTATGAAGTCAGACACACGTATCACACAAATGCAGTGAGCCCTAGTTTTTATTATTTAGCTATGTCCAGCTGACACATAGACCCATTGCCACAGTGAAAAACATCGACTGTCGCTCTAAATTGAATGCTGATTTTCGACGGCGTCTTCCATAAGTACATTTGCTTTTCAGATTTAAAAACCCCAGAAATAAATCACGCAGAGCTTATTTTTATCCACCACGGTTAAGATATTACCGTGCTACATTTGAAGTGTTGAAGTGTTGCGGTATAAATTGAATATTGAAGGCGAACCACTACTCCGCACTTCCTGCAGATCTCACTCAACGTGAGGTCTTAAGGAAGTGCGGAGTAGTGGTTCGCCTGAGTTTCCCTTGCGTCTATGGGATGTTTATCTCCTCTTTTCTTACTGATATTCGAAAACGATCGAGCACTGCAGTGCACGCGTTGATAGACGATGATTGTGGTTCGGTTTAGGAAAGGACGCCAATTTCTGCAGCCCATGTCGGGAGCGCGGCTAAGCGTCCGTGGCGGTGGGGCAGAGGGACTGAAGGAGATAGAAAGGAGGGTAAAGCCGTACTGGAGGGCTCCCGAAATTTTGACCACCTGGGACTCTTTATAACATGCGCTGATAACGCACTGTACACGGGCCTCTGGCATTTTCGCCTCCATCGAAAATGCGACCGCCGCGGCGAAGGGAAGATGGAGTCAGCTACCAGTTATAAGCCCACGTCCATCCCTCCCTCAAACACGTACAATTTATGTTAACTGGTTCGAGCGTTGCGCGGTGGCATAGCTGCATCACGACTTTACAGCGCACGTGCACAGCAAACCTACATCGACGCCATGCCCGCCGTGCCAGCTTGCCCCTTCCTCCCCCCCCCCCCCTCCCCCAGCCCCTGCGGTGTCAAAGCGGTCAAAGCGTCGGAACAGCCCGTGTACTGTGCGTTGTCAGTGCACGTTAAAGAACCCCAGGTGGTCTGAAATTTCCGGAGCCCTCCACTACGGCCTTTCTCTCTTCTCTATCTCTTTCACTCCCTTTCCCCCACCCCCCACGGACGCTTAGCCGTGCTCCCTACATGGGCTGCAGAAATTAGCGTCCTTTCCTAACCGAACCACAATCATCATCGTCATCGGCGCCGAGGAGTCGGCGGCTGCTAAGGGCCTGCGAAGGAGGCACCAGGATGTCTGGTCCCTCCTTCTCTCGCTAGTCGCGAGCATATCCTCCTTGGTGAGGAGGTGAGGAGGTGAAGAAGCGAAGCAAAAAAATGCAGCCAGGGCTAGGTAGTTGACGGTGGAGTCAGTAGTGCAGTTGTTGGCGGCTGGCTTTTCCTTTGCTTGTCTCTGGAGAAAATTGCCGTTTCCCGGCCTGCTGCTACAGCTGCGTGTGTTTGTGTGGTGGCATTTTATTCCTTCTGCTTTCCTGCTTACGTTAACCTTGGTTCAATTGCGGTGCTTCTGTGACTAGATTCGGCAACATCTATGTCTCATCGAAAATAATTTTATCACATTTGAATGGCTTCGCGGCATCCCTGTAAGATGACTCATATCTTCCGCGAATATGGCGAATCGGTCTGTAACATACACAGCGAGCACGAATGATATAAGGTATTTGACGCATCAACTTAAACACCAAGCAATGCATCTGTGGTTTTGTTATTAAGGGCACTGTGTATGAATGCATTCCGAAAGTTTATTAGGCCTGTGTTCATGTTTATACCGATTAGTGAGTCAGGAGTGCAGTGGCTTTCTTCCCACCATCCTGTTCTTTGGCCGTTATGGGTAGTGAGTGCAGCGCCTGTACAACTGTGTGGGACAGTAGTAATTTACAGATGAATGCATGCATGTGATATCGGGTGTCGTAGGGCAACCATTGCCGCGCGTTTATTCACTGTTGCATCGCAGTTATGAGATTCCAATTCAGGGCTGGGGAATTCACGTGCATACTTGAGCAATCGCGCACTATTTGTCGTGGCGTATCAGCACCACTGCCGTTGGCAATTTATGGCGTCCTGTATAATGGTGGAATCACTTCGCGCAGCTCAGCATTCAGACGAGCTTGATTGACGTGTGCGCTTCAGGCCCCGGAAGGCTCGACGTTCCACAAGTCGCTACAGATGGCGGAAAAATCAACTGCGGTGCGTTCCAACTTCATGCGCTGGGAGTGGATCTACGGACCTGTCTCTGCTCTCAAGCTATTTCTACGGAAGGGCGATCACGTGACTGGAGGCCGCCATTCACGCTATTGCACTTTCATGTAGAGGCGCCCTGATCGGGGCCAAATTTCAGGGCAAAATATTCTTAATGTAAGCGAAGACTGCGCTTTCGCATAATCTTACACATAATAAAACAACACCACTCATTGCACAGAGACAATGGCAACACTGCAACTCCGCGAGTGTGGATAGGCGTTCGCCGGCGCACACTGAAATGTACGGACCGGCGCTCTGTTGTGAGCGGCTTAAGGCAGTTTTAGGGGCCGAAGCTCCTCTAGCTCAGGCCTGTGCCTTGATTGATTGATTGATTGACAACTTTATTGGGCTTTATACAGTGTGCTCTCGCTTGTGAGCTTCAGCACCATGGTAAAAAAAATTGATTATCTCAAGCTGGTGAGCTTGTCGTGCATGTTATTGCAGGGCAGGGGATGACTGTCATGCGCAATGCATTGCGCCATATGTTCAGCCTGGCTTTGATGAGCGGATCTTTGAGTAACCAGTGGGTAGTTTCCGCTTCGTCTCTGCGGAGTTGGGGTAGCGTGCATTGGGCTCTTTTCGTAAAAGCTGCGCGGCTTGATTCGTGAATTGGGCATTTCCAGAGGATATGTTCCATTGTTGCTGGCACTTGGCAGGAGTCGCAGTTGGGGTCACAGTACGTAGTCGGGTACATCTTGTGTAGCACTGGGATTGTTGTGAAGCTTTGTGTTTGCAAGCGTCTCATTGTGATCTCGTAGAGGCGGGTGGATCCGGGTGGCGGGGCATTGTGTTTTGTAGCTTCTTCTAGTTTCGTCCTTAACTTTCGCCGGCGCAGCACTTTTGCTTGGTAGTTGGCTTCATGGGTGTCGTCTTGGAACGGCGTTGCGGTCTGCTTCGAAATGTTATCCTCGAGTTGTTCCTTGCTGTGATGCTACAAGGTTCGCTGATGAACTAGATCGTTCCCAGGTATATTGGCGTGTCCAGGAATCCAGTGAATCCTTACTCGGATAGAACGTTGTTGAAGTTGGGCGGCATAGTTCAGGACGCGCCTGGCGTAAGCTGGTATCTTACTTCGGGCTTGGAGTGTTTGAATGACCTGCTGTGAGCCTGTGAAGATGTGAACAGCCTTTGGCGATGATCCTGGTTGAGTGTAGTGGACTAGAGCTTCCGAAATAGCATGTCCTTCGGCTGCTTCGGGTAGTAGGCCAGGCGTATGCCTTGTGAAGCGCGTACGCTAGTTCTCGAGGCGACGCTGGAGGCGCAGCTGTGCTCTCGTTTGATTTCAATGACACCCACTAGATGGCGCAGCGGCGCTCACTCCATCACGCAGCAAAACTCGCCTAGAACAATGGTGGAGAGTAACTCTCTCGGGACTTCGGAAGGGCTCGTAACCCACCAACCTGCCCGGTCTGTCTGTCTGTGTGTTTTTGACAGTTCTTTTTTCCTTCTTGTTTTCTTTCTTTCTTTTTTTTTCCGTTTATTGTACTATTTATGTACCACTGGATGTGGGTGCTAAGGGGCGCCCGCCCGTTACAAAGGGAATTGCCTCAACACCATCAGCACTCGGCGCATGCTAGGCGTTGCACTCTCGGCACGTGCTCGTACTGCTCGGCGTTCGTCATGCGCTTTGTTCATGCGACGAACGCTGAGCAGTATGAGTTGCTCCGAGAGATCATCTGCAGGCAGACCACCACTTTCGGGGCGACTCCTCCGTTGCGCGTCTTGCGCGTGAAGGGAACCTTACCCTACCTTGAACTGTTGTGTATTGAAAAAAAATGGGGCACGGCTGCAAAAGGCTAAAGTTGCCTCTCTTCGCATACCGCATTAAAAACCTCTTCAGCATGCGCAGAAAATTGGTTCTCCTCCAGCTCAACGAAGTTACAAGCAGGTTGCGTAATTACCTCTAGTCTTCCTAGAACATCACAATGACAACACCTGTTCTTCAGCCTTCGTTAAACTGGTCTGCCTGCGGCACGAACATGGCAATCTTCCTTCAATCCGTCAGCTACTCGCTTGCGTTGCACATATTCGCCAAAAACACGAACGTGCTCGCGTCCCGTATGAAATCATAATAGTGAAGTCGTTTTAAAGAGAAAAGGTGGGACACAGAGAAAATCTGCAGCGTTGGGCGGTTCTAAAACATAATTGCTGTCTAACGGCATTCCTTTGCCCGAGCAACAAAAAAAAATCACAGCATATCCACGGAGTGAATGATGATGAGTGGGCTAAGCTCCGGAGGTTGATCGTAGATCGTGCCGAGTTCCGGATTAATTTAGTTAACGCGCACGCTAGGAATCCTTATGGTTCAACTACGAACAAGTGAAATCTCCCACCGGCTGTTCCTTGCAAGTCAAGACCCGGTGCCTATATATATATATATATATATATATATATATATATATATATATATATATATATATATATATATTGTTGCGCATATGCGCGAAGAGGAGGACGATTGATGATCGTGCATGTGCGGTGCGACTGAAAAGAAGAGGAGAACGACGTTAGCATCAACCACCAGCTGGCCGCTGTTGATCTCGCTTTCGCGACCTCATTAAAGGACCCCTTCCTTGCTTAGAGCGTCGAGTGCCCCCGTTTACTCGTAACAGAGTGGTGGAGGTACCGGGGTACACGCCTGCAACAACGGAACTACCAACTCTAGAGCTTCGTCGAAGCCGTCGACTTGCCGGCCTCCCGCCATCTGCCACTGCCATCTCTGATATGCCTGACCAAGCCGCTCCGAGGGCAGCGACCAGCGGTCCGCTGCTGTATTACCGAGTTCCACCGACCTTCGGCGGGAAGGCTGGAGAAGATGTTGACGAGTGGCTCGTACAATACAAGCGAGTGAGTAAGTCTAATGGCTGGGATCCTGCCGCTCAGCTCGCCAACGTGGTGTTCGCTCTTACCGATACTGCGCTGGTGTGGTACGAAAACCACGAGGACGCACTCACGACGTGGGACATTTTTTTTAACGAGGTCAAGGCCTGCTTCGGGGACTCAGCTGCCAAGAAGAAGCGAGCCGAGCAAACCCTTTCGCAACGGGCACAGCTGCCTGGTGAGACATGCACCACGTACATTGTGGAGATATTGAAGCTCTGTAAAACGGTTGACGCTAGGACGACGGACGAAGACAAGGTAGGGCATCTGTTGAAAGGAGTAGCTGAGGACCTTTATAATTTCCTCATCGGTAAATAAAGCCTGAGTTCTGTGTCTGACGTAATTCAACACGGCAGAACCTTCGAGTCATTGAAGATGCGTCGCATTACGCCGAAGTTCGGCCGCTTGGCAAACGTTACCACGGTCGCTAGCGTGGACATGAGCACGAGTTTTGACTTAGCATCGACTATCCGGCAGATTGTCCGCGAAGAACTTAATCGCCGTGAAGAGGCGTCATGTGTGACATCTGAGAGGCATGGAGCATATACGCCATACGAGCCATCGGCAACGCCAGTTTCGACTTCTTGGCACCCTGCGGTTAGCGCAGCAGCAGTTGAATACAGCACAACGCCAGAATCAAGGATGACGACACGCTACCCGGCTTCGCACTCTGGACGACCCGCTCAGCGTCCGCACTCTCAACTGCCGATGCCTCGCCGTGATCTACGCGAAGAAGCTATACACTACGCTAGAGAGAATGAGGCATTTGAGTACATTGAAGAGCCACCAAGGCGGTCTCTACCGGTCTGCTACTCCTGCGGTGTCACAGGCCATATATCGCGTTTCTGCAACCGTCGCAGAACACCGCGGTATGACAGACCACCTTTTCAACGCCCTCAGGGAGCTCCGCGGTCGGCACCATACGGCGACAACTATAGGCCGAGCAGCTTTCGGAACCGCTCTCCAGGATCTGACCGAAGTTTGACGCCTCCACCGCGTCCTCGTGCTCCCCGCTCTCCCTCGCCACTTCATCGTCGCTCCTCGTCCCCTTCGCCACCGGAAAACTAGCCAGCGCGACCGATGGGGGTGAGGTCGCTTGGGAGTTGCAACTGTCAGAAATACCTCCGGTGGTGATGCTCAAGAACAAAGTGTGTGTTTTTGTTGATGATGTGCCTGCGTTGGCGCTGGTAGACACAGGGGCAACAATTTCAGTTATGAGTGCCTCTTTTAAGGATTTGTTAAGGCGAAAGGTTATGTTTCAATGGGACAAAACGTCAAGGTTTTGTGGAGTGAGCGGCGATCCGTTGCAGCCTATTGGTTTATGTAATGCCGACGTGTCTTTGGGTGGCCATGTTGTTACGACGCAGTTTGCGATTATTGCAAGGTCCACACATGATGTTATCCTGGGTATGGACTTCTTGCGGGATTCTGGTGCCACCGTGGATTGCCGCACAGGGCAGGTGTTCATAAGTGGTCGGGAGCCCTCAGAACTACTGGAGAACCACGTAGGCGAAACTACGTTATGTGTTTGTGGCGACGCTGTCGTACCTCCATCGTCTACCGCTCGTGTTGCTGTTGTTTGTCGTGGTGCGGATTGCGACAGCTTCGATGCCGCCGTAGAGCCGATCCATGTTAACTGCATGAAGAAGAACGTGCTGATTCCCCATTGTGTTGTGTCTGTCAAAAGTGGACGTGCCGTCCTATGGACGGTAAACTCTTCTACGGAGCCCGTGGTATTGCCAGACGGTCTGAAACTAGCTTTCGTCAGAGAACACGAGTCCACGTCGGTGGCTTCACTTACAGACGCGCCGGAAGAGCCTGCTAATCACGAGCTGGGAACGGCCCTCTTGTCTATGGTGAATAAGTCCCTTAGCACAAGTGAACGCCGAACGTTAGTGGGTGTGCTATCGAAGCACGTCTCCGCATTCGACTTCGCGCAAAAGGAGGCAAAGTCACCGATACCTGCGTCTCGGACACGCCATACGATCAACACGGGTTCAGCAGCTCCAATTAGGCAAAAAACCATATCGCGTTTCACCATCAGAGCGCCAGGTCATTAACGAGCAAGTTCATGAAATGCTGGAAAAAGGAGTCATACAAGAGTCAGCGAGTCCCTGGGCAGCTCCAGTAATTCTTGTGAAGAAGAAAGATGGATCTTGGCGATTTTGTGTTGATTATCGCCGACTGAATGCCGTAACAAAAAAAGATGTGTATCCGATCCCACGAATTGATGACGCAATTGACTGCCTCCATTCGGCTTCTTACTTTTCCTCAGTAGACTTAAGGTCAGCTTATTGGCAAATCCCGATGCATCCTGAGCACAAAGAAAAGACCGCCTTTGTTACCCCGGACGGGCTGTTTGAATTTAACGTGATGCCGTTTGGACTATGCAACGCTCCGGCCACATTCGAGAGATTCATGGATACCATCCTGCGTGGCTTGAAGTGGAACATCTGCATGTGCTACCTCGACGACGTTGTCATCTTCGGCCGCACCTTCAGTGAGCACAACTCCCGGCTCGATATTGTCCTGAACTGCATCAGAAACGCCGGCCTCGTTTTAAATTCGAAGAAATGCCACTTCGGTGAACGCCAAACTCTTGTTCTTGGGCATCTCGTTGATAAGGATGGCATCCGTCCTGATCCCCAGAAGACAGCAGCCGTTGAAGCTTTCAGTACACCGCGCTCTGTGAAGGAGCTTCGTAGTTTTCTGGGGCTCTGCTCGTATTTCCGTCGATTCATTCCGAGGTTTGCTGATGTTGCATATCCGATGACGTGCCTGCTACGAAAGGATACTCCCTTTGAATGGACTGCGGATTGCGAGTCTGCCTTTCGTCAATTGAAGTTTTTGCTGACGTCACGACCGATTCTTCAGCACTTCAATCCTTCAGCCCCAACGGAAATTCATACGGATGCCAGCGGCATAGGTATCGGGGCCGTTCTTATTCAACGCAACGGGGATGGCGAGCACGTGGTCGCCTATGCAAGTCGCTCACTAAGTAGGCCCGAGCAGAACTACACGGTCACCGAGCAAGAATGCCTCGCAGTTATATTCTCAGTTCAGCGCTTCCGTTCTTACCTGTATGGACGTCATTTTACAGTGGTCACCGACCACCACTCATTGTGTTGGCTCGTAAACCTTCGTGACCCCTGCGGCCGTCTGGCGCGCTGGGCACTTCGGCTCCAAGAATACAGCTTCACTGTCTCGTACAAGAGCGGTAGGCGACACGCCGACGCGGACTGTCTCTCGCGTATGCCGATTAGCTCGACAGACTGCGACGCCGATGACTTCGATCACCTTGTGGCTTCTGTGTCGCCGAAATTTCCAGACCTGGACAGCTTCCGAGACGAACAGCGAAAGGACTCTAAATTAGCCCCGCTTTTCAGCGCTGCGTCCGCCTCTCCATCCCCACGTGATTTCTGTGTACGCGATGGACTCTTATACAAGAAGAACTATTCGACCACTGGCGCACGTTTTCTTCTTGTGGTGCCGGACAGCCTTCGCGCGGCGGTTCTAAGTGCCATGCACGACGATCCTACGTCTGGCCATTTAGGATGTACGCGGACGCTGTACGCTCGCCCACCTAGGCACACAATCGACGCTGTTTTCCCTTTTGGCACACATGAGAATTCCACTGTCGCCGAGACCCTTTGCCTCGCTGAGGAGGCGCGTAGGATTGCTCGTTTGCGCACTTTGGCTTCGCAAGACAGATCCAAAGCACGGTACGACGATCGCCACCGTACCGTAACTTACCATCCAGGCGATTTGGTGTGGTTGTGGACTCCTGCACGGAAACGCGGGTTGTGCCAAAAGTTTCTGGCCACCTACGACGGGCCGTTTGTTCTTTTGAACAGGCTCACTGAGGTCACTTATGCTATAGCTCGACTCACAGCGAGTGGGAGACGCGCCGCTAAGACGCAAGTGACCCATGTCGCTCGTCTGAAGCCGTTCACGCCGCGAAAGACTGACTGACTCGCCCGATGGGCTCCGTCTGCAAGGAGGGGAATGTTGCGCATATGCGCGAAGAGGAGGACGATTGATGATCGTGCATGTGCGGCGCGACCGAAAAGAAGAGGAGAACGACGTTAGCATCAACCACCAGCTGGCCGCTGTTGATCTCGCTTTCGCGACCTCATTAAAGGACCCCTTCCTTGCTTAGAGCGTCGAGTGCCCCCGTTTACTCGTAACAATATATATATATATATATATATATATATATATATATATATATATATATGGGTGGCCGGTGAACGGTTCTCCAGCACGAGCAGTCGGTATTTTTCAATCAAGAAACTCGCTAGAAGACGCTGCCTGCGCCAACGTTGTCTCTCGCGGGTGAGGGCGCGTTCTCCTTCTTTGCGAGCTGGTACAGCGTTCATCGAAGAAAGAGCGTTTCCATAGTCAACGCGCGCCTTTCGCTCTCTCTCACAAGACAGCAGATGGAAGAGTGAGAGAGCTCGCGTGCCGGAAAGCACGCGCCGAGAGCGAGCGCGAGCCTCCTGGCGGCGCGAGGTGGCTACATACGTAATACTACTACTACTACGACAGAGGAGGGAACGACCCACACCCTAAGGAGCTTTGCCCCTAAAAAGACACGAATACCGGGGAGATTTATTGCATGTTAAAATTACATGAAAGCATAAAAAGGGAAAGCAGGCCTGTGCAAGGTATATTTTTTTAACTACCAAAGCATACTGTAGCTTGAAGATGTGGCAGTACTCCAGTGCACCGAGGTGTCCCAACACGTCTTCCTTTTACCTACATCGCACTTGGCTACTTTCATATAGCTCATACACTTCTGAAAGGAGCTTCTGTTTCTTCTGCTGAATACGCTGATGGCTTCTCTGTCACGGGCCGCTTCGCGCATTCGATGACTCGATTTCGCGCAGTCGATAACTCGATGCATTCGATCTTAACTGAGAGCGGGAGCGGGTAAAAGCTGGAATGGCCTTGTATAGTTCATGCGCCACGGAAAGTGATTATGTACCATCTGGTTGTTAGCATACAACAGCATAAGTGGTGCGGAAGAAAAGTGAAGGTGAGTGGCTGTGGTGTGAGGGTAAGGATGAAGGAAGGGAGACAATGATGTATATACATAAATAAAGAGAGAAATGTGACACAGAAAGAAGAAGCAGATGAAGAAGGAGATAAAGAAAGGCAGACATAGCAAATGCAGAAGATGACGCATGAAGGAAATAACCTGCATTCGCAAGGTGGCGGTGCTTGCTTGTCAGCTACGCAGAGTACTCATAGCGTGCATGCGTGGAATGGCGTACAAATGGGCCGATCTTAAAGACGATAGTTTTTCTTAGGCTTCCTAAACGCAAGAAAGTAGTTTGTCTGTATGTCCGCATGTCTGTATGGCGCACGATTCAACCGCATGGGCCATAAAAACGAACCACAAAACTAGGCCAGGCTAATGGGGTCATAAATCCAAAGTGATACAGCGCACAGAAAACCTCAGGCCTATTTAGGGCGATGCTTTGTAGATAACCGTGATCCTCAGAGTTAATTTAATTAGCAATACACATCGGACCGATTTTTCCTTTAGTAAATGAAAAATCAACACATTAGAATTGGTGCCGAAAAGAAGCGAGCCGGTGCCGAAGAGAAGCGAGAAACCGCTAGACAGCCACTTTCCCGTTCCTCTCTCCGGCCATTTTTCGGCCTTCCTGCGTGCTCGCCACCGCGGAGAGACAGTTACTGTGCACACAGCACTCATCACCCTCACTCCCTATCTTTAAGAATCCCGTCAGTTCGGAGAAAGAAAGGGCAGTGTTCGTTCGGCGGCGCTGCCGGCGCTGCCGGCGCTGCCTAACAGATGGTTGAAGGTAGGGCGAAAGCGCCATATTTGAAGTGAATTCAGCAAAACTTCCATTGCATCCTTTAGGGGAGGAGTGAGAGTAGAAGTTAATGGCGTGGGGGCGGGACTTGGGAGAAAAGATGTGTTACGTATCCGGGGTGGCAGAATATCGTCTTTCGACATCATTTGCAGTGAAGCAAACAGATATGCGGTCATTTTTTTTACAGGCACAACTACGAAATTGCTCCAGACAAGGCAACGATGACTATGTAGGTTCAAATTATGCACGTGTTCACTAGGTTGAACGCTCGTCTTTCGCGTCCTCAATGTAGCACCACCAACACTATACGATCCAGGCCGCTTGTCTCTGCTTGTTGGACGACTTTCCTGTCACTGTTCTCCTTAGCACTCTTGGGGCTTCTAATATCGCCTAGGGGTAAGGGCCATATAGATTTATTAGAGATTCACGATAGTGCTACGATGGGAAGGAACAGCATTTAGTGGAATTCTGAATACTGCGAATGTTCAGCTAGCCCCGCCACGGTGTTCTAGTGGTTATGGCACTCGGCTGCTCATCCGAAGGTCGCGGGATCGAATTTCGAGGCGAAATGTCGAGGCCCGTGTGCTGTGCGCTGTCAGAGCACGCTAAAGAACCCCAGGTGGTCGAAATTTCCGGAGCCCTCCACTGCGGCGTCTCTCATAATCAGAACTGGTTTTGGGACGTTAAACCCCACTAATCAATCAATGAGCGAATGTTCGAGACGTTTCTCCAAAACATTCTGCGTATCCCACGCACTGTCGGATCGGTGTCATGCGAAACAGTCGGTGGAGGAGATCGCCTATTACTAATTCTTTGGCACGTGTTACGAGTAGGATCACGGTATTTGTGTAAGGCGCATGACTACCAACTAAAGAGTTATCGTTGATATGCGCTTAGGAGGAACGTCGACAGCACCGTGACGACTGAATCGTGGCTCATGGTGCGACGGAACGTTGGCGCTCAGGTTAATCAAAAGTAGAGACTTGTGTTCCGTCGAAGAAAAGTGCATTTACTGTGCGTTTGCGTGCTATCATAAGCGTCGTTCGTTGAAGTGTTCCTGCGCGATCACACAAAGGTGTGCAAAAGCATACGGAATGGTAGGAGAACATACGTGTCCTTATGATAACGTTGATCACAAATGGAGAGCGCAGTTCACATTACACAAACAACATCGCTGCAACTGCAGGTGAGAGAGGTTGGTGTACCTTATATGCATGCATACTGGCTAAGATTAGCCGCCGTAGCCTAGGGGTAGCGTGCTGTTCGATGCATCGAGAGCCCGTGTTCGATAGCACCCCCCCCCCCTCCCCCTGCCTTACGGCTTTGTAAGTTGCACGTGTGTCTGTGCGTTTCTTTTGTCTGCATTTCAGTCACAAGCGAACACCAGTTCAGTTGCTACTTTGATTTAAGAGCGGCGCTCTAAGCCGGCCGTACAGTGTGCGGGCCGACCCTGGAGGGAGTGCAATGTGTGATGTCCGAAAAGTACGCGCGACTGCAGTACCCTTAGCTGTGAGACAGATAACGACTATATCATGGTAGTTATGTTACGACAAGTCATTCATGCTCGTAATATATTTTACCCTACCTCCCAAATATTGTGGTATACCAGGCGAACGAGACGACCAGGAAAGCATCTAGACCTGGGCAAATAGATATACATAGGTCGATCGATAGATATATAGATAGATGTAGATATGGCGAAAGTGACTTAAGTTACCCAAGAAATGCTTCGCACTCAAAATAACTTCATTAAGAGAATTGTTTTTATTCGAACGATAGTGCCCGTGAATACGCCTTCAGGAACAAACATATTTCTAACTCATGAGGTCTGCGGCATTTGTAATATTTGTCTCTAAATCTATTTTAGCCTCCAGCCTCGTTAGATAACGGACGCAGTTTACTTTTGGTCCATGCTCTTTGGCCATTTGCCATTACTTTCGCCAGTGCATGATTACACAACGAGCACAATTCTAAAAATACCCATACATGATTTGATGAGTGAGATACAATGCAATAAACGGCTCTATACTTGGCTGCCTCTTCCCTTAAGCGAGCATTCGGATTGCGGCGCTTTTATAGATTCCAACTACATGTCGTTTCATTAGTAGTTCACGTGGAATCAAGTGCGTCAATCCGTGATGTGTGTGCTCAATACGTCATTCCAATGTTTGACGCAAACATTATTTGTTTTCGTTAGGTGAGCATTGTTCGTAACATTCGGAATGCGAGATATGCGTCCTGTGAAAAAAAAAAGAAAAAGAAAGAGGTAACTATTGGTTTGACTAAACTATGCGGTACGAGCCATTGTTTCTCCGCTGTCGTAAAGCAGGTAGAAGGATTTTTTCGAGTGTGCCATTTCACCTTCGGAATTATCCCTGGTACTTTGAAATTTAGGGTGACAAGCTATCCCGCGAGAATGGTGATGCCATTGTGCTTACCTATAAAGGCTTACTGAATCACTGCTTTAAGATAAAAATACATAGAGATGATCTTTCTGTTATCATGAATTCATGACCGCGAAAAGATCACCTACTCCACTTCTTGGAATTTATATCAACAAATAAAGAAAGCGTGCATACCTTTCTTAAAGGCGAACGCAAAAGGCAAGTGATTTATTCAGCGCCTCAAGTGACCTTATTTGTTGAAAGAAGAGCGGGCGCTGTCCAGCTGTGTTCGAAACCGAATTGCGAAATCCTTCGTGTGTACAGAGCAATATTATATGGCCAACATTTGAACAGGAACTGCGCCGATTGGTAGGCACAGTTGTGTGGCTCAGTTCATGGAATGTTCCCGGCGCTTTTAAAGATTAGGAAGTGTAATGAAGAAACAGAGATAGAAACAGCACCTTTGCTGTGTTTGCTTTGCTGTGTAATAGGAAAGAGCTCGCCATGTCTGGGGCGCTGGCGCTAGGGACGGAGGACACGGAAGAAGAGGTCACAATAGAACAGCCGGCCTGCAGCAAAGGCGCTGTGTCTATGTCTCTTGTCTTGTTCTTTATAATGGCGCAGTCGCAAATCATCAGCGGAACGCAGCGGTGAACTCGACGTGGCCTTTCCTCCAGAGTGTCGCCGTCTCGGACTACTGCTGAGGAATATGACGGACAAGCCTCACTGATGATGGAACCTGCCACCATACCGCCGTCCCTAGTCACGGTTCCACCATCTGAGGACGACGTCAATGCCTTCTCGATGGCTCCAACTCTGCACTGGTCCGGTATCCGACCAGCCCACCACGTATACGAATCTGCTGCCAGCCCTCCCTCAGTCATGGGCACGTTACCAGTAAAAAGTAACAGTGTTACAGTTACAGTTACCTAAGCCAGAAAAGTAACTATGTTACTGTTACAGTTACCCAGCTTCCAAAAATAACTTGTTACACTTACAGGTATTGCTAAAAAGTAACGTCGTTACTTTTCCGTTACTGTACAAGATTAATACACCACAAACAAAATTATGTAGTTCTTTCAACGGAAACGTATGAAGGCGTGCGGTTAGTTGAAGTTGCTCGTAGGAAAGCGCCAAAGAGAAGGAATGGAATCCGCTCACTCAAAATCCCAACACCAGCAATCTTTCCGTATTCCTCATTTTCTGCAACTTTTTTATTGATTGTGGAATTAATTTACAAAAGAAATGGCAGATCCCGCGTGCATTGGGAATCAAGAAAACGCGAAGCATGCGTCAGGAACGTAAAATGGAACTGCATTGTTGTCTCGCTATACCGATTTTAAATGCGAAGCATTTCTTAGCGAACTTCGGCGAGTTTGAGCGTATCTATCTATCTAGCCGCCTACGATTTTGTGCTCTCCTGGCCGTTTCGCTAATGGGATGTTTACGAAACTTGGTATGCCACAACATGACTCCATGACGAACATAAGTGACAGGTCATAACATGAAAATCATGACATGCATGTCATGAGCGGCATGATTTACATGCCACGGTCTTGGTGCTCTCGTGACCGTTTCGTTAAAGGGATGTATACGAAAATTGGTATGCCACAACATGACTGCATGACGAACATAAATGACAGATCATAACATGAAAAGCATGACATGCATGTCATGAGCGGCATGATTTACATGTCCCGGTCTTGCTGCTCTCCTGGTCGTTTCCTTAACGGGATGCATATGAAAATTGGTATGCCATAACATGACTGCATTACGAACATAAGTGACAGGTCTTAACATGAAAAGCATGACATGCATGTCATTTACATGCCACGGCCTTGGTGCTCTCCTGGCCGTTTCCTTAATGGTATGTATACAAAAATTGGCATGCCACAATATGATTGGATGGCGAACATAAATGACAGGTGATAACATGAAAATTGCGACATGCATGTCATGAGCGACATGATTTACATGTCACGCGTTTCGTTAATGGGACGTATACCAAAATTGGCATGCCACAACATGTCTGCATGACAAACATAAATGACAGGCCATAACATGAAAATCATGACATGCATGTCATGAGCGACATGATTTGCATGCCACGGTCATGGTGCTCTCCTAGCCGTTTCGTTAATGGGATATATACGGAAATTGGTATGCCACAACATGACTGCATGACGAACGTAAGGGACAGGTCATAACATGAAAAGCATGAGATGCATGTCATGGGCGGCATGATTTACATGCCACGCGTTTCGTTAATGGGATGTATACCAAAATTGCTATGGCACAACGCGACTCCATGACGAACTTAAATGACAGGTCATAACATTAGAACCATGACATGCGTGTATGAGCGGCATGGTTTACATGCCACAGTCATGGTGATCTTGCGGCCGTTTCGTAAACTTCATATGTACCAAACTCGGTATAGCGAGACAACAATGCAAATCCATTTTACGTTCCTGATGGGTGCTTCCCATTTCCTTGATTCCCACTGCACGTGGGATCTGCCAGATTTGGTACATATGAAATTAACGAAACGGCCGCAAGAGTATCAAGGCTGTGGCATGTGAACCATGCCGCTCATGACACACATGTCATGATTCTAATGATATGGCTTTTCATTTACGATCGCCATGCAGTCGTGCACGTTCCATAGCAACTTTGGTGTGCATCCCATTAACGAAACGCGTGGCACGTAAATCATGCCACTCATATCATGCATGTCAGGATTTTCATGTTCTTAGAACGTGTCACCCATGGTCGTCATACATTGTTGTCTCACCATACCAATTTTGGTACATATATCAAGTTAACGAAACAGCCGCAACAGCACGAAGACCGTGACATGTAAATGATGCCGCTTATGACATGTGTGTCATGATTTTTGTGTTATGGCGTGTCATTTACGTTCGTCATGCAGTCATGTTGTGCCATACAAATTTTAGCTACATCCCATTAACGAAAAGGCCAGGAGAGCACCAAGACCATGACACGTAAACCATGTCGCTCATGACATGCACGTCATGATTTTCATGTTATGAGCTGTCATCTACGTTCTTCATGCGGTCATGTTGTTGCATACCAATTTTCGTATACATCCAATTAACGAAACGGCCTGGAGAGCACAAAGTCGTATAGGCGGCTATATAGATAGATACGTTCAAAGTCGCCGAAGTTCGCTAAGAAATGCTCCGCCTTTAATACGTTGGGACAGCCTGGTGCCACGAAGCCCTGCTGGACGCTCGTAAATGAAATGAGAGCTCATCTTGAGACACGACAAAGAGGATATAGGCCCCTTCGAGCCATTCCTGCCGGCACTTTGGGAAGTGCTTTTTGGAAGTACCGTCGCTTTGAGAACTGACCGTGTGGGAGGCATTGCAAAGCGTCTGTTTCTAGGTGGTTTCCGCGCGGGCGGTCATAAAGAAATGGCTGGCCACGCAAAAAAATCAAGGATGCTGCACCGGCCTCTGAACAACAGTGACTTTCGTCACTTAGGCCGACCATACTGCAGTGTCGCGCACCTTTCTCTGCATGGGGGCGGGGAGAAGAACCCTTCCCCGCCCTTTTTTGACGCCAACGGGCGGTTCTTTGCTTGCCTTCGTAGAAAAAAAAAAGTCTTCATTTCCGCCCTGGAAACGCGTCAGCACATCTACAAAGAAAAAAAAGCCAAGAGATGTCCGTGTCCTGCACAGCATCGCGATACAAACGATGCATTGGAAAAGCATTCCACTAGTGAGATACAAATACATTTTGCAAATTTATCTAGATACCGAGGTACACATATTCATAAATACTTAAGAGAAACATCGCGATAGTCTTGTATCGCGATACTGCCGAGCCCTGATTTTAAGAAGTGTTGCTGCTGGATCTTAAAAGGAAGTAACTGTAACGGTATTTACAGTTACAGTTACCGTGTAAATAGTAACAGTGTTACAGTTACAAGTTCCTCTAAATTACAAGTAACTAGTTACAGTTATAAGTTACTGAAAAAAGTAACTAGTTACCGGTAACGCGTTACTAGTAACTAGTTACTGCCCAAGACTGCCCTCCCTTGACCGTGGATGCCGCCAGCGGGAGCACCGGGGGCACCGTATTGTCCCCGGACACCACGCCTGGTGCTCTAGGCGGCTCACCCGACAACGCAGCGGAGCACGTGAGTGCTGTCGCGCAACTGCACGACGCGCTCACCACGTTGATTACTGAGGGCCTTACACTTTCTACCGGAGCACTTAGCGGTTCCCACGAGAGTGCCGCGGAGTTCCTGCGTGCAACTAGCGTTCTCTTACAAACTCTCGACGACATGGCGTCGGGGAGCTACGGGTCCTCTCGTGCCCCGTTGCCGCCACCGGCCGCTTGGAAATTACCGGCGTTCCGAGCTTTCCAAGACGACGCCGATCGGTGGATCGAAGCCGTCAACGTCCTCGGTGCCCAGTATGCCTGGCCGGATCACTACAAGCGGCTTGTGGCCATAAACAACATCGATGACGCGGCCGCAGCATGGCACCGGTATGAGGGAGTCAGCCAACACTCCTGGTTGGAATGGAGCACCAGGGTTATCGCTGTTTTCGGACGGATTCGCCACCACAATCCTGTCACCAGCGAATCTAACCGGTGCACTACCGAGGAAGCAGCTCAGGAGGAGCGCTACCTCGAGGCTGCAGCTTCGAACTGCAGCTCATTGACAGAAAGTGTTGGGGACTACCCGGTCGCAAACACACAATTGAGTCTGTGCTCACAACCTCAGATAATGGACTCGGTGGCAGCACCCGACACGAGTCCGTTACAAGTAAACGACACCACATTCCAGCCACTGGAAATGGTGATAGGGGCCCCAGGCTCATCTCCAGTTGAACAAATAGATATAACGACAGATTTCAGTAGCCGGATGGAGAGAATACGACCAGACCTTCCGACGTATCCTCTAACAGAGACGCTTGATCTGCAGCCGAGTGACGTCTCCATCAGTAAAGACGAGCTTACGACTACTGGTACTACTGCCACCGGCGAGATTGCTTCGCACTTCCGACACGCGCTCGGTGAGGTTGATGAAGCCATGACGACGAGCGCAGATGGTGCGATTGTTATCCGAGGCCAGAGCATGCATCTCTCGTCTCCGGTATGTGACATGGCTCATGACCACACCTCCTATGACTTTCTAGTCTCGCGCACACACGGGATTATTTCAAGATCCTCGAGCTTCTTCGGAAAATGGAGGCGCTTTGGCTCGTTGGTAGAGTTGCGAAATCGCACGTTGCATCACAAACCAGTACGGAGACTCGGCCCCTTGTCGCGCTCTCCCAGGACTCCGCAGCACCGGTGCACCGCGACCAGTTTGGATCATTTCAACAGCTCAGCTTTTGTACGGCATACGATGGCCTGTTGCCCAAGATCATCTCCGCCTTATTCTCATGTGCAATAGAGCCGTCATCTACAAGACATTCGATCACTGAGACCCAGCCAATGTCGCCCACTAAAGGTGTCCCTGGCAGTACCGCTAGTCAAGTCGCAGCATGGCCGAGTGCAGCGCCGACATCAGCGACACAGCCAGTGTCGGCCTCCAGAGGCTCTTTTGGCGATTCTCCAAGCGAAAGCTCTGCGACCCCGAGAACGCCCAGCGCGACACAGCTAGTGCCACCCGCCAGAGAAACTGTTGGTGGCTCCTCAAGCTCGCAGTCATGACCGAGTGTATAGGCGAAAATATGCAGTGGGAATCGTATGCTCGTGCTTGGGGCGCAGCGAAAGGACAGAAGAAGCAGAGGAAGAAGAGGTCAGATTAGAACAACCGGCCTGCAGCAAAGGCACTGTGTCTGCCTCTGTTTGTTCATTAGAATGGCACAGTCGACAGGATACATCTTAAGGGCGCCCTCGAGGGTCATCGGTGCTGCGGGAATTCAATTCAAGGAACGCCGTTCACGCTTCTGCCACCATAGATCCCGCAACCCTTCTGCTGCCGGAAGCACCTTTTGGACCATTAGGGGACGGCGTCCAGGCCTCCTTTTCTCCCCAAGGTCAGCATTACACCGGCGTCCCACCACCATCGTATCGACCCACGACATCGCAGGGATTCGTGTTTCCATGGAATGCCGTTCACGCTTCCTACGGTAGCATCCCCTCGCCCAGAATTACGTCGGCACATGAGCCGCACAGGGACGCTGTCCAAGTGGCCTCGGACATGGGCACCACCGCCTCATTCTCAGGGCCGCCGACCATGGCTCCACGAGCGCCTCGGTCAGCCACGTCAGCGACGTGATGCGGGCCCTACCGTTGCTGTCAAAGCAACTAAACATCTTTGCCACGGTAACTTCCGGGTTAGCGCCTGCGGCATCACCATCGCCGAGTGCATATGTGATCCCGGAGTTCCGTGCTTTCCAGGACGACGCGATCATCTGGATCAATAACATCAACTATTTCGGGACTCGATATCTCTGGTCGGACCAACGAAAATGGCAGGTGGCCCTAAGCCTCATTGGAGAACGTGCCATGGCCTGGCATCGCTACCAAGGCATATGGCAGAAGTCCTGAAAGGAATGGTGTGCCAAGTTCTTAGCTTCTTTTGGCCCGCTTCCCAATGCCAGCGACCACTCCGGCCATTTCTCTAGCATAGAAGTGGACCACGAGATACACCGCGATGACGCTAGAAGTGAACTCACCAGCCCCTCGACGGTATGCTGCTCGGACAAGGGCTCCGCTGTGGACGCCAAGTGCAGGTTCGCTACTGCGCTGCAGGTCTCGAACGCTTCGTCGGTAGGCGACGCAGGAACGTCACTATCAGAGGCCGAAAGTACATCGCAACAACAGCAGACGGAGAAAGGTTCCTCGCACTTGTCATCACGTGAACATATGGAGCTACCCTCTCCTGTCTTACAGGACTCTTCATTGCTCCACGAACCGTCGCTGTCCATCGATGCCGGTAAGAAGAGCGACGCACTCAAACGCCACGAGCAAGGCCGCCCATCCGCGGATGCCAGCATGAGGATGGCCCTTGGGCAGCAGGAGTCAGAACGTACCACCGACTTCGCGGCATTCATTCCTCCCTCCGGACGTTCGCCCCTTGCAGAGAAAAGCCTCGCTCAAAGAAGCCGATGACGTCGAGCTTATTCATGCCGAAGAAACGTTCACGCAGCCCAAGTTCTCCGCTTTTGATAACTATGGGACTGCTCCACGTGGAACATCCTAGAATTTCACCGCTTAGAATTGCGTCATGAACTCGCCAACAACAACGGTCTCGTAGTGTGAGCGTTGCCGTCCGCTAGCACGGAGGCTCCTCTCCCCGTCATGGACTCTAATGAGACGACCAAAACGCACTGCGACTGTTATGCCGGTTTCTGCCGGACTTTATGCCGGACAGTTATACGCGGGAATACTCGAGAAGGAGGCGACATATGTAGTGCCATGTGCCATCAACAATTCTGTCAGCTCTCATTGACAAGTTGTGGCGGGGCCGAGAGTACCGAGCACCACGACAACGCCAACACCGCCCACCAGCAGTATCTTTGGCGATTCTGAAAGCCAAGTCACAGCATCATCGAGTTTTGCGACGTCCACCGCGACATAGCCAGTGCCGTCCCCCGGAAGATTTGTTCGTCTTTCTCCAAACCAAACCGTGGTGAGGCCGCGAGCGCCCAGCGCGGCAGAGCCAGGGCCGCCCTCCAGAGAGAGTTTTTCTAGGTTCCCAAGTTCGCAGCGTGGCCACCGTGCAACGTGTAATAGGAAAGAGCTCGCTATGCCTAGGGCGATGGCGCTAGGGGCGGAGGACAAGGAAGAGGAGTTCAGAATAGAACAGCTGGCCTGTAGCAAAGGTTCTGTGTCTATGTCTCTTGTCTTGTTCTTTACAGAAGTATTTTCCCGCATATCATTATTCTGACCTGTGGTGTCCATTCATGCAACATTCCAAGCACACATATTTATGTGCTGCATTGTATGTGAAACGCAATGAAGGACTGGTGCTTTGCATTTATATTTCATGTAAAACCCTGTTGCGGAGTTTCAAATTAGAGGAGAAGCTTAGTGGATGATGGGGGCTTGAATCGTTGAAGAGATCACTAAAAACGATGTAGAAAGGGCATGCCGCTGACGTTAATGTTTGTATTTGTGGACTTGTCGAAATGTTGGCTCCAGCGATATTCCCTGTCTTTTATTTAGCGATCTCTGCATGGATTCTTCAGCGGACTGTTCCTTTCGAAATGTGCTGCGGCTCACAAAGCTACAGCTTTTGCTGAGGAAGCTGCCGCTTCCAGGGCACCTGAACGCTACCCGTAGAAGTAACTATTTACCGCTGAAATCGACTTTTAGTAACGCCCTGTAATACGTACGATACCACGGTGTCCCGGAGAGCGAGTTACTCAGAACCTTCAGAACATGCAGTTCAACCTTGTCGTTCGTCACGCAAGCATTCGTTATGTATATATTTTTTTAAAGTGCGAAAAATTGATATCTACCGAATTTTCTTATTGATGGTGGTCGTAATATACGACAGGACATAATGGCTTGCAAATAGGCAATATGCCTAGAAATAACAAGCTACCCCCTGCTGAAGTAAACTTGCGCTGAACAAGCTCAATGACAGGCACTTTTAAGCAGTACTCAAATGGCCAGTAATGCAAGCCCGCCCGGTGTTTGGAGCTGCCACAGGCTGCACAATATTGCCACGGGGGTAATCAGAGCAGTGCTCGAGCTGATGCTCTGCCATCTTGTCTGCTGCTGGCTTTCGTTGTATATAATTTGTAAATATAATTTATATACTGTTTTGGTTACTCCTATCCGTGTGGCATTTTTGGTGGAAGGTGCTGGGTAGACACACACTACAACGGAGCTTCGTAGTATCGGACGCTCGCCTTTCTCTACAATAGCGGAAAAGCAACCGCACTCACCGAAGCGGCTGCAAGAACAACGGTTGCCCTTGCTCAGCTAAAAGACCCAGGCACATACTGCGGGACCGACGATGTCGACGTCGAAGAGTGGCTACCCATGTACGAGCGCTGCTCTGATCGTCGTCTTCACCATCTTGTTGGTGCATTCCTCGAAGCTCGGCAGGATGCGTCACTGACTGCGCGGAATAGCGCGTGACGATATTCTGTGTAATAGTATGCCACCGTCTTGCTTCTGACGGCCCCGCTGATTACAGAGGATGAAATGCGTTCCTTCCGCGTCGCAGTCTTCAGTATCCACTATCTACCACTGTGAGCATCTTTGATCATCAGCAGCACGGAGCAGGACGACGTCAGGCTTGCATACTGTCTCTGAAGACAATATCGTATAACCACGGAAGGAGATAAGACGTCGTCGCATATGTTCCATGCTAGGACGACCGCGGTGACGCTGTTGGTCAGTTTGCTAAGGGTCTTCATGAAAAATCCAGCAACTGTATTAAAGTCGCTACTTTAGCTGCATGCCCCGCCACGGTGGTCTAGTGGCTATGGCATTCGGCTGCTGATCCGAGGGTCTCGGGATCGAATCCCGGCCGCGGCGGCTGCATTTCGATGGCGGCGAAATATTGAGGCCCGCGTGCTGTGCGATGTCAGTGCACGTTAAAGAACCCCAGGTGGTCAAAATTTCCGGAGCCCCCCACTGCGGTGCCTCTCATAATACTAGCTGATTTTGGGACGTAAAACCCCACAAATCAATAAACTTTAGCTGCAGTCCACACCTGCGCTTTCAAAGGTATTACAGAAACAGCTTTCGCGAAACCTTTCCTGGAGCGACACAGTACTATGCTTTCTAATAGAAAGCGGAAACATTAGGCGAAACAACACTGTTACCATTATCGAACATGGAATTAATCTTTTCAAGTGCTTTTCATTTTGGCAGCTGCGCCTAAGCCGGCCGTTATGGCTCACCTCGCGAACTATGGCTGCCGTCATAAGTGAGAGTAACCTGCAGGTAATTGCGTTCTCATTGGGGCATGAAGAAATGAAAGGTGGCATCATCTGGAAGAAATAACGAATAAAACCTTAGGACAGGACCAGTCATCTGAATGGTTTTGTAACTTGGGCGAATTATGCCGCGTACAAAGGCCGAACCTTTCAGCCATTTCTTCTCAGCATGTTACTTAAGCATTATTACCTAAAATATGTCACTTAAGATGTCGAGCTGTATAACCATTATCCTTATCAAGTCCACTTGAGACATGGTGCGTCTTGGCGCTATTTTTAACCTTGTGGTTTGCTCCCTTGACATTGCCCCTTTCTCCAACAGACATATAAGAATATTTTTCTGTGCATTGGAAAGTTGTCACGTATACTGAATTCTGCTGACAGGTGGCCATCGTACATAATTGCGCATTTTTACGGTGAAATGTATTCGATTACGTTGTGGTGTTGTATATAAAGAGCCTGTAACGAGCACATAATATGTGCATCTTTGAGCACAGAAGCCGTTTGGAGTATGACACTGACTACTCGTTTACATATTTTATGTCTTTCTATCTTGGAATCTGAATTTATATTTCTGTTTGGTTAAGTGTGGTCATGCGAAACATGTATATGAACAAATGGATCATTAGCTCTGTGCTAAACGGAATGCATGCAATATTCACATAAGCAACACATTTTTTGTAGTCTATTGTCATCTTAACACGAGAATTAATTACTGGTCACTACGGTACGAGAAAGCTGGCGTTTACAACTATCCCATCAAGGTGTCTACTGATGCTGTCTGGTCGGTACACGATCCCATCGAATCTTAAGGACGTATTTTTTATTTTGAACGTTTTCTTCTACTGGTTCGCACAAAAGTACTAACCAAAACGACCTTCAATATACTTCCTAGGTTAAAGCAGCGTCCGTCAAACATTTCCGTGGAAAGCTAAGCTCACGTCTTGTAGAGCCTAACGAAAATACATCGCATTTCCTCCATATACGAGTAGTGAATTCACACATACGCGCTCATTTCACCATAGACAAATAATATAATATATTGATAGTGACTAGTATATTAAAAGCTGAGGAAACCTTCCAGTGACTAATGCCACTGTAGTACAACACGTTGTGGCATTTTTTACAACGTTTTACTGGCTGAATATCCATATGTTAATGCAGTAGAAATTCAGAGGCTTTTCAAACTGTTGAATTACCTTATATAGCGCACAC